>CM039510.1:4968394-5019625 GCA_022432975.1 Begonia masoniana | reverse complement strand
CGGGGAAAATCCCATGGGAGACCGACCCATGGGTCAGCCCGGTGGATTATCCGACCCATGGGTCGGAAAACTTAAAAAAAAAACTCACTTTCAGTCTAACTGTTTTCCCCTTTCCCATCCAGCAACAAGCGAGCGAGCCGAGCCCTGCGCCCCAGCCCTACCTCATGTGGTCCTTTCGGCTTTCACTCCTCAGCGGCTCAGCCAACGACGACCCGTCCCCCCGAACCGACCGTCTCAGAATCAAGCAGCACTCCGACGTCAACCGTTGACCGTCGCTGGGGTGACGGACCGCATAGTGCGACTTGACCAACTGAACAACTCCGATTGAGAGCTAATATAGAGTTTACCCAAAATAAAAACCCATGATTTTTTCATCAAACGCTTTAACTTGAAAGACAAGCGCAGTGAAAGGGCTCGCAGCTCTGCTGTTAAGCAAGCCAGCCAAACCAGTAGATTTTTATGGAAGGGAAGGAAGTAAGTGAAAAAAAGGGTAAAAAATTGATGAAAAAGAAATGGTGGTTGGTGAAGAACGAGAGCCAGGCTAAACTGTCATCTTCGACAATCAACAACAACGAAGAGCTAGCTGCAGTGTATTTGGTGTTAGGTCAGGTAGGAACGGACAAGTGGGACAACTCCGATTTGAGGGAGTTTCTCATGCAGCCATTCAAAAATTTCAACATTTAAAAAAAAAAGAGAGAAAATGGCCTCAAGTTCTGTCTGCCAACTGACACTATATCACCTGCACTGCCTGCTCGGAGTGCATAAACTCTCCGGATGGTAGCATAACACTGTAGGGCTGATCTGACGATGCAAGACACAAGTTCTCCCTACCCGCAAAGTCTATGGCCACAAATGAATGAGTGGCCCCCGTGTCTAACAAAGTATATGCAGGTATGTTACACACCAAAATTGTACCTGTAATTGTTGTGTGCAGATCAACATCATCAACGTCCTCCATCATTGCAAAGACTCTTGGCACGGCCTGATTTTGTCTCGTGTCGGGTATCGGGCAATCACGGACGTGATGGCCTCCTTTGCCACATCAGAAGCAGCCACCCGTAAGAAGCCTGCATTCACCCTGGTGGCTTCTCTGGCACCGTGGACATATAGTGGGCTGAGGAGCTCCTATCGGTCTCTTTCCTTTGTCTAGGTAAGTGATGGTCTCATTGGGCCTCTTAATGCCCCTGTTTTGTTGCTGTTGAGGTTGCAGGTTTTGACCCCTTGGTTGTTGCTGTTGTTGCTGAGGAACATTTCGAATAATCCCTCTTGGCGAATCTCTTTGTCTCTGGGACTTTATCTCTAAGGCCTCCAACTGATAAGCCTTGGCCACCACCTTCACATACGGTGCCTCATCGAATCCTCCGGTTGTGATCCCTTGTAGAAGGTCCATCTTTAACCCTTGAATGAATTGGTGCACCTTGTTCTCATCGGTGGCCACCATATGTGTTGCATATCGGGACAGTGACTCAAATTTCTGAACATATTCAGCCACTGACCCATATTGTCGCAGCCGAGAGAATTCAAGCAACTTTTCCTTCCTCACTCCCCGGTCAAAGTACTTCTCGTAGAAGATCTTCGTGAATCCTTCCCAGCTTAATGCCACTGTAGTTGACTGCACTGTGTCCCACCAAAATCCCGCACTTTCGGTGAGATAGAACGTGGCGCAAATAACTTTCTTGTTGTCTTCTACTTCTGCATATCCAAATATTTTCTCCATTGTTCGAATCCAGGTTTCAGCACGGTTCGGGTCTGTAGACAGTCCATCAAATGAAGGCTGCTGGAGTCGCCGGAATCTGTCTCCACTGTTGTCTCGCGACGCATTATCACGATTGTTATTCCCATGATTATTGTTTCTATCGTCTTCTCTGGCCATCATGCGTTCAACCATGCGTGACTGTGCACCCACCAATTCTGTTAGTCGGTCAATGGCTCGAGAGCTTTCGCTTGACTCTTCTTGATGTCCTCTCACCATTTCTAATAAACCCTATAAACAGAATAACCTAACTTAATAAACAGAACTTTTACAGGAATTTTTTTTTAAACACTTACAGTTGGTGGAGCGATCTCACGTGGCAGGTTACGCAGTCAGACATTTCACAGAATCGGTTTTAGAAACCTTGTCGCTCTGATACCATAACTGTGACAGCCCCAGACCGAACCCGATCGGAGTCCGGGATCGGAGCCATCACTCCGGGACAAATAACGGAAAACAGTGACTATTTTCTTTGAACAGATCGGTCAAAACAGTGGACATTATGCTTTTAAAATATTTACAGAGAAACAGAATCGAATGACAGAAAACATGCACTGTCAATGCAAACCCTAAAAGAGCATAGCTTTACAGAGGGGAGAAACTACAGTAAGTAACAGAGTATAAATAACAGCAGAAAAACAGGGAATGAAGTCGGAAGGCATAGGCAGAAATCTGGCAGAAAACTTAGTTTAAAATTGGGGGGAAGACTTGAATGACGTCAGCCGGAAGATATAAATGCAAAGACAGCAGCTGAGATCGGATGAGGTGATGACATCAGCCAGAAGATGGATGACGTCAACCAGAAGATGCGAAGACGTCATCGGCAGATACAGATAGTAAACGTAATCGGCAGAAGAAAAGCTATGATGACGTCATCGGAAGAGGAGATGACGTCGTTGGAAGATGAAGTTAAACTGAGAGACAGATGAAATCGGTAGAAGTAACTAAGACTGATGAAATCAACTGTTCACCGGTGGATGAGATAAGACAAAATGTGAACAGTGACTATCGGTGGATGCATTAAACGAGATCGGAAGATGCAGTTTAAAAGGGGCAAAATTTGACAACTTTTAACAGAAAACATATAGACAGAGAGCTTAAAGAACAGAAAACACGAAAGTCTCAGATTCTCAAACCAATTCAAAACATGGTTCTCGAGCACAACAGAAGGCATACAGGTTTCAGACCTTCATTACAAATGACAGATTTCAAGAAAACAAACTGCATGGATAGCTCTAAAATTCGAGACCATCCATGCATGACCTGAAAAGGGAGAACTCAAGCAGTTCCAGAATGTTTTCAAGACATTTCACAGGTAACAACTAACAACTGTCAACAGAGATTTAAAACTCGATCATCAGAACTTATACATTATATATACGTCCAACAGAATTTCCTACAGGGTTTTTAAGACAAAACACAGGACCTCAACAGAGTTTTAAAACAAACACACCAGAATTTCAGAAGATTTTACAGATATAAACATTTCTTAAAAGACTAAGACTTAAACCTCGGGACAGAAAATTGTGTCTGACTGCAGCAACCACCCCCGAGAGCTCGAGCCACCAGCCACCTATTCTTCAGATTGAAGCACAAGGTCCTCGGTTTCGGGTTCAGTACCTACATCAGAGTGTTCACCTATGAGTCTAAGACTCAATAAGAACATAATCAGTATGCAGTGATGCAAAATGCTATGCATGCAGTTTTCAGAATACAGTGACAGTACAGAGCATTTAGTTACATTGGCAGTAGAATTAAGTGGAGCTTATAAGGGAACTGGCAAACAGTGGGGGAGGGGGAGGGTGCACTATCAGGCACATTCAGGGAAACAGTACAGTAAACAGTTCTGGGGCCAGTCCCCGTCTCACACTTAACCTGGTACATTTCAGTCGGATTTTATCTTGTTTAGTTTCAAACAGTGTACATAAAACATTTGCATGTCTTTCAGAGAAAACGTGTATGCATGAACGGTGCTTGAACTTAAACAGGCAGACAGCAGAAATAAGACAACAGAAGGTAAATCGAAGCCAGACATTTCAGAACATAGACTATAACCTTTCTACCCAAAACAACCCGACAGAACAGGAAACCTAGTACCTCCGTGATGTAGGGCCTTAAGGGCCAACCTACGGTTGTGAACTTACCTGTTATCCTCGATGCAGTTAGCCGGAAAGTCTCGGAAATGTTCGAACCTGTACATGTACGTTCAGAAAATAAACAAGCTGCAAATGCTAACAAATAAGTCAGAAGAGTCTGTTCCAAACTCATTCAAACCCTTAGAAAACAAACCGGTGTGTTTTCATCCAAAGACAGTGAGTTTTTCACAAAATACCATAACCCTAAACTTCGGGAAAAACCCACATTAAACTTGTCCAAACTTGTTAGCATTAGTAGATGTTTACCTTAGCGGAGGAGCAGAAGAAAATCTGAGGAGATCGAAGTAAATCTTCGATGGTTGCTTGTCGACTGGAAGAGAGAATGCAGAGAGGAAAAAGGAGAGAGAGAGAGCAGAGAAGAGGAGTGAAGAGGGTTTCACGTAGGAGGGGAGAGAAAAGAGTATGGCTTCTTCAACAAGTTTGCCAAGTGTCAATCATCCATTTGATTTCTCCCACCAACCTTAATTTCTCTCCAATTTACCCTTCCACGCATTTTAAACTTAATGTTTAGTTTTGTTAGCCTTTAGTTCGGTTCTCTCCCCATTAAATGCTCCAAAGTTTACAATAAAATAGTTATTGTAATAATGGCAAATTAAATCCATACAATAATTCAACAGATTATTACATGGCCGAAAATACCGGGTGTTACATAGGCCATAGTGGCAAATTATTTGTGTTTTTATTAATTATAAGACGCAAAGTATTAACCTTGACAAATTTAGTTGTGATATTGCTAATATCTTTCTTTCTTTTCTAAAACTTTTTTATGATACTACAAATCAATGTCCTGGAATTTATTTTCTCACTTCTAATAATATTTTTCCTATTTTTATAGATTTAACATGTAATTGTGTAAAATATCGACTAATAAATGAATTTAGTAATATTCTTAATAAAATGGAAACAAAATTTATAAAATATTGGCATAACATTCTTCTTATTTTTTGTTATGCATGCATCATGGATCCAAAATTTAAATTAACAGGAATATGCATTATGCTCAATAAGATTTCTACAAATTATGTATTGCACTTTTAATTACTAGTGATGACATAACAAATGAAGTTGCTAATTTATATGCTTCTTATGAAATAAAATATTTCAATGTTAATCGTTATTATTCACGATATCTACATACCGAGAGTTATCCTAGTAGTAGTGGTGGTGGTGGTGGAGATAGTTTTAGTCAACAATATAATATTGATGATATATAAAGTGAATTACAAACTGAAAATTATTCTACTTCTTTTACAAATGAACTCAATATTTATTTTGAATCTCGTTATTAATTTTTTCAATATGAGAATTTTGATATTTTAGATTGATGGAAAAGACAATTTACCACATATCATATTTTTTCTATGATGACACGTGATCTATTAACACATCTTGTTTCTACTGTAGCATCAAAATATGCTTTTAGTACAGATGGACGTGTTTATGATAAACGAAGAGGAAGACTTGCATCAGACCTTGTGAAGACGCTCATTTATATCAAAAATTGAACCGACGCTAAGATGAGAGATCAATAACGAAAGGATGAAATTCTTGCAGAGTTTACAAATTTGGATGTTGAAGATTAGAGATTCTTTTTATTAAATTTCTTTAATAATTTGAAGTAATTTTTTTTCAAATTTGTAATTTTTTTTCAAATTTGTAATTTTTTTTTAATTTTAATTTCTTTTTATATGTAAAACTATTTTTAATAATATTTATGTGATATTTTTTATTGGATAGTCTCAAATAATTTTTTTATTAATACATTCAATTTTATATATCTTAACATAACTAATTTTTAAATTAAATGAGTAAATATCGTTGACATATAATTATTAATAATTATTATAATTTTAAATGAATTTTTTTAAAAAACTTATATTATATTAATATAAGTTGAAAATATTTATATACGCTCGGCTGGTTAATGTTTGTTAGGCTCATTGATCTGTCTCGGCTTGGCTCGTTTAACTCGTGGCTCGCGAGCCGGCTCGAGATGAAATTTTTTCAAACTGGCTCGTTAGGCCTGACTTATTTGACTCGTTAGGCTCGGTGAGTCGGACTACTTCTGGCTCGGCTAAGCTCGGCCAGCTCGTTTGTCATATATAAGTGAAGCTACGTGAACAAATATATTTCATAAGTTGTTAATAGGATATTTTAAAAGAATATGAAATAATTTGTCATAAACCATCATTGATTAACTATGTACACGAGGAAACAAGAAGGTCGTTCAATTGAATTCAATAGAAATTGACAGTCTCGATTCATTAATAATATAAGAATTGGAAAAAATTTATTTTAACCCCTAACGTATGGGGTCAATGATCAATTGGCCCCTAACGTTTATTTTTGACTCAATCAGCCCCTATCGTTGACGTCGTTTGCAATTCAATTTCTTCTGTCAATTTTATCATTAAATTTGACATGTGCTCTGCACGTGCACTTCAAAATCTCCAAACTACTCTCTCTCTCTCTCTCTCTCTCTCTCTCTTCCCCCTCTCTGAAACACTCGCCCCACCCAAACTTATAACACAGGGGCGATTACTCGCCTGCCCAACGAGAACAGGTCGTTGGGACTGCAAAAGCGTGTCGAAAAACTGAGACCGGTAAATTTCAGAAATAAAACCGCCTCAGGGACCATTCCAACTTGCAGCTCCACAAGCAACTGCATAGTTTCTGAAAAATGGGTAATGAAGTCTAAGTTTGGGTACAGCAGAAGAGGCGGAGAAGAACTTGTTGTAGGAAGGAAGATGTTGAGAATGGAAGGCGGAAGTCGGTAAAGAAGGAGTCAGGGAAGAGAGAGAGAGAACGGAGATGGACACCATAAAGAGAGAGAGTGAAGAGAAAATGGTAGTTTAGAGATTTTGAAATGCACGTGCAGAGCACATGTCAAATTTAACGGAAAAATTGACGGGAGGGGTCAAATTACAAACAACGTCAACGATAGAAACTGATTAGGTAAAAAATAAACATTAGGGGCCAATTGACCATTGACCTCATACGTTGGCTAAATTGAACTTTTCACTAAAGAATTCATCCTCCAATTATTTATTTTAGTAAATATGGAAGTACGTTTCAGCAAATCTGCTAGCGTATGTACATAGAAGACTCTCTCTCTCTCTAGCATTTGGGCGATTTCTTCCCACCAAGGTTTCTCTTCCTTGCGTATCTATTTATTTCTTTCCTTAACGCACAGTGAGTATGGTTTTCTAGATCGATTTTCTCTTCATTCTTTTGTTGTTAATTTCCTGTTGGAGTACTTTCTACTTACAAATCTGAATCAGACTTCTGCAATTTGTTTTCTGCAGATGTTTACATCTCGTACTCTCATTTGTTGCTCGTCTTTAAGATTTTATGTTCTTTTGACTTTTTGGTTTGATCTTCTCTGTTCAATCAATATTTTTCCCTGTGCTTTGTCCCTTACTCACTGTCGGACTAGTTGGGTGCCTTGCTTGATTCATGCCTTTTTGCTTTCTAATTTTTTGAGAATCGAGTTTCATCTATTTTTGTGGGCTTGAATTTTGGTGCCTTTAAGTTGAATATGCTCGCCTGTCTATGAGGCGGTTACTTGTTAACTGCTAAGTGAATTTTGTAGGCTTGAATTTTTGGTGCCTTTTAAGTTGAATATGTCGCCGCCTCTAGCTAACTTCCCCAAGAAAACTGTTTTTGCGAGATCCCCTCGACTTTAGATCGACCTCTATCGAGATCTAGAAATCAACAAGATCCCCTTGTTGTTAATTCATCTCAGAATCCGTGTTATGGCAAGATCCCCTCGCCTACGATCAAGATCGACAAACTCCCCTTGTCTAAAAACAGAACTCCTCCCGAGTTCAGATGCAGTCTCCTCCCGAGACTGAGCTTCAATGAAGAACAAGGAAGATTGCCTCCTGGGACACCGTCTGGACCACTAACACATTGTCTTCGGACGCAATACTCAACACACTCAATAAATCGATTCAATCCACAACATAAGAAGAGTGTGCAAAACAATCACAGACCCATACGTAGAAACGTTGGGAGTGAAAGAAAAGTGACGGCTTAGAAAATGAAGAAATCTTCTCTCGTGAAAATCAAAACTCCGTCGTCAGCCACTTTCACAGAAACGAAAGCTTTAAATATCATTAGTAGCTTCCATATCTTCGATTCAATTCAGTTACCAAATTAGATATAACGCCGCATGAATTAAGGAAAATAAATCTTAACAAATTCGGTTGAGTGACACACCGTGTGACACTTTAGGAAAGTATCTCCAACAACTTGGATATGCATCCAAAAAATTAGGAAAGCATCACATTACTAATGTGATCTCAAAGCCTGACAGATTTCACCAAATCTCTACCAAATCGGCTTACCAAAACAAACTTTTCCAAAAAGCAAGTGCCTTTAGCTTTTTCAATAACTTTTCTAATATTCTTGTTTCCTTATTTTTCTCTTCAACAGAATCTTCATGATTGCAATATGTATCTATTAAATAATCTGAATATAATATTTCTTGATCACCAAGAAATAAATTATCGATTTGGAAGATAATGGAATAAAATATTATCTCCATAGAAATATATTGCCAAAAAAAATCAATGCCAACACATATGCAAAATCTTTTCATTTACAAAATTGATGACTGTTTTAATCGTGAGGCCAAGGAATCAGAATCTGCTGCTGCTATGAAATATCCATTCCAGGAAATGTACCAAATCCTTTAAGCCATGAAGTGTAGGGACCTGAATCCTGCTTTGAACTGGGCTCTGAAAAACTCCAACAAACTCAGAATAGGGATCAGACCTTCTACTGAGACTTCACACTATGCAGTTCATGGAAATTCTTCAGAAGGAAGATAGAGACAATGCTCTGAAATATGCTAGAACCTACCTTGCTTCTTTTGCTTCCACCCATTTGGTCGAAATTCAAAAAGCTTATGGCCTGTCTCCTCTGGACTGGAAAGCTGGATCGTTCTCCGTACTCGAAATTACTATCGCCAGCAAATTGGGACACTGTTGCTGAGGAGCTTATCCGTCAGTTCTGCAATCTGCTCGGGCAATCCAATGAGAGCCCATTGGGTGTGAAAGTTGTACCTGGGTCCCAGGGGTTGCCACATCTCTTGAAGTTTATGAGTGTGATGGCAGGGAAGAAACAAGAATGGCAGTCGATGAAGCAGTTGCCTGTGCCTGTGAAGTTGGACCGGGAATTTCAATTTCATTCCATCTTTGTCTATCCAGTGTCCAAAGAGCAATCTACTGAAGAAAACCCACCCATGTTGCTATATTGTGGCCATGTGCTCTGTAAGCAGTCTATTGTGAAGATGTCTAAGAACAGCACAAAACCTTTCAAGTGCCCTTATTGCCACACTGATATTGAGGCTGGACATTGTAAGCAGCTCAATTTCTTATTCATAACCAGGTACTCCTCTCTCTCTCTCTCTCTCACAAATGAAAGTGTCTAAAAACTAATTGTACTCTCTAGCAAAGATGAGCCAATGACAAGTTGTGCTGTACTATTTATGATAAGGCACAGAACCCTAACTCCACCCAAAAGCGCACTTAAGGGGGGAGGTTTGACCCTGCCCTTATATCCTGTGCCAGGAGACACTCCATTTCCGATGTGGGACGTATCATCCCCATCCCCTTGAGACCTGACCGCCTCGGTCGGCAATCTGTCGAACCTCAAGCGACACCGGGGAACAGAGATGGTGTCTTTGATACCAAATGATAAGGCACAGAACCCTAACTCCACCCAAAAGCGCACTTAAGGGGGGAGGTTTGACCCTGCCCTTATATCCTGTGCCAGGAGACACTCCATTTCCGATGTGGGACGTATCAATTTATTAATGCGTTGGTTGTAAATATGCATTCTTTCTCTGTGGTGGAAATGAAAGTAAGTCTGTCCGTGAATACACTACTTTGAGGACGAGAGATGTTGCTTAGCACACTTGAGAACCAATGTCTTGCTTTTCCTTGGATATCTACTGGTTGTTTGCGTATATGGCTTCATTTCCACAATGATTTGGCCTATGCTTCCTTTAATTTAGATTGTATGCAGGCCAGAATGACGATAGAAATGTTAAATTATTATTATATTCAAAAAGTAATGTTCTGAGGGCGAAGAACATGCACGCCTACTTTCCACTTGAGTTCAAGAGATGATAGAACATAGAGGAAGATATTGTCCGGTAACCTCACAGGACATCATCTAGATGGACCAGTTTTAAGTGACCATTTGATGGGTCACTTTTTCATTGCTCCACTTTTATTTATTCCGTCTACATAAAAATTATAGATCAATGAGAAGTTGTCATTATATGATGACATGAAATCTAGTCTTCTACATTGGATAGTACCTTCATTGTAATCAGTTGGGGAAAGAAAAGTGATACTAGGTTTGTCTTTTAATTCTAACTTCTAATTTTATTCATCGATGCAATATTTGCGTGTCATTTTGTGTAATAATTAAGATAAATTATAAATAATTAAAATAAAGTATTAATTGTATTAATTAATGAGTAACAGCTCAAGAAGTAATATTAGAGTGTGAAATTAGAAAGTAAATTTAATATTATTTAGGAAAAAAAAAGTTGACGCTTAGTCAATATTATTAGGGACGTACAATCACCAATTGATTGAGAAAGATGTAAGAGATCAATACATTAGATCTCTCTCTCCTCTAGTAAAAAGATATTTTTTCGGGTATAAATCGTCATAATAAGTACATTGCGTCTCTAGGTTGTCATACACACACATTGGGGAGATCAAGAGGTGACAAACGAGCCGATCACCGAGCAGAACTTGAAAAAGTTTGGTTCAATGAGCTTAACGAGTTAAACAGATAGAGTTTAACGAGTCTGTCTAAAAAAATTCAAATTGAGTCAGCTCGCGAGCTACGAGTTAAAAGAGCTAAGTCGAGCAAACTTGACTAAACGAGGCTGACGAGTCGAGTCTAACGAGGTGAACATACATAAATGTTTTAATTTATATCAATATGATGTATATTTTTTAAAAATTTAGTTATTAAATTGTAATAATTATTTATCATTATAATGTCAAAATAAATACTTCATCGTTTGATTAACAAATTTTTTTATATTAAGTTTATTTCGCAAAGAAGTAGAATAACTTTGAGTAACTAATTCCTTAAGCTCGACTCACTTGATTTTTTCAAGATCAGTTTGGCTGTTGTTTGTAATCACTGTATCTTTTTTCACCACATTTTTCTTCTTTTGCTCTACCTAAAACTTGTCAAAATCAATTGCAATGCGTGGTAAATAAATAAATAATAATATTCAAATTAGTTAAAGTCATTTAAGGTATTCATTATCATCCGTCTCAACAAATAATAATAAATATTTTAGTCAAAGAAGTTGTCAAATGCTTCTCAATAATTTGGTGCAAAGCCTCTACTCATATTCATCAATTAAAATAAAATATAGATTTATAATGAGATTACACGGACTAATAGTAACCATGATAGCTAAAATTGGTATTAATTCAATTAGTGCTATTATAATATTTTAGAGATGGCTTAACTTAATTTATCATACATGATACATGTACATATTTTATTGTGTTGACTTTTGGTTTTGGGTGATAACTTAGTTAAATGTGGTGAGGTTAGATGATGTGCTATTTCGGCTAATCCTAAGCTTAACGTAATTTTGAGATATTTTCATCTCAATGGAAGGGCAGTTGTTCAAAAAAGAAGCGAGAAAGAGATTGAGAGAAAATGAGAGCGATTAAGAGAGCGAGTTTGAGAGAGTGAGAAACCAACGTTTAGTGTTTACTTCTGTCAACCTGTTCAATTCAATGGAAGCAAGGCCTGTTCCGTTGAACCAACGAGTGGGTCTACCCGTCTAGCCCGATCCCAAATGGGCTTAGATCGGCCAGTCATATGAGATCGGGTCAGACTCAACTCGGCCGACTACAACAGTACTGGGCAGCTCGTGCATTTAACACCTTTAAAAAGACCTAGCTACCCACTTTGAAAATAATTAAATGCACAATAACAAGGTGCCTTGATGGCTTGATTGGATTATTGTAGAAATAAAATCTCTCCTGCATGGAAGAGTAAATCAACACCTAATAAAAGGCTTAGAGAAGAACTCAATTGGAAGAACCTTCAATAATTCACATCTCCATTATTTATTTTTTCTCTTTCGTCTTTTCTTTTATGAAGTCTAAAAAATTGCAAGATAAGATCTTCGGTGTAGTTTGAAGGCATTTCTTTGTTGTTATTTTTGAGATAACGTTTCTTTTACGTCTTAATTTTATATTTAATATAGAGGTGTCAAATGAACTTAATGAGATGAGTAAAATTGAAAA
The DNA here is from genome assembly GCA_022432975.1 of Begonia masoniana. Taxonomy (NCBI): domain Eukaryota; kingdom Viridiplantae; phylum Streptophyta; class Magnoliopsida; order Cucurbitales; family Begoniaceae; genus Begonia; species Begonia masoniana. Next base: position 5,007,410 of record CM039510.1, on the reverse strand, counting down.
AAATATTACATTCGAACTGTTGAGCTCCGACCTGCAAATAGGACTCAAGAACTCGAATACGACCGTTAGTTCTCGGGTGACACAAAACCGACAAATTCGAGAAGGAAAATGCAAACGCAATATCAAACGTGCTCGGAACAAAATGAAAATTTTAGTGCGTGTACAGAGGTGAATGAGATGTGTGCTGGTGAATGGCATGGTCCAGATTCGTTGATTTGAAGATTTTATCGAATGTTTCCAAGAATCGGCCAATAATCTCTATTTGAAGCGTTTTGGCAAGAGTTTTCTTCCAAAGAAGAGAACTAGATTCAAGAAATCGGTTAGGCCACTTCTTGCCGTTTTCTTATCTCAAAAGAAATGAGAAGAAGATGACAAATCCGTTCTTACAAGCTACCAAGCTTGAAGATCGATTTCGGGAGCGCAACCCCTCGGTTGTTGTCAACCAAGCTTACCTTGGAAGCTCCTTGCTCCAAGTTTCTTCTATTGACAGAAGACAAACCCATGGATGCTCATAAAATCAACCAAAAAAGGTACAAACACAAATGCCATGAATATATAGACTTAATTAGAGATGTTAAACGAGCGAGTCGAGCCGAGCCGAGAAAGACCCGGCTCACCGAGCCTGTCGAGCCAAACGAGCTGAGTCTAACGAGCCGAGCTAACGAGCTGACCTAAAAAATTTCTAACCCGAGCCGGCTCTCGAGCCACGAGCCTAACGAGCTGAGTCGGCCCGGCCCAACAAGCGTAACGAGCCAAGCTTAAGGAGCCAAACTTACATAAATAAAATTATTTTATATAAATATATTATATATGTCATGAATCCATTGTTGATATTCACTGCATCAAGTTGAAGCTTGTTTTCTAAACAGGTTGACCATCTACGGCAAGAATCGTTGCAGCAAATGTACAAAATCCTAACGACGCGTCAGTCTGCTTAGGGGCTGCTTGTTTTGGGAGAGTATTTCCAACGTCTTCAAGCATTAAGTTCACTTTCATCTAATCGTACTCACAACTCCACCTAGTCTTCCTTGAAGGTTTGAGCTATGACTTGCAAGATCTCTTCCATATCCATTAAAAAGAAAAGAAAAAACAGAGAGCTGACTTTTTGCAAGCAGCCTCCCACGTTTAAGTTATGACCAGACTTTATCTCAAAAAGTTGTTCAATGAAAGACAGAGAGCTGGAATGGGTTGTCTACTAAGACCAAACTCAAAACATCTTTTCATATAATTAATGATCAGTTTGAGCATTTACAAAAACAATCAATGACGTAGAGCCCACAATCGCAAGCCTTGAAGCCATTAAAATGTGGAGGAACTTAACATTTGTCTGAAATCTGAAACGAGAAGAACCTTAGGCGATTGATCGCCCCATATAATTAATGATCAGTTTGAGCATTTACAAAAACAATTAATGACGCATAGCCCACAATCGCAAGCCTTGAAGCCATTAAAATGTGGAGGAACTGAACATTCGTCTGAAACTAGAAGAACCTTAGGCGATTGTTCGCGATCGCCTTTGGGGCGAATTTTTTTCACCCTTACGGACTGATTGATCGTCTCCTTTGGGTCGAACCATCGCCTCACTCTCGGGTGGCAACGAGAACGACGAGTTTTAATTTAAACCTAGGGTTTATCGATCTTGTTTGCAATCGCCGGGACACCAACTGGTTTGCCGAAAATTTCATTGATCTTGTGCTCGGTGGGCGGCAACTCAAGTTGGATGAAGAAGATCTGAAGATGGTCGTCGTCGGTAGATGTCGAAGGAAGATGAAGACGGGACTGTCCATGTCTGCTGTCGAGGTGGAGAGGGCCTTGAGCTTGGCACCGAAGAGGGCCCCAACGGCTCGACCTGGGCATCGGAGAGAGCATCGGAGTTGGGCTTGACCGAGCCGTCGGAGACTGCCGATTGTCGGGCGTCAAAGATGACTCAGCCTCTCAGAGCCCCGAGCTGGGCTTGACCGAGTCAGCTTGCAAGCAGGCTCGTTGAGGCCGGTCATTAACGAGCTCGCGAGCCCAGATGGAGAATCTCGGCTCGGCTCGGGTCGTCTATGTGACGCGAGCCAAACCAGCTCGTTACTGTAGCGAGCCGAGCTTGGCTCGACCCGCTACAGTAACGAGTCGAGCGGACGAGCTGCGAGCCAGCCCGCCCGTTTAACATCTCTAGACTTAATGGTGGGCTTGGGCTTGGAGGGAGATGATGGGCCATCATGTGGGCTTGAGCCATGTCTTCAATTTCAAATGGGCCAAGCATAAACCAAGTCACCAACCAATCCTAACATTCATCTAATCCTAACATTCATCTAATCCTAACATGCATATAATAAAGTTTAAACAAGAAGGCCAACATTTGCCAATAATTTCGAAATTTCAAAAAAGCTACAAATCAAAACTCGGGAAGACAAATTCTCATGTGAGCATTAAGGTGCCTCTTTAGTCTTTCCACATGATGAGATGCTTTGGTTAGTTAACGTCCCCAGCTTTAATCTCTCACTTCAAGTTGTTCACGGTGTCCTCCAAGTCTTCACACGAATCATGACATACAAAAGAAACAAGTGTATTAGTTAAATTGTGGGCTCAGGTCTGGGATCGTGTAATGGGCCTACGGGACACAACACAAACCTAACAAATCAAATGAGTTGAGTTTGATGAGTTAAACGAGTCTCGTTTGTGAGCTCAACTTGAAATAAGATGGGCTAGCGAGCTTAATAACCTTGTCTATCTAGTCCTAACTAGTCAACCAATTTCTTTGACCGTCCTGCTTTGATGTGATAACAACTAGACATTATAAATTATAAATAGTGAAAATAATAAACTACTTATACTAATAAAAAATTAAAACTAATATATAATTATCATATAAATATGACGTCAAATTAGGCTCGAGCCAGTTTACAGTTCTTATCTGATTACTGATAGACCTGGCCCGTAAACCTATGTTTTTTTAAGGATAAAGTGCAATTTGGCCCGTACAACTAGGTGAAATTGGCAAATTACACCATAAACTTGAATAATAGGCAATTTGGCCCCTACAACTAGGGTAAAGTGCAATTTGGCCCATACCGTCATTTTTTTCGTTAAAAAACCACGTTTTTTTGCACGTGATCACATTTTCTTCCAGACATGCCCCTGCATGGAATCAGAATCGGACCGGACCGGTTCGATTAATTTCACCGTGGTTTTTTTCTGAAAAACCCAGAGGGAAATCTGTATTTCTCTTCGAAAGACAGATTTCCCTCTCATTTCGCCAAACCCCCTCCCTCGCTCGCTCTCTCTCTCTCTCTCTCTCTCTCTCTCTCTCTCCTGAGACCCCCTCGCTCGCCTTCGCCGCGCTCTCTCTCTCTCTCGCTCGACTCTCTCTCGCCAGTCGCCAGGCTAACGGAACAAAAAAGTTGACACGCTTACTGACGATGGTAAGGTAAAAATTTCTCACGCTTACTATAATGGCCGAAGTTCTTTGTTTTTTTGGAGTATGAAATCTGAACCAATAGTTATTATTGAATAGTTAGGGTTTCTGAACTTCGTTGTTATTCTGAACATATTTTCTGGTTAGTTTAGATGGAGCCTAGGTTGGATGCAACCGAACTATGTTCGACTTGGTTAGTTAGATGCTTCATACTTCAATTATAAATTTTGATCTTATGGTTCACGAGAACACATTCCGTAAACCTTATAATCATAATAATGAACATGAATGAAATTAAAGATTTTAACCTGTATCATGTTAAAAAAGCAGAGAAAAAGAGATTACATGTGTTTAGATGGAAGGCTATTTGTTTAAAAGTGTAAATGTGTATGAAGTTGTTTAGAATTTAAATACCAAAACTGGCTTAATCGAATTAAATTCTTGTAACCTTGCAGGGAAGAAGATGGACACATTTTCAATTGACTTTCACTATGGAGGGAAGTTCGTCAAGACGAAGAAGTTACAGTACGTGGGTGGGGATGTTGCACTAGTGACAAATATTGATGTGGATAAGATTTCATTTTTTGAGGTTGTCGACATGGTGGTAGATGTCGGAGCTGGAGTATGGAAGACTTTGTATTACGTGGAGCCTCCATTAGGAATGGAAAACAGATTGCGAGCAGTGAAGTCCGATAATGACGTACTTCAAATGGTTGGGGTGTTGGATCACAAACGTCACATTCATATGTACGTAGACCATGAAGGCATCTACCAGGAAGAGGCTAGAAATGATGAGTCCTCTGATGCATCTGAGTTTGATGGTGGTCCTCAAGTTGGTGAAGCGGGTGATCCAACTCATGTAGATGATGCAGCTGGCGGTGTCGCGGGGGATCAAACTCATGTAGATGTTGCAGCTGTGGGTGAAGCATGGGATCCAATTCATATTCCGATTTCATCAGTTTCAGCCTCCTTACCTGATGACATTATTTCTATTGCTGAATCCGATGATACGATTGATGAAGTGAACACTGCAGAATCAGTCAACAACTCTTTAGAAATATGTTTGAAAGACAAATTCAGCTCATTGGCTGAAATTAGGAAAAAAATCTCTGATTATTCTTTGGTTAACGGATTTGACATCCGATTTACCAAACATGAGAAAGCAAGAATAGAAGCGGTTTGTTAGAAAGGTTGTCCTTGGAGACTCTACGCATCAAAGGTGACAAATGAAGAGTCTTTCCAAGTGAAGAGGTTGAATGATGTTCATGACTGTGCTCGCACAATGAAGAGTCGACATGCAACAGCTAAGTGGGTGGCAAAACGTTATTTGCATCGATTTAAAAGCCAACCTCGGTGGGAAATATCATCTATCATTGACACAGTTAGGCGAAACTTTAATGTCACCATCAACTTTAGCCTAGCAATCAGGGCAAGGAGGAGGGCTGTAAATGTGGATTCAACTGTGCAATATAAACAGCTGGGGTCTTATGCGGAAGAAGTTCTGAGATCCAATCCTGGTAGCACCTTCGTTATTAATGTTGACAGGGTTGATGGTCAAACAGAGCCCATATTCAAGCGACTTTACATGTGTTTAGATTCATGTAAGAGAGGCCTTTTAGCCGGATGTCGACCGGTAATAAGTTTCGATGGGTGTCACTTGAAGGGGGCATGTCCTGGTCAACTTCTAACTGCTATCGGTGTAGATGCAAATGACAGCATATATCCTGTTGCAGTGGCTGTGGTCGATGTTGAGTCGAAGAAGTCTTGGAAATGGTTTCTCAGGTTGTTGTTGACGGATATTTGATCTGATCGTGGTGAAGGTTGGACATTCATCTTCGATCAACAAAAAGTAAGTATATGTGATCATTGTCAACATTTATATGCTTTCACCTACTAACATATGACATATATTTGATGCAGGGTTTAGAAGTAGTACTTCGAACACATGTACCAGATGCAGAGGTTCGATTTTGCGTACGTCATATGTACGCAAACTTCAAAAAGAAGTTTCGCGGAAAACTCTACAAAGACATTATGTGGAATGCTTCGACTGCGACAACACGTGAAATGTTTGTGAAAGAAATGAATAGGCTACGGGGCTTCGATGAAGCAGCATATAGATATCTTGCGGAGTATGATGCGAAGCACTGGTGCAGACATGCTTTCAGTCACAGATCGAAGTGTGAGCTAACGTTGAACAACCTGAGCGAGTCATTCAACGCCTTCATCTTATCAGCACGTGACAAGCCGATTGTGACCATGATAGAAATGATCAGGACAACAATAATGGCAAGAATTTGTAAGAGGCATGATCAAATGGAGCAACAAAACGGACTACTATGCCCTCAGATACGAAAGAAATTGGCCAAGATACGAGATGGAGCTAAAAATTGGTGTGCAACCGGAGGTGGAGGTGAAAGATTTCAAGTTAGTGATGCCCATCAACAATTTGTCGTCGACTTAGCCAACGCTACTTGCAGTTGTAACCGTTGGCAGCTCGCAGGAATAACATGTGTTCATGCTGTACCATGCATATCATTCATGAGAAGGGACATTGAATCGTACGTTGATCGTTGCTACCATCGGCAGACATATTTGACGGTATATTCTCAGTTCGTACATCCAATGAATGGCGTAGACATGTGGCCACCTTCAAATATGGGTGAAATTCAGCCACCGATTGTGAAGAGACCACCAGGGAGGCCGAAAAAGAAGAGAACGAGAGATGTTGATGAACCTCAAAGTCAGAGTAAATTGGGAAACGTGCGTAAGGTTATCAAGTGTAGTAAATGTCGGGGTCTGAACCATAATGCTAGAACGTGCAAAGGAGTAACTATTAATTCTACCATGGAAACCAGTGCATCAACATCACGAGGAAGATCAACTTTGTTCGGGTTTTCTGCAGCTTGCATCGGAACCCAAGTTAGTATTGTGTTTTCTCTTTTTCAATTTGTTACATCATACTTAATTATTGTTAACAATCAATTGTTTACATCATGCAGGAGTCTTCAGTGCAGCCAGGCATTCACAGAGACTGATCTTGTAATGCTGAGATGAACTTGAATCAATAGTTTACATCATGCAAGAGTCTTAAGATTTTTATGCAGGAATCAATTGTATGGATATGCAGGAATCAATTGTATGTATGGATATGCAGGAATCAATTGTATGAATTATAGACATTTATTTGATAGACATGGATATATTGTTGTTATGGACAAATGTATGGATATGGATATGATGTACAAATATTTTGTGGAAATGAATGGAGTTTTACGTTGATAGAAGTCTCTTGGGTTGGTTTTAAAAGTAGGAAGTTGGGATTTGCACTTGGATTATTCGATTCTTCTCCGTCTCCATTATCGGTCGACACTTGAAATTAGTGGTCGACCAATAATTTGCTTATGTTAGCGCTTGGTTTGTTCGATTCGTCTCTGTCTCCTTTTCTTCACGTTATCGGTCGACACTTGAAATTAGTGGTCGACCGATAATTTGCTTATGTTAGCGCTTGGTTTGTTCGATTCTTCTCTGTCTCCATTCCTTCACGTTATCGGTCGACACTTGAAATTAGTGGTCGACAGATAATTTGCTTATGTTAGCTCTTGGTTTGTTCGATTCTTCTCTGTCTCCATTCCTTCACATTATCGGTCGACACTTGAAATTAGTGGTTGACCGATACTTTGCTTATGTTAGCGTTTGGTTTGTTCGATTCTTCTGTCTCCATTAATTAAAATCGATGAAAGCTTTCTATCTCGATGTTACGGCATATATCTATTGTAATTTCCACTAGTTTCAATGTTACGGCATATATCGCTAGGATTCTTTGATTTGCTTATTTTTGTCTTTAGTCGTTTTCTCATCATCTTAGATGTCTCATATTTATAGATCAAATGATTTAGTAGTCTATCAAATTGCTCCATTCCAAAATCACAGCAACTAAACAAATCAAGAAACTAAACAAAACACAACTAAAACGATAAATATCATATAAGATATAAGATATACAACAAAATTCACTTAAGATACTAGCAAACTAAGAGAATCACTAAGACATAAATATCATTCTTATGGAGAGTAACATGGATCATCGAAAGGCTCGACTGGAGGATCTACTGGAGGAATGGCTGGAGAAGAGGCTGGAGCACCTCTGAACCCGTACCAGTACCAATAATCTTCAACATCATCAAGATGCATGTGAACCCCAATGATATCTTTACGGAGCTCCTCTGTCTTCTCTTCTAACCTTTCAAAGCGATCCAAAACCACGTCCTGAAACGAGTCAAAAGCGGTGCCGATGCTAGCAACATTTGTCGCCAAAAAATTGAACTGTTCCTCAAAGTTAGAGAAGTTGCCTCTAGATGTAGTGGAGGGGGGTTCCGTAGTGTGTTCAGGCTCGTGACCACCTTCCTCACCGTCATCACCTTCATCAACTTCCATGTGGGATGGTCCAGCTTCAAGTGCTCCAACTTGGTTTCCCTTAAAAATCCAGTTACCTTCAGCATTGAGCCTAAACCCCATCCGAGCTAGAGTGGATGTGGTGTATGTGTCAATTTTTTTCAGAGGTAATGAGATTTCGGTCCTTGGAATTTGGACTCCATTCTCCTTAAAAATCTTCAATAAAAGAAGATGAAATGGTAGGGACTTTGCTGCGTTGCTGAAGACTTGCAACATCCGTTTCACAATCACATATCCGACATTAAATGATTCTTGTCGAAAGATTTTATATAAAACATAGAGATCCATACCACTTATGTGATCTCGATGTCCATCTCTTGGTAAGAGATTGTATGAGATCATATGGTGGAGGAGCCTAGCACGCACGTTTAAGTCCTTTGCCTTCGGTTTCGTTGGAAGGTATCGGCGAGGGTCCTTAACAATCATCCTTAAAAAGGCAGTACCTTCACTGGTGCCCACAAAGTCTGAATCCTTAGCTGCCTCATAATACCTTTCAGCCTCATTGTTAGATTCACAGTTTAAAATTGTGTTTATAGAAAATGAGGAAATTTCTATGTGTTTGTCATACACATAGCTAACAATTTTAAATGGCCTTTGACAATGTTCAACATTAGTATAGAACATTCTCACTGCTTTCTCATAATACGGGCCATCACAGTCAAACAGATCAAATAACCCTAAATTCTTCAAAGGCTGAACCAAATTTAAGCTACTCAAATCATCGAATTACACTTTTCTACTCAGAATCAAGGGCTTGAATTTAAAGTCGTCTTCATACCTTTTCATAGAGACAGCATTCTTGAAGAAAGGAGATGGCCAAGTTGTTGGTTCATCAATTTCATTAGCTGGAGTAGGATTTTTTGACCTTCTCTTGCGATCAACTAGCTTGCTGCGAGATGTAGATGTCATTTGAAGTTTAGCGGACACTGAAGAGAAGAGATGTTGATTCGAAGGAAAAAAAACAGGCGAAGATTTGGAGAGGAGCAGAAAATCGCCGAGGAAAATATGAGAATGAGAGTCGAGCGCGAGCGAGGCGGGGGTCTCGGGAGAGAGAGCGAGGTCAAGTGAGCGCGGCGAATGCGAAGGAGAGCGAGCGAGAGCGAGGGGGGTCTGCGTTTTGGCGAAATGAGAGGGAAATCCTGTCTTTCGAAGAGGAGAAAGACAGGATTTCCCTCTGGGTTTTTCAGAAAAAAAACATGGTGAAATTAACCGAACCGGTCAGGTCCGGTTCTGATTCCATGCAGGGGCATGTCTGGAAGAAAATGTGATCACGTGCAAAAAACGTGGTTTTTAAATGACGGTATGGGCCAAATTGCACTTTACCTTAGTTGTAGGGGCTAAATTGCCTATTATTCAAATTTATGGTGTAATTTGCTCATTTCACCTAGTTGTAGGGGCCAAATTGCACTTTACCCTTTTTTTAACTATTTTTTTACTAGCTCTATGTCGTCCAAGCTTAAGTGTCGCAGCGTTGATCTAAAAATTAAGTTGACTAGTGGACCAGCTCGACGATTGGCTCCAGGTTCGAGGCAACCTAATGAAACCAAGACCTCTCTCTCTTCCTCACAAAATAAAAGTTCTTCGGAAGATTCAAACAAACGGTGATCAAACAAATTCACACTCCAACATTGAGTTATCTCATAGCTCATATAAAAAAAGAGTGGATTTCAACGCTACATTATACGTAGAATAATGCTAGAGTTGTTCTCTCAAAATTTTTTTTAAAAAAACTTGTTGATGTGTCAACTAATGATTAGTGTAATTAACATACAATAAATGTAATAAATTATAAAAAAATAATTTATTATATTAACTAAACCAATCATTAATTGACACGTTAGCATGTTAATATAATAAATTCTAAAAAGTAATTTATTACGTTAATTGTATCTTACTTATACCAATTATTAGTTGAACCATCAGTAACTTTTTTAATAGAGTTCTTTGAGAGATCAACTATAACATTACTCTGCATATATTGTAGTGTAGAAATCCACTTTTTTTTATATGAGCTATGGGATAACTCAAACGTTGAAGTTTACATTAATTGCACTAATAATTATTTGATAAGTTATTAAATTTTTTAAAAGAATTTTTTTAAAACAATACACCTAGCAATAATGTGTAATGGGTCTGGGCTCATTCCAATCAGAAGATTCGAATATGACATCCTATTCTCTTGATTGTTTTACGTGGAAACAAATTTTGGGAATGACGGATTTATGTTTATAGAACTTAGGGATTAGATGAGAGAGAAACCAGACGGTGATCTGGGAGAGGAAGGATTGGAGAGGTGAACTGGAAAAATCTGGGATTCTGACTGAGTTTCGGGCTGTTCCATGCAGATGAAACTGCGGTCGCCTGAACGGTGGTTCGGCGGCGGAGGTTGAGGGCCGGCGGAGTTTTTGTGCAGGCTCAGGTTCGAGTATCCTGTCTGTTCAACTTTATACGTGGATTTTATTTTCTGACTTTTCAATTAATTAATTACCATTATTTTAATTAGTTCAACCTTTTCATTAATTTTATTTAGAGTAAAGTTTGAACATGATCTTCCTGTTTATTTACCGCGGAAATTTTATATTTTTTTCAATAAAATGTACGTCAATGTTCCGGCTATCAGTAAATATATCTATGCCGCTATGTAATTTGTTGAATTCGTTACATCAAATGCATGTAATGGACTTTATTTCTAATTTTAATTTTAATTCAAATAAATTTTCACATGTTCTACTTTTTGAAAGTGATGATTTCGTGTCATCACTTTTGACATATCTGCTACAATTCTTATAGATTTAACTAGAGAACATAACACAGTTTTTTAATGGGTCTAGAAGTGAGTTAAAACTAATAAAAAAAATAAAAATAAATCTTGTTACATGCATTTTACAAAAATATGTTTGTTGATAACTAAAAGGTTAAATTTATTTATTCAAAGAAAAATTTGAGGTTTTATTATAAATAATTATAAAGTATAATGTATTATGTATATGTCTATGGTATAACAGGATCGGAGTCCGTAAATGATTTCAATTTCACTGAGATTTTCATATAATGTAGTAATGGTTTATTTTATGTATGCATCATAGTGAAAGATTTTGATAACTACCCTATTGAACTTTTTTTTTATTCTTAATTTATGACATGTTTTATAATTGGCATGTTCACCTGTTTTTCGTAACATAAATGTTGAATGTAATATTTTATTCTTATTGAGTCTAGTCGACTCACTTTAACGACATACTTTTTCAGGTCTTAGTCATAGAAGTAGGCTCGACATTTTATTTTTCTTAGCTTCATTGATATTTTTATTTCACATAGTTTAATAGACTTGTGTTATCACTCCATATACGATTTCATGTTTAGACCTATGGTTTAGCTCGGTTTAGAAGGGGTCTAGCTTTTAATTATTTTTACAAGTCTTTTGCTGCTTCATGAGACGATTAATTACAAGAGTCACACGATTCGCTTCTCTCGTGGATCGGATCGTTCCTCGTTCTGTCTTGGATTCCTTACAGATCGTGATGAAACATTCAATAATAAGTAAAAAAAAATGTAGTTAAATGGTGCCAATAAGATTATCAAACTACTATTACCTGTATCTTATTTATTTTTTGATGACATTCCTTTCAAGTCTCCCAGTACGAGGATTACGCTTCAGTCATCAATCTTTTGAACTCCTCTACTTGATCATCATCAAGTTGAAGGCATATGTTAATGCCACCCTCCTTGTTTGGACCTGGCAATAGCATGACCAAATTAGGTTTAAGCTTGATCGGAATAGTACATTTCACTTCTCCCCATGCGAACACGTCTTCTTCTAACCCTAATCTTAACCATGCAACCAAAGAGAAGCTATTCTCTTGGCATGGAACTCCCTTGTGCACTTCTAACCAATCAATGGCTGACCTCACATACTCATCATCCAATCTCTCCACCCCTTCTTGCACTTTCCTCACGATCTCGGCCCCGTCCTCCTCCTTCAAGTCCTTCACGCTCGCGCGTGCATATCCTGGTACCAAGGCGTTGCCTGCAAAGTTTGTAGGAGCCTCAGGGATGATCCTTTTCCGAGCATCAACCGGAAACAACATTGTCGATATCGTTTCCTCCTCCATTTTCAACGCGATGCTTCTTGCCTTCCATATCTGTGCTGCAACGACTTGAAAAGTGCTACAGTTCTTCAGCTTTCCAGTCTTGATCACCGCCTTTTTCAACTCGAGGACACGTTTGGGCGACAAGTAGATTACATGGTAATTGTTTTTTCCCGTTGATGATGCCTCCGTAATTGATGATTCACTTGTTCCACGAATGGTGAAATGCATGTTGTTGTTATTTTGTGTGGGAGTGGAGAACTCGAAATGAGGATGGGTGATTGTCGGAGGGTTTCGAGCCATGAAAAGTGTTCGATCGGAATTAGGGATGTGGACGAGATTGTCTCCTCTGGTCGCAGCGGCTAGATTGGCTTCCAAGTGACTCACAGTTATGCCATCCATAATGCAATGGTTGTATAGAGATGCCAATGCTAAGCTTCCACAACCAAATTGGGTCAACTGTCATGGTTACTCAAAAGTTTAAGATATTAAATTAAAAGAAATTTAATTATTTATAAACATTTTTCAACGTTACTCTCATGTAACCTGCAATGAAATTAATGGCCTCTTTGTTACATCTATTTCTTCTCCGTTTTCTTCGTGTAAGAAAACAACCAATCCCTCCAACTCCTTCCCGGGCGATAATATCTCTCCGAATTCGCAAAGCTTTTTCTCCGTTATTGCCGCCGCCAATACAATTCCATTGTTGTTGCAGTCAATTTCAAATCGGTCGCCATTCCGAACCAGCCTACCAGCCAAGAAATCGTAAGCTGCCAACACAGTTCCAAAGGCCTTGCACAGCCGACCAAATGTCTCCGGCAATTTCATTTGATTGGTCGGGGGATCGAAAAACGACACTGACTCTTGATAAACAACTAGAGAGAGATCGATGTTCGACAAGAAGAGTCGGCGGCACCGCGTGGGCGTTTCAGGTAAAATTATGACTTTCTCGATCAATTTCACTTCTGCCATCACTAATTTTTTATCTGTAATCCAAGCTCAAGTTAATGTAAATGGCATTGAGGAAATGGAAATAAAAGAAATACAAAGTAGAATAAAGAGAAGGGCATGCAAGTATTCTATTTTAGGCATGTTTTCCTCAAAATACTACATGCTTAAATACTTACTATTTTCTTCAAATCTTCCTAGTTCGGGTGTTCTTGATCCTTGGCCGAAGCAGGCGGCGGCCGAGCTGAGGTTAATGTTGACGGTGGTCTTTAAGGATCCTTCCTCTCGTCTCTGTAAATAGACCAATTTTCATCAATGGAGAGGTTAACGTTGATGGTGGTTTTATTATCATGAATTTACTACAAAAACAAGTTACATTCTCTAATGTTTCTAAAACTTACAATTTCAATAGAACTTTAGGTGGTTTCAATTTAGGACTTTTTGTCGTTAAATTAAAGATTTAATGCATTCAACTTTCGGTAATTAACAATTGATACGTTGATTTTCTTTTAACACTTGAACCGAAATGGTGAGATAATAATTAATTTATCTCACCAAATTACTTCTTGACGTAAAAAAAAAAGATCAATCAAACTTGGAACTAAGCAAATCGAAACCTGACATCAAATCGTAATAATACTTATATTGCCCTTCAGTCAAACACGGTGATGATAAAGACCGACACAAAATCATGTGTATATCAACAGACACAGACAGAGATCTTAACTTGGACAATTTACTTAGTTTTAATGCTTTAACAAACTTCAAGCCTAGAAATGACAATCAAATATAGACCGTGGCAGGTTTTAAGCAACCAAAACATTAATCCAGAGCAGACCATCTAGTCAATTTCTTACGAACAACTTTCACAGCTTCATTAGCCTCCATCAAACAACTGCAGGACAGCCATCTTTGCCGCTCGCTAAACTCGAGTTTTGGATTTCTCCATAGCCCTTGGGGCTGTAGAACAAAGCACAATGGTAAATTATGTCGACACAAGTCCCAACATGTTCAAGCCAAAAATAAAAATAAAAAGGCTTCACTGGACAATTGAGTACATAAATTGGGACACTAGTATTTGTTATAATTTCAGATAATCTCATTTTCTTTTCCACTACTCTACCAGAAGAAACTGTATAATACCTGTGAAAAATTGTGCCAAAAGACCTTAAACGCGAGAGAAATTGATTCTAATTCACAAATATGCTGTCATATTTCACTAATTTGCATCGCAGAGATTTTGTAGAAATATCTGAGTTTCCATCCACTGGACAAAAATTACAACCACAGGAACTTTTATCTGTAGTCTTCTTAATATTAAAAGTAATCAGCCAATGAAGAAGTGCCCTCAACTTCAAACATGAAGTATGCATTTGATTTATTTCCCATTTATTTAAGACATTTCACGCAAATAATGAAGAGCCCTCCAGTTAATTTTACAAAGTCAACACTCACTCCATAGAAGAGATTTCAATAATATACTTATATTGGTCCAACATAAATTTTCTCACTCTTGCAGCCTAATTTCTCCAACGCAGAGTGATAAGGGGACGTGCCAAAAATAATCTACCAACAAACTGACCAATATATATAACAGTGTTTATTGTCAATTAAGCCCATTGGCGATGATAAATCTTAAAGTTTTAGAGTTCCATTAGACTGAAATAGTAAATCAGCTCATATGGCCATACTCACTTTATTAGACCATATTTATTGTCATTTGAGCCCAATGGTGATGATATATCCAAAATGTTCCATTAGACAGAAATAGTAAATTTGATCATATGACCAAAGTCACCTTATTAGACCATGCCGTAGTTTCATTGCAAATTAAAAGATAATAGCACGTCTGTACAAAACTGAAAATACTTACCTAAACCTATTGCATCAGAGCCTTTCATGATTTTCAGTCTCTTGCATGAATCAATGAACATCCTGCACATAAAAGAACTAAATAATGGGCAGAAAAATAACACAACCTTAGAAAATCACAATTCAGCACACAAGAAATGCCTTTTATAGAGGTGTATCGATGTGGACGACAGAGAAAAAAGACACTATTCGTAAAGCTAAAACCTCACTCTAGAAAGGCTCTTATTGTAGAAAACCTATTTAAGAAACCAGCTTTCTGAATATTTATAAAAAAAGAAAAACATTTTGCTACAGGGCACAAAATTCCTCAAGCAGAAGCTGACTGATGAAACAAATATCTACAACTACAAGACTAAATATTGCATAAGCAACTTACTCCCATGGCACGTCTCCAACAAGCATCCAGTCACCATCCTTATCTTCATATGTCAGCACATACTCTGACGTATGCAGAAGATCCCTCAGCTTACTCTCACTTAGTATCTCTTTCCCTAGAGTACCATGGGACCCACATTGACCTTAACACAAAATAAAAGAACCATAAACAATTCTATGATAAAAGTAGAAGTTCCTCAGATTAGGAATAATTATCATTTTAGTTCATAAATACCGATGAATGGCGACAAAAAAGTAACTTTGAAATTTCTGAAAGAAAAAAGAACTACAACAGCTCACCAATGGTAAAACAGCTAAACATCTTTTCAAGAGCAGAAGATAGGTTTTGATATGTAGAATAATTTCTCAGATCCACCTTTCTCAAATATGGAGCACCTTCCATGCTCACCTTGACAAAAAGAGCACCAGAACTTGCTTTTCCATCGATTTCATCATTGTTTTTTATGTTAGTTACCAAAGAGTTCTTCCTAAATGATTTGACCGGAGGCCAACCAACAACCTGTGCTCTGTCAAGGAGAGTAACTCCCAATAAGAATAATAAAATAAACATACACTTCTATGACTTCTGTAACTTTCTCCATATTTAAAATTTATTTCTTCAGATTTACTTACTTTGCAGCCGGAGCACTATTAAGGTTGTTGGAGACACTTTTTTGGGTCAGTTCACTGGCTCCACGAGGCCATTCTTGTACTCCCTTGGATGGAAGCTCTTTCATGACAGATTGCTGGCACCCTGAAGGAATTGATGTTGAAACTCTACTCGTCCCTGAACTACCAGGAAACTTTCCTTGCCCTACACTCTGTGGAGAGTCAGAACCAGTACCAGCCGCATGAAACATCCAGTTACCTTCCGTATAAAAAGGGCCTTTCACCTCTGAAAACCCATCCATGGTGTCGGCGAAACCTCTTTTATTCCCAGAGACAACATTCTTCTGCATACTTAAGATGATTCCATCCTTTGATGGGAGCAACGGAAATAGTGGTTTCTCATCAAGTTTTACAGAGCTTGACAAGCAAAATTCTGGTTCTCGAACAGGTGACTCGGATCCAGGAAGACCAAGCCTCAGTTCAGTAGCCTTCAGATTGAGACTCTTTTTATTCTCCTCAGATAAACTCGAGACAGTAGAGCTGTCAACTGAGGAGCAATCTGATAATCCCAGGTAGTTTCGTTCTTTCAATGAAGGGCTATTTTGTGATAGGCAGTCCATGGAGGGTGAAGCAGCCATAACAGAGGCATTGCTTAGCCCATCCTCGTCAGTACCCAGCAGAGGTGGAGACATCAGACCAAAATTCTTAACCACTTAGAAACGATCCAAAATCTGCAACAGTGGAAAATAACTGCAACAAAATAAGAAAAAAATCAAGCAGTGAAAGTTTTAATATTGGCAACAAAACTAGTAGTGGATGAACCCAAGACGATCTGTGTTATTTATTCAATGAATGCATCACCACAACAGCAAAGCATCCTAGATCGCAAAGAAATATCCTTTATTTGTGTAAATGCCAACAACAAAGCAAATTAACAAAATAAATTTCCGACTGACAATTTATAATCGCTTTCGTGCTCAAAAGACAAAACAGACATCCAATTAGATTCAAAACAAGAATAGAAATACAGTAGAACTACCAAACATCAAAGTGCCAAATAGAAATGGATGAGAGTATCACTTAAAAAGGTAGAAATTATACTCATAAAATATGCATGACAATAAAACCGAAACAAGAAAAAATACATAAATAGAACATAACAAGGCATCAATTATAAATTGTCCTAGAATGAGAAATTTAGTTTAGCAATCGTAGCAAGTGTAGCACAGCAGAAAATTCAATCGAGAAGCAGCCGACACCAGGCAGTGAAATTAGATAAACGGTTTTACCTAATCTTTCAGCTTCCCTTCACTCCGTTTTCCCCGAAACAAATTCCCAAAAGATGAAGGAAGAAAAAACAGGACACAGAGAAATTACCACCGCCAAAATATTTCGCGATTCTCAAGTGGAAAATGAAACACACTTTTAGACGAATTACAAAAGCCCACAAGTAAACTCAACGTTTAAACAACTTCATGATCCGAGAACTAAAATACTCGGATTCCAAGCTCCATAAGTACAAACTGAAACTTAGGATCGTTCCCGCGAGGTAAAACAGAAGGAAAAAAAAAAAAAAGTGGAGAAGAAGATGAAGAACATTCTTCGTAGTAGCTACCTGTGTCGATCAAACGGTGGCGAGGCCAATTAATGCAACGAAAACTCTGACTTCAGCAAGAAAATGGAAGAATTGCAGAGAAAGATAGAGAGAGAAAGCTTCAAGGCCCTTCCATTTCCATTAATCGGAAAGCAACGAAAGCCTTAACTTCGGACTGTGTATGATTGCCGAGAAACTCGAAGCTCGGAAAAATAAAATAAAAGGAAAGGAGGAAGGGCACAATGGAAAATAGATCGAGGATTGGGGTCATATCTGCATGTTTCGCCTTGAAATCATGAACCGTTGGTTTTGATGACTTTCTGTTGATTTATCAGCTATGGGGTTTTGAACCCAACGGCTGGGATTAAGTACTTGGAGTCAACCCGTGCCTCGGATCTTATGTTTGCGCATAAAATACTTACCTGTAAATAATGCTCTGTTTCGGCACCAAATGTCCAATTTACCCTATAAGGAAATGACATCAACACCCTTAATTTCTTGATATTTTTCTCCTCCTCCAAAAAAATGTTTATTATTATTTCAAACAATATTATCACATTTATTCATATATGACTATATTTAATTATTTGTCGTCAAAAAATAGCACATATACGCGACACATCAAATTCCTCCAATTTAACATTAAAATATACCCAATAGTTTACCTTTAAAAAGCAAGAAAACTGAGAAACAGTAGGGTGTTTTTTTAAATGGAGGACGAGACGGAAATAGAAAGAGAGGTCTCTAATCCTCGATAAACAAAAGCCTATATAGCAGTTATAACATATCATTCTCTTCCATAACAAATATGATCGATAAACACAATTAATAGTAATCGTTTTTAATCAGTCATCAAAAAAGCGGGTATTGCCAGTTCGATGAAAGCCGAACTTTGTAAAATATCAAAATTCAACTACTACGTCAAAAATAACATTACAGCTATTTGCTCATCCCATTTTCATTGTATAATATCTAGTTAATATATATTTTATTTGTTAAAATAAATGCTGAAAATGATTTGTAATTTATTTTATTTTAATGAATAAAAAAAAAGGGTAGAAAAGGAATGAGAAAAATAGAGAAGCGTAAGGAGGATTTTAATTGGTTGGGGGAGGGGACAGAGGAAAACAAGAGGAAGAGTGTGGTCAGGGTGGGGGGACAAGAAAGCAGCATCTCAATTAGCCTTGCCGGGTGCTGACCCCGACATCTAACCCCTCATCCCAAAAAAAAATATCCATCTTTACTCTTTCTCTCTCTACTTACTTCTCTCTCCCACTAACTAAATTATATTCCATTTTTTATATCCCCTGTTATATATGGGTGTCAATCTCTGTTCTCCTAGTACAATATTATTTTTTTTATTTCAATTTCGCATAGATTTATTTTTAAAATTAACTTCAAACGTATTGTACCGTGTAATAATGAAAATTTTCACTTCTCGAGAGTAATAGGATGGTGCACTCCCACTAGTATGTGTTGGACTGTTGGTACTTCCCACTTAAATCGTTTTTATCTTCACATGACTTGTTGTCACATTTGATGATTTGATTTTTATTTTGAGTATTGCATTTGATAAATTTCCTGTGTTATGTCATTAGCAAACTAAATTAGGGTTGCTCTTAGTTAGTTGTCGATAATAACTTCTACGTAAAATTGTTGCGTTCATTAATTACTAGTGTTGTTTATTCGTGTTTCCACGTAACGATTAGGGGTAAAGATCATCTCTTTGTTTTTCTCTCGTAGTCAAATTCTTGTTTTGTAATCTGTACGGTTCGTTTATATTTTATCTAATCCCCCGACCATGACTTATTTTTTCGATTAAATGTTGGAATTAAGGAATGGCAAATTTGTAAATAAAGGAGAAAAGGGAATTGGCATTCGAGTGATGAAGATTTGAAAGACAGGGGCAGCATGATTAGGTGTTGGCTCTTTCTCTTTGCACGCCATGACTGTGAAGACTCAAAACCAATTCATTCCCTTTCTTCCACGCTCCCATCAAAACAACTCCTCATTATTCAATTAATTATACCATCTAAAAAAATACATTAAATAATTAATTTATTCTCGATTTACAAATTTAAATTTTGAAAAAAAAAAGGGATTGAATTGATAATTAAATTATTATCGATTAATAAGTTTTAATTTTTAAAATTATCTCGATATATTTTATTTAGTTATTTATATTTCTATTAATTTATTTTGCTTCAATTAATGGAGTGGGGGTTTCTTGGATGGGGTACATGTTCTGATTTGGCGAACCCCGCATGAAGAAAGATCATCAGGAGGTGTTTGCTTGAGTTCCATCCAATCACAATTTGACACGTAATCTTTCTGAAATGGTCAACATCGTGGATTCTGACCGACTTGACAGACTGGAGTTGGGAATGGGGTCCACCGTCCACGTTTATGTTGCACGCTCGGATCTGAAAAATATCGCAGGTCTAAAAGGATTGGGCCTCCGTTGGTGGAGGTTCGGCCCATCTAGAGCCCAGTTATTTGGCCCAAAATTTAGCTTTCCTCACTCTTCAAATTATACAAAAGGGAGTTAGTTTCATAAACTAATTAATTTTTGAGTTTTACTTTCTATTCTACCATCTTAAAATACTCACTGACGTATAAAATAACGATGAAGTGAAATTTATGTTATGATTTAACTATTTATAATTTATTATATTAATTATACCTATCGTTGTTTGACACGTTAACGAATATTTTAAAAGATTAAATATAACATTACTATTTAATTATTTATTCAAGCTTCATTTGAGTTGTTCAAGCTCTTTTTTTTTTAGTTTTAAGCAGATTGGTTGGATTTTAGACAATTTTTTCTTTTTTTAATGATTTTTCAAAAAATAAAAATCTACATAAATATGTAGTACAGGGTGGTTTGGAAGTGACTAGTTTAACAAAAATAAAATTGAGAACCAAACGGAGAAAATCAATTATAATTGCTTTGATTTTTCAAAAGTTAAAATCGAACCGAACCGAATCAGATGGAAATTCTCCCACTCCAACGTGTCCCACTGTTAGTTTAAAGATTTGTCGGACTAGGTTTCATTTATAACTCATCTCACGTGGGTTCAATTTTTCATCTTCTATTTATGTATTTACCCCAGGGGACTTTGCTAGATTATATTTGAGATCTAAAATCTCACATTTTAAACTTTAAATCTTGAAGTTATGAAACCCTATCATCATTAAATCCTCAAAACCAAAGTCACGTAACCCTAAAATCTAAATCTTATACAATTAAGCTTGAACCACTAAAAACATCTCTTTTATATTTCTTAGTATATAGTATTCGAAACAAAAAGCTCGATACACTCTCTCAACAAAAGAGGTGGGTCTCGTTCGATTTACACATTAAAAAACCAGTTCATACCTAAAAATCTAAAGTTCTTGATTCCAATTTTACAAATGATACAAAAAAAAGAGCTCAAATCAAAATCTAACCTGACCCACCATAGTATTAGTATGTGTCACGACCCTCCTCCTGTGACACGGAAAGATGTTGAATATTCTTTTAGCATAATGATTTAACGATTGAAATAGACATTTCTTAATTGGACTCCTAGTAAACGAAAGAATAGAACAAAAAACTATGAAATCTTCTTCAACCTTTTTCCCATAAAAGGAAATTCCACCATATGACGGGTAACCATAAATTGGCAATCGAGCCGTCTCTCTTAGTCAATTACTAACTCGAAAAAGTATAAATAGAAAATGGGGAAAAGTTTAATTGAGCCTCCAACATATGAGGTCAGTGGTCATTTGGTCCCAAACGTTTATTTTTGACCCAATCAGACCCTATTGTATACACCATTTGCAATTCAAATCCTTCCGTTAAATTTGACACGTGCTTTGCACGTGCGCTGTTAAAACCTCAAAATACTCTCATTTCCTCTTAAACTCTCTCTCATTATTTCAATTTGAATTTAGTGTATGTTTTTAATGTGAATTTAACTTTTACTTTAGGGATTTCAGAAAGAAAATAGGGTATTTTGAGGTTTTAGCAACGCACGTGCATAGCACGTGTCAAATTTAAGGGGAGAGTTTGAATTGCAAACAACTTATACGATAGGGTCTGATTGGGTCAAAAATAAATGTTATGGACTAAATGACCACTGACCCTATACGTTGAGGGTTAAATTGAATTTTTTCCTAGAAAATATCTTCGCGGATAAATTTGTCATCTTTTCTTAATTGTTGGCAATCATTTACGAAAACTGAAAAGTCCAGGACCAAACAGCAATTTACCCTAAAATTTATGAAGTTCTAGTTTTCCCGGTCGTCAATAGAAGTAGAACTGCTCTTTTGGGCTCTTTACAGTCTCCTTCCCTGTTTAGAAGTAGTAGTCGGAGAAACATTTAGAACGGGAAAGCGTGAAAGAGAGACATGGATGTGCTGAGAAATTTAGAACAAGCGCAGAAGACGTTAATGTTGATGGAATCCCACGGAATTGTGACGACTGACGCCTCATCCAATCGCTTCCTTGCCGATTTCATCCTTTTTATGGTAATTTCTGAGTTTGATTCTTCACTTTTCGTCATTCTTTTATCTCCTCTGCTTGTGTAGTACTAAACGAATACATGAAAATGCTTTTTATGTTTCAATTTATTGCTGTGCTGGTCAGTCCTAGAATAGGCCCAAACCAGTGTCAATTCTCTCCTCTTTTTCGCTTCCGTTAATGGGTTTTTTGGGTTTACAGCACTACAGAAAGGGTTTCCAACTGAATAGCTGAAAATGACATTCCCAGGCATCGGTTAAACTCTCGAATTTTTCTGAGTATTGTCTTCCAAGTTTCATGACTTCATACTTTCGGGCTATGATTTGTCCAATTAAAATTGTTCGTTTTATGGTGGACATATATGGACATTGTGCCAGGATGCAATGAAAGCCATGACATGTCCCTACAAAATGTTTTTGCTGAATCTGATGCTATAGCGCTTTCGATTAGAAGGATAATTAAGAAGGTAAGGGTATTGATTTTGGTTTAAGAGATTGTTATCATTCTAGCGAGATTTTTTTCTCCCTCTTCCATGCCAAGGGGGTAGCCTAGGATGGAAGCTTGTTGAAGAGCATAGTTGGGCTGATAAGGAGGCTATTAGTGTGGTTGAAGGGGTTTAATGTCTAAGATGTGATAATTAACAATGCTGTATTAAAAGCTAATGTTTTAGTGTTGATAAGAATTCTATTTTGAATGTGAAATCTCTTATGATTTCTACTCACAATTGAGGTTGGAAGAAAACCACTTCTGCTTGAATTTATTTAAAACAACCTTTACATCCAAATTTATATCTACATTATTCTTATCTTATCTTATCCTATCAAAAGAAATACAAATTACAAAATAGGTAACGTTTCTATAATCAATGACCATCCTATTTGAAATGATGAGTTAAAGCTATGACAGAAAAACTTTTTGTCGTTAGTTGAATTGCATGTGATTTGAAAATCTTTCCCTTTTAATCCTTGTTTTATGTAGTCTGCTCACACTTTCTAGCATGCTTGTTTGAAGCTGTCCTTCATACCAAACTTGTATATTAAGTAATCGAACTGCTGCTTCTCTAACTCTTTGGTGAAGACTTCTGCCATTTGATCATGTATGGATATATAACAATAAGACTTATAGATTAGGCTTGATTCCACTTCTCCTTTAGAAATTGTCTATTTACTCTGATGTGCTTTGTTTGTTAATTGAACTGGAAGAGAGATTTTGATGGTTGTCACGCTACAAAAGTCCCTTGCCGGTGATGTAAATGTGTCCTGGCCTTCATTTGTTGCTGAGTGTGGACCAGTTGTGCCATTAATTCCGTCAAGAAAGAATCCCTCTCCACCAGTTGCTACTCTGAGGATAATAGAGCAGTACAGCCCGAATTAAACCAAATTGTAGGAGGGTGTCTCCCTTAAGTGTTTTTTTTATAAGTGTGAAATGATGTGTTATACCAGAACTTTGGCCAAGAAAGTCATTTGGCCTATTGCCCAGCTTAGCGAAGGTGAAACTTTACAAGTTAGTCTCCAAACAGCAATTGATTACTTTGGCTTGTCTGTCTGTATGCGAATGGTATGCCATATTGTGTTTTATTGTCATCACCTGAAGTGGAAAAAGTTCTGTCCAAAATCTACTGATGAATACCTTGTCATGATCCAATACTATGGACCGTGGCACACAGTAAGCACATCACATTGGTCATGGAGAGGATCACCACTATAGGTGTTGAGAATGGATGCTTTAGGCCAATTAAGTGTGGATATTTGCTAATTATTGATTTGAATAGTACAAAATTTCACCATTCATAATGCTGCAGGCCTCTAAAAAATCCTCCCAGACTTGCTCCAAATTTGGTAGCGGCTGTAGTAAACCAGCTATGTCAAATTGTTTACTAGAGTCGTAGATGGTAAGTTATTTGAGAGTGCATACTCTCCAACGAAAAGATGTGTGTATTACTGCAGTGGAGTCCCAATAATTGTTGGATTAAAAAAACAATGTGTTAAGAAATAATCATGGGAGTATTTTGGTGATTATATAATGTTAGTTTTTGTTAGTTATTGGAAAGTTTTGGAGGAAGTTAGAGTTAGTAAGAGGGTGTTATTATACATGAGAAATTGGAGTGTTAAATGTTATGTTGTTATGATGATTATTGATGAAAAAATGTTCTTGGTAGATCATTAGGGTTTCCGAATCTAGCATTGTTGTTAAGATTTGTTATTAGTTTTAGGATTTGGTTTCTTGTAATTATCGTTTATTTGGTATAATGAATTTCTATTCGCAACACAATGATGGAGCAGTGAGTAGCATATAGAGTTATGCTGGTTGAGGTGGTATTTTTAGACATTGGTTAGGTTTAATTGTTGGTGATTTCAGTGTGTATTTGGGGTTGGTTTGCCCTGCAACCGGAATAATATCTTGATGGTTGTTCTCATTACTTGGAATAAGGCTGGAAAAATATTTGGTTGAAAAACAATTCTTCTCTTGCAATGCATCATCTTGAGTCTCAATTGGCTAAAGTTCATTTGTTAGATACTTTAGACAAAATTCATGAAATAAACATCATTTTTTTCATTCATACAGAGAAGCTACCATTAGCTGGCATTCTAGCTAACTATGTAATGCTGGCTGTTTGTTTTCATTAGCGGTTGAATGCATGTAGTTTGAGTTCTATACGAGGTATAGATTTAGAAATTGATATTTGTTTTATTCTATGATGCTAGATCTCTTATTTATTTGTTTTCATTTCTTAATAAATTTCCCTGACTCTTAAGGTTTTTTTGAAAAAGCCTTTTAAAAATAAAAAATAAATTAAAGGTTTGAGATTTACTTATATGGGATGAAAAGGTGCAACCATGTGGGGAGCTTGACTACTACAAGAAATGCAATATGATTTCTGATAACTTGCCTAAGGTTAGAGTAAGCAGTTGATTAATTATATTTTGTTTCTTACTATGGTAAATAAATCTATTAATGACTCCTTGATATATGCTTTGTAGATTTCGCCTGAGTTTCTTCACAAGGTGTCGCAGCTGCTCTTTGAGGATGGTAATTTTCTTATTTTTGAGGGAAAATGAGCTGCTGTTAAGAAGTTATTTACCCCCGATGTTCTTTTCAAATAATATGAAAAATCTGTATATTCCTTCCAACTTCGAAGTGATTACACTCTGTCTGCTGAGAATAGGTTATCAAGAAAAACGCTGCGAGAACACTTCGCAGCTTAATTGTGTTGAAAATCCTGATATTGTTTCATTACAAAGTAAATTTGAAGAATCGGCTACAGTTGGCTTTGATGCAATGCAGCGTGCTAATTCTACACTTGAAGATTTTGTAAGTAGTTATCTTTAGAAAAAATTGCTCTGATGGGTTTAGCTGTTACATTTTGATGAGGACATCTTTTTATTTATTTTTGTTATTTCTCATGTGTCATTTAGTTTTGTTATTTCCAAGTGTCATTTAGTATCGTTATTTACTATGTTCTCTTTTATTTATTTTTGTCATTACTCAAATGTCATTTAGTATTGTTATTTACTATGTTCATTTATGTTGGTCAAGCTTAACTCTTCATCTTTTAGGGTTTGTTCTATTTAAAGTGTTGCATTGTAACTTGGGAGATAATGAAGTTGATGATGATGAATTGAATTGCAATGTGTTGCTATTTTCTAATTCCCTTTTCTCTTTAGTTTCCTCTCCTCTTTCTTTTTGGTTATACTCTTTCTTCTCTTCTTCCTCCTCTTAAGCTATATTTCTTATTTTAATTCCGCTGCCTGCATCAAATTGGTATCAGAGCTCAAAACAATTGTTTTCTCAAACAGTTGATTCTGGACACCTTTCCCTTATGTTTCACCAAACGGCTTCTTCCTCGGGTTCTGGTAGCCAAGAAGCTGTAACTGTGCTGCTCAGTACAGTTCTGGTTCTAAATAGAAGAGATCTTGGCCGAGATTTTGTTTTGATGATTATGCAGAAGAAAACAAATCTGGTTGCTGGTTCGTTTCTGTTCAGAGCCGGTTTTATTGTTTTTTATTGTTTTCTCAAACAATAAAATTTTGGTTTCCTTAATTTTCTGATCTCTTTTCGTCGCTGTATCATACTGTTCATCGGTACTGTGGACTGTTCGTCGTACTATTCGGTACTGTTAGGATACTGTTCGGGTACTGTTTGGATACTGTTTATTGTTATTGTTCATAAGCACTGTTCATCTTCGTTTCACCTCTGAAAATCGAAGCTTTGCTGGAAAATCTTGCCCTCGCTGCGTGACTGTTCGCGCATATTAGGGCTTCTCTGCTTGTGGGTTTCGCCGCCTAGCCCTCTGTTTCTTCGTCGCGCTTGCTGTTTCTCTAATCTCGACGTCTTGGGTTGCATCGTCGAGGAACTGTAACTACACGGCACTGAATTTCGCTGCTCTGTTCTCAGGTTTCTGGAAATCAGAGAGCTGCGACTGCACGGCTCGCTGGAGTTCTCTGTGTTGCTCCCTTGGATTTCTGACCTTGGGTATTGTTTCGGTTGGGAAGATCGCTGGATACGCCGCTGTTCTGTCCTTGAGCTTCTGAACAGTTAGGGTTGAACGTGGGTTTTACTATTAACATAGTGAATTGTGAAGTGTTCTGTGGGCCAATCTACTGGGCCATTCTGCTCACTTTCTTGGGCCAGTCTGCTCCCTCTAGGTCTCACTAATAATGAGGAACTGAACTCTACTTCTGCATGCCTCTTTTGGTCGTGATTAACACAACGATACAGGAAGTTTTCTGTTCCAATTTTTTATCAGTTTATCAATACTGTTAATGTCCTAATTTTTCGTGTTCGGTTACTGTTTATTGCTCGGGTTTCTGTTCATCGCTCGGGCACTGTTCATCGGCGGCACTGTTCATCGATCGAGTTAGTATTCATCTCCGAAATTTTGAAGCTTTGCTGGGTTTGTTCTATTTCCGGTTCTCCAACGTGAAAAGAGTTGATATAATGACAAAGAGTGATGCTCAAAATAATCAGTATCGAGAGACTAGGTTACAAAGAACTTCAATTGGCCACTTTGATAACGTAAGACCTTATAATGTTTTAATGCATATTTTTAGTGGTTTTTCAGATTGTTATGATCTTTTTAATTGGTTAGAAAAGATGGAGATATTGTTCGAATGCCATGATTATTCAGAGAGAAAAAAAATTCTGCTAGCGTCTTGGAGTTTTAACGGGTATGCTAATTTGTGGTGGGACAAACTTACGAGAAAGAGAAGATTAAATAGCATAGGGGAAATTCGTACATGGGAGTTAATAAAGTACCTAATGAAAAAGGAATTTGCCCCAAGACATTGCGAACAGGAGCATGGCTCTCGGCAATTTTCAGGGCCACCAAATACATGAGAGCCATCACCCTTTTTAAAACATGTACGTAATGAATTTGTTGAAGAGTCCTTAGATGAAAAAAAAGATAAACTTGATCAATTGAGTCTTAAGATTCAACAAGGTCTTGAAAGACTTATTGAGACATCTAAGAGGTTCAATTAAGCTAAGGTTGAGGAAGAGAAAACTCATGTTGACTCTTGTGAAACTATGGTGTTCTTAAGAGTTGGTCCAATGGCTTCTTTGGATGCCAAAAGAAGGGAAGTACTTGGAAATGCGGCTATAATTATTCAAAGGCAAATTCGTACATATATTTCTCGCAAAAAAATTGTTGCATTGCGTGAAGCCGCCATTCAACTCCAATCATTTTCTAGAGGTATATTAGCTCGTAAAATATATGAGCAAATGCGAAGGGAAGCAGGAGCTTTAAGAATTCAGAACCATTTCAGACAATATCGAGCAAGAAAATGTTACCTAAGTCTACGGTCATTTGTAATCACTTTGCAAACAAGATTAAGAGCAATGACGGCTCGTGATTTTAATGTCGATGACCTGGTAGCTTATAAATGTCATTTTAAACCATATGTTGATCCTTTTCTTCCTCAATCTATTGATTTTGCTCCTACTAACACTGCTTTCCTAACATGTCCTCTCACAACACGTGAGGATAAAATTGAGGCTATTTTAAACGAACATATGGTATTTACTAATGAAGGTGAGGTCCAGCGCTTCCTTGTCCGTTGGATGGATTGGCCAAAGAGCGATTGTATGTGGATTTGCAGAGAGACACTTCAGCATTTGGATCCAGACCTATTGGAGCTATTCCGAAATCATCAGGATATTTCTTTACTAAATTATGGGACAATGTTAAAGATTTTCGATCCAGGCCTCCGGTCACACAAGTTTGTGGACGTCGACAGAAGATTGTTCAACCGCTTAATTTATGGTTGGGAGGTTGATTAGTTGTTGTGCTATGAGTCTTTCAACTTGAATGAGAGTTTCTCGTTCCCCGGGAGAATTGATGAAGACATCTTTTTATTTATTTTTGTTATTTCTTATGTGTCATTTAGTTTTGTTATTTCCAAGTGTCATTTTGTATCGTTATTTACTATGTTCTCTTTTATTTATTTTTGTCATTTCTCAAGTGTCATTTAGTATTGTTATTTACTATGTTCATTTATGTTGGTCAAGCTTAGCTCTTCATCTTCTAGAGTTTGTTTTATTTAAAGTGTTGCATTGTAACTTGGGAGATAATGAAGTTGATGATGATGAATTGAATTGCAATGTGTTGATATTTTCCAATCCCCTTTTCTCTCTAGATTCCTCTCCTCTTTCTTCTTGGGTATACTCTTTCTTCCTTTTCTTCTCTTCTTCCCCCTCTTAAGCTATATTTCTTATTTTAATTCCGCTGTCTGCGTCACATTTGCTAGCTTTTTATCTGATCTTTTTGGTGTGCTGTGACTCTGGATGTCAAAGCAAACACGTTTGGACTCTGGGGAATTTAAATATCATGTTACCATTTAAATGTGTTCTGCAGTGCAGGTCATATTTTATGTTCCATGGAATAGATGTCAAGAAGCCTCAATCTTTATTTAAATATTTACCCATACTTTCGTTCACAGAGAGTTTTATCTATCAGGTGACTTATTAATTCAATCAAGTCTCTTATTTAGTTCTTTAGAATTTATTTTTGAATTATTATAGCGGAAAACATCTCTGGCCTATCCATTCACTTCATTAATGATTTGATTTTCTGTGATAAATCAGAATAGAAAAAGCCTAGCATGCAAGCTATTGGTAGCTAATGGTGTAGGCAGCTGATCAAAGAATATGTTAGGTTTTTGTTAAAATTATTCTTTTGTGCTTTTGTCAACAGATAGATATTATGAACGAGAAGATAATAATGGATGAGATTGCGATGTCAGGGGGAGGGCCTCAGGTGGTACTGTGAAGATGGTTTGGAGTACTTGCTTAAAATTTTTTAATAAAGTATTTTGCTCATATTGGTCTATATGACTTCCCTAAGGCGCAGGAAGATCACAGAAGGCTTGATAAGCTTCTTAATGAAATCAAATCTGATCCATTCCGACCTCTCATGGGGGTCCTCGAATCTCTTGGAATTTTAAAAGAGAGGTACTATGTTTTTTGCTTGGTATGATTTTTCTTTCGCTGTAGTTGGAGCGATAGGTGGATCTTGGTGTCTACATGGTAATTATGACAATTTTTTTTTCTCTTGGAATTTTAAAAGAGAGGTACTATGTTTTTTGCTTGGTATGATTTTTCTTTCGCTGTAGTTGGAGCGATAGGTGGATCTTGGTGTCTACATGGTAATTATGACAATTTTTTTTTTCTTTAACATAATGGATAAAGGATTATAGAGGAATTTAGAAGAGGAGAAGAATACTGGGAAATTGAAAGAGCGCTTTGTAGCGCATTGATGAATAAAAAGGAGGTAGAAATCTTTCTCAATCCTCATTTTATTTAATTTTTTTTTCTAAATAACATAATTTTCATCTAAAGATGACAAAAGCAAATGTATCCAGCTCTACAATCAATTTAAGAAAATATAGAAATTTGGAGAGTAACTCTCATTGATTTTCTTTGGAACTTACTTGTACTTCTACATATTTCTCTAATTTAGTATCTTAGAAACAAACAAATGTTAAATCTACGATAATCGCAATGGTAATAATATGTGAAGGGAAGTATATTTTTTTTTTACATTGAGGACTGACTGGTGATATGCTGTTACAAAAAGGTTTAAGGGAGTTTCTTAATTCTTGGATTTGTTATTATTCGTGGGACCTTCATATAAGTAAGAATAGATTTTAAGCAATTTTACAATTCTTCTTCAAGCTTAATCGAAGATATATTGCATTCCCAACTTGCAAAATATCAACATTTAAAAGAGGAAACGAAGTATAAACATTTAAGGAAATAAACTTAGTCAATCAAAGATTGTTCACTATTGTATAACAACAGCTAAGGTATAATTTGCTATAACTCGTGGATATAACTAATTTACGCAAATCACAAAATGTGTGTGACAGAAAACTGTAGTCTAATAACTAGAGGAAGTAAGTTCTAAATAGCATAGCTATAAAGCACCTCTATTTTCTTTAGAAACATGAGAATTCATATCCTGGTCTTACCCTTAAATTATGCGCTTACCAGATCTTTATTGAAGATGTGATACGAGCAATTCACTTGAAATCTTTTGATTATCGAGTGTTGAATCTTCTATTGTATCAGTTGAAAGGAGAAAAGGTAGTTGCCGTTTTGACTTTATGTTCTTTATGTCTTATTGCACTTTCAGTTTGATTAACTTGACTATTAAACCAATCCCTTTCTCTTTTGCAATCTTATTTTACGAGTACCTTGTCTATATCCTCTCAATCTGGTAATTAAAACTTAAATTTTTACATTGCCAAGATATAACGTGGGACTTCCAATTTTATGGCATTAGTTTAATTCTTTAATAGCTTATCTTTTAGTTGCACCCTACATCGAATATTATGTATATCCTCACGATCGTATTTGTGTGATTGTTTGGTAAAGCCAAGAATATCGAATTCACATGATTACTCCCCTTGTAGTAGTGCTTGCAGTATTGTTTGTCATTGAACTTTGAAATCATATTTTTGATATATTATTATCAAGTCAAAAAACTTTGAACTTTTTAATTAATTTAATCATTTATATATTATTAATATGTATTCTAATGTTTAAAAATTTTTATTGGCTCTTGTACATGAATATTTTTAATTTTGATGGATTAATTAACGAGATAGTAATTTGAAGTCTCAAAATCTTAAGATTTTGGGTTGAAGTTAATTTAACCGTTTGTATATTTATAACAATTTTTTTGAAGGTGAATCAGTTGCATATGGATTTCCTATCAATCTCAGAATTTCTAGTCGAGGTAGCTGACGATTTGTAAGTTCTCCTTTTTAGTTTAGCTAATGAATTATTTTCACCATAACGTCTTATTCCTGTAGCACTTCCAAGTAATGTTTTGATGTTCTCCATGGCATCGTCAATACCTTACTTTTAAATTACTATTTGTTATTGACTTATTTGTCAATGTTGAAATTGTCGCAAGCTTGGGGTGAATTTCCCTTGATTTTGGGCTTGCACTAAAATGTTGCAGATATGACTATGAGGTACTGCTGCTAACTATTGATGAAAATATATATCTTGATGCCAACTTATTGATTTTGCGATTACTTATAAGATCAAGATCATGTTTTCATGTAGGATGATGTACTGGAGAATAATTTTAATATTTTGCGCATGTTCATTGCAATATATGGAGGTACTGCTCCAGCTGTGCTGGTAAGTTTATCAATTGTATGAGGATTTCTGTAGCTCAAAGATTGGAACTAGGCCCTAAAAAAAAATTCATCTCTGCACTTCGCTATCAAAGACTGCTATAGCATCGTTGACATCTATTTTGCATGTTAACAAAAATACTCACTAAATCAAACATTAAGAAAGACCTACAAAGTTACTAGTTAACAGCAACTTCATGATAGATTGGAATCAATGTGAATGATGGGTCTTTACTTTTTCTATCACTAAGTGTATCGTGATGATTTTCTTGGTACTTAAGTATCAGTTGTAGTCATGATTATTCTCAATGTCGGAAGAAGTCTTCCTGTCCGCACTGTGTTCCCTACTTGGTTCCCTACTTGTAAAGTTGACCTCTAATTCCAGATGGGTTTGTGATAATTATTTTCAGGCAAAATATATTACTGAAGCTGAAGAAAAGTATGAGAGATTACTCAAAACATTGGACCCCCAATTGTCTTTGCATTATCAGTTGAGATGTGAAGAAGCCACTAGAGAAGGTAATCACGCTAACCATTATAAGTTCTAACTTCATGTGATTAAACACTAATAGAGCATGTTAACTTTAGGTGGGAAGATATCTGGTCATCCTTTTGGAACATGGACTATACCGCCCCTCATACTGGATGAGAATTCTTTTCGACAATCGGTTAGATCCCGTGTGAAGTTGCCTTCGATTGGTGCAAAGGTATTTGAATGAGGTTAAGTTAAAATTCTTGTCTCGTTCATTGGACTTAGTTTGATGTGGCTCATAGGCTTTATGATAAGGCTAGACATTTTACACAACATGCTATGGTTTTTATCAGTTTGCTTGGTAATTTACTTGTTCATCCGATTTTTTTTCTTCTTTTAATATTACCTTTTAGGCCAGGTTTATGAGTTTATTTTTTTAAGGAATGAGAAAATGGATGGGATTGGAAGTGATCAAAGGAGGATGAACTCCAAAGGGAGAAGATATTAACAGTATGGAGGGGGGAGTGGAATTCTTCTGTGTCCCATAAAAATTACTCATATTCTTTGAAGCAGTAAACATGGGGTGATCCACTTGAATACCTTTTTTTCTGTTCTTATTAATGTTGGGTTGAACACACCCATTGAAACCCGTATCTCTGTTTCTTGGTCAAGTCGATGTTTGTTTTGATTTTGAGTTTTTTTTTTTTTTTTTTTTTTCTGCTTTGGGCTCGATTTAGGGCCGGTTTTAGGTTGTTTCTTGTTTGTTTGTTTGTTTGTTTGTTTTTTTTTTTTTTTTTTTTTTTGTTGGTTTTTGTAATTTTTCAAAATTAAAAATAATTGTAAATATGTAGTACTGATTTGGTTTGGTTTGGTTTGGTTCTGGCTAGTTTTGCAAAATAGAACCAAAAACCTAACCAAGAACTTCTACTCTAAAATAGGTCTTTTGAAGATCGGAACAAAATCAAGTTGAACCATACCTAAATACTTGGTTTAGTTGAGTTACCTCGAATGTCTTTGTGTACACTAACTTTTTTGGAGTGAGTAATGTTATGTTTACTCTCTTATTTTACTTCTTTAAAAAAACTTGCTAATGTGTTAAATAATGATTGGTACAATTAAAGTGTAATAAATTATAAATAGTTAATTTATTACATTTATTGTACTAATAATTATTTGACACGTCAGCGAGTATTTTAAAAGAATAGAATAAGACAATAAACGTAATATTATTCTTTTGGAGTGAATATTATTCTTTTGGAGCATACACTACATTGTTCTCACTCTGCATATGCAATCTCTCTCTCAACACTTTGTTTGGTTCTTGCAGCATTGACTAACTCTATTTGTGATCATCAAACAGATCAGCAACTGTGGAGAGGGACGTTGAATATCCCTTTGAGTTGATTATGTACCTTGAAATCATATCCTTTTTCCCAAATATTTTGGAAATTATTGTTTGGTACCTGTCATCTTGTTCTCACATATTTTATGAAAGTGTTCAACAATTATAGTACCTTTGTCTTTTTTTTAACACGAGAAAACTACGCTGTTAAAATCCCAGTACAATACAAAAGTTTGTATGTGCAAAAAAAAACATAAATTAAATGCACTCTCAGGCATATCGATTTATAATTTTATTTCATCACCAAGGTTTTTTGTCTACACAAATATTGCATATATCAATCATTTACATAACAGTGAATAGCAGAATCATGGATAGGGAATTATACCAGCAACCTACTCAATTTTAGTGTAGAAATTTTTGAGATCAATGATTGGACCATGTAAACTAGAAATACATTATTCTTGTATAAATTACTCGATCTATTTTACTATTGCACGTGATATATATAAAATAACTGCGGTACTTGTTTCAAATGCATATTCTACTGGATTATAAAAATCCACGAGAAACGGCCGGTCGTATTTTCTGAGTCAATTGTCATTTAGCCAATAAATCTGTGGATATTGAGGTTCTAGAAATTGTAACATTCTTTATGATAAACAATTAAAACAAGTTCTTAGGAATGGTAAAAAGGAACTTTGAATGTGGGAGCTATTCTTATTTTACGTGAGGGGTTTAATATTTTATGGTTGACTTGGTTTGACTAATAAAATGAAATGAAGTATTTCACTTGAACACACTAGTTCTCCATTAGATTGTAAGAAAACAAATCCGGCATCATATTTATATCGGAAATTTAATTTCTGTAGTAGAGTCCATTAACGCAGCGAAGCTCTGCATTTTCTCCATTAATGGTGTGTATAGTAAGAAATATCTATCTTTCGTAGCCAATCATACGAAGCAATGCACCTAGCTTTGTCTCCCATAAAAGGGTATCAAGAGGGATAGAGATTGATGCCTTTAAGTCTTGTCAATTAGGTTAATGTATTGATCATACACTCATTTGTAGAATTTGATATCATATCATTGATTGTTAATTCCGGCACTAAACTTTGACGACATTTTATTCGACGACATTTTATTCGACTTATCTTCGACTTATCGCATAGATTTCTACACAGAATTTGAATGTAGCATCTATGTCCATGTTGTCGTCCATGTGTGTTAGAAGGTAGGGAATATTAGAAATCATCCTTGTGTTTGAGAATTTATATGGACATTCATGGGGTGCATTGAGAGAGAGAGAGAGAGAGAGAGAGAGAGAGAGAGAGAGAGAGAGAGAGAGAGTTATACGATCAAATTATATAGTCAAATAGTTATATAGGATCAAATATTTGTAATTACTCTTTTCTTAAAATGACTGACTAATTCTTTTAATTAAATAAATTTTTTGATTTTTTTTTTTGTATAAAAATGTATTGCTACACATTTATACTTTCCTGAATACACATTTTTTACTTTTGAAAAAAAAAAATTATGCATGTATGAAAAAAGAGAAAAAATTATTTCACGTCAAATTTTTATTCGACTTATTATCAAATTTCGTTTCTAGTGTTAGTTAAGTTCTACGTATCTAATGACTTTTCGTGACAACGTGAACCTTTTAACTTTCAATCTGATTGTAATTTTTCTTTTTCATTTATCACATTCCATAAGCTCTGTCGTTGAACTGTTGTGAAACACGTAATGATTAATTAAGAAGAATTAAGAAAAAATCAAGAACACAAGATTTACGTGGTTCGAACAAAACTATCTTACATCCGCGGTCAAAACTCCAACAATGAAGTTTTATTAGAGAATAAAGAAAATAATAATTTTCGTAATGCAATAGCGTCACACACATCATCATCTGAGATTACAAAAAAATTAACATTTCTCGAGAGATTATTCTCACGATTCTCTTTCTCTCTTATTTTATCTCTGACTCTACATCTGATATGATTATCTCTAACTCTACTTCTACTTCAGATCTGATTCTCTATCCTTTTATCTCTCCCCAACTTTCTCACATATCTACTTAAAGGGTTGGCTTCAGCGTATCCATCTTATGAAGAATCCTTCATTCCATGAGGAAACTAAGATGGTATTGTTGATGTTTTCACAAAGATGCTACCAGTTACCTAGTTTGACTATTACTTAGACTTGGTTTGTACCCAGAAAGTTTAATCTCTCTCATTGGAGCTGACGATGCAATCTTAAACTGTTTTATGGTGAAAACTTAGTACCAAGGTGGAGACTTGTGAGTACTTGGCTATGGTTTGGTTTATTTCTTCTTTTCTGGTTCGCCTCTTTAGTGTGAATACCTGGTTTGGTGAGAGGTTTATTTTCTCAGTGATGTGTGTTTGTTGTTAGTTAAGGGCGTAGTTACAGTGCAACAAGAGAAGAGAGAGAGACTAGTCTTTTTCTGGTTGTTGGATTCTTGTTCTTCGAGGAAATTCATGTTTCTACTTTTCTTTGTAATCTTTGAATTGTTTTCATCAATAAAAGAGATTATTATAGGGTAGAATCTGTGGATGTAGGACGTATTGTCTGAACTACGTTAAAATCCAGTGTTCATTTTTCTTGCTTTATTTATATTATCTGTTCAATTGTTTATATTTTGTTGTACACAAACTTTATTTCGACTTTTTGAGGCACTTTTTGATTGATTGAGTCTAGAAATGAAAAACCAACCAGGTCGAGCCGAACCTGAAAAAACTTGATTCACTGAGCCGAACGAGTTAAATAAGTTGAGCATAATGAGTCTAACGTGTCAAGCCTAACAAGTCTGACAAAAATTTTTTTTAACTTGAGCTGACTCGCAAGCTAATGTTAAAAAAGCCAAACTAAGCCGGCTCAACGAGCCTTAACAAATCGAGCTTAATGAACCAAATACACATAAATATTTTCAATTTGTATAAAAGTCAAGCATATTATTATTTTAAAAAATTATTTATTAAAATTTTAATAATTATTTATCATTATAATGTCAAAATATAATAGTTAGTCGCTTAGTTAATAAAATTATTTAGTAATATATAAAATAATACGTATTTAAGAAAAAAAAATTATTTGAGATTATCGAATAAAAAAATATTACACGAATATCATTATAACTATTTTACAGCTTCAATATTGTAAATTATATACATGTTAACTAGGTTGACACATATCTAATTGCTAATTAGTTGCAATTAGGAGTGACAAACGAGCCGACCCTAAAAAAGTACAGCTCACCGAGCTAACCAATTAAACGAGCCGAGCCGAGCCGAGCCAAGCCCAACGAGTTGAGCCTAACTAGCCCGTAAAAAAAAAATCAACCTAAATCGACTTACAAATTAAAATTAAACGAGAAGAACAGAGTCAAGTTGAGCCTGTTACAATACCGAGTCTACCAACCTGCTCATTTGACATCTCTAATTGGGTCTTCCACGTAAAATTAAGTCATTGTGGCATAGAGTCCAAGTAATCATGTTAAAACCTCCAAATACCTATAATTAGTTAATAAATAGTAATACCAATTATAACATTTTTGCCTTGGTCTCGAAGATACATCCGATCTTTGAGAAAGAAGATGTGGGCCCCACTGCACTACTTTCCGTACTTAAACGTACCTTTACACGTACACGCATTCGATCTGTTTCTTCTTCTTCATAAATTCTTTCTTTCTTTCTCCGCCATTGTCGCACTCTCATCTTCACTTCCTTCTCTCTCTTCCCTTCTGGTTTCTGACATATGATAGGAGAGAGAAAGAGAGAGAGAGCATCGAGACAATCAATGGAGAGTCAGGATCTTTCTCCTCCCCACGCGGACCCATCTCGGCCGTCCCTCGGCTTCCCTCTCGGCACTGCCCTCCTCTTGATCATCATCTTCAGTTTCAGTGGAATCTTCTCCTGCTGCTACCACTGGGACAAGCTCAGATCTCTTCGCCAATCTTTCTCCCATGACATCGATCTTGAAGCTGACGTTCACTTACCGCCGACCAAATCTAACCTCTCAGTCTCCGTAACTCTCTCTCTCTCTCTCTCTCTCTCTCTCTCTTCTCTAAGGTTATTCGAATATGAAAGCTTGATGAGAACAGTGTCTGAATTTCTACAGGAATCGAAGCAAAAACATAGCCTGAGCTTGCCGGTTCTGATGCCGGGGGATGACACTCCAAAGTTCATAGCACTTCCGTCTCCTCGCGAGCCAGCGCAGCCGGAAAAGGTGGCGCCGAAAGAGGGAAAGCTGCCGAAGCCACCACGCATTTGGGTGCCCCCGTACTAGCCGTAGATTCATCCTTTTCGTTCTGTATATAATGAAAGTTGTATAATTTTTTCTCGTCTTTCTTCATTTCAGTTCTTCAAAACAGAGTCTTAGGTTCGCCATAGATTTTGCATCCACCATTTTCTGTGAAACGAATTACGTTTACCGACTTCGGCTGGTTGCGTTCATTAATGGCGAAGTTTAAGTTGTAGTTTTATCATCAATTATATATATTTTTTCTATGATTTTGATTCCAAAAAATATGATACACTAGCAGACTTATTACATATTGTCACTTTTCTACGCAATATATTAACTGATAAATAAACAAGTTTTAATTGATAACTTTGTTTATCTTGGCTTTTCAAAACAGTAAAACTTAGGATAATGTATTATATTCTTGCCATTTCATTTACCAAAAGCTTTTGATTTTTTTCTTCTTCTTTAAAAAAGCAATTCTTCAGATCCTTGACTTATTATTCATTATTTAGGTAAAAAAAAAAAACTCTCAAGGAATAGGTTTTAACAAAATAAATCTTAAACTATCATTTATTAATAAGTCAATTCTTCAAATTCAGTTGACCACATTATAACTGAGGGTGACGGCGTGGTCGGCCTTTTGCCAGTGCATTTGTACCTATTTCAACTTTGGGCTACCGCATTTTAACTGCGGGGGATCGTGTGAAGTTGATATTATTCGTTCCCCGATGCATTTCGAATCTATTTCAAGTGCTTGACTACATGAAGTCAAGGTCCTTTGTTCTTGAATGTGTTTTGCATCTATTTCAAATACGGACGACCACAAATGGTTGGATTGTTGACAAATGATAATTTAATATTTGTTTTGTTAATGTATATAATTTAATGTTTGTTTTATCAATGATCTTATAGTTTAAGATTTTATTGATAATTACCTAATAATTAATTACTTAAATTGTAGTGACCCCCAGCCCCTAGGGCCGCCACAGGACGTGATTTACTTGACTTTACTTTTTACGTAAAATTTTTTGACTTTAAGTACTCTAAATCGAGGACTAAAATCATTTTTTCGTTATAACTTGAAATTATTTAAAACATTTAAACCCTTGCAGCGAAAAACTGATATTGCATGGAGGACTCGTTATAAAATACAACTAAACAAAGTTTTAAGTTTTAAAACAATTAAAGAGGGAATCCCGGTCGACCTCTATAAGATTCGGTTGACACTTTGGTTCAATCAGTGCCCAAGGGTTGACACCAATCGACACCTTGTTTATCTCTGTTTATATCGGTCGATCTTCAGGGTCGACACCTCTATCAATTTTTACACTAACCGGTCGACACCTGTACGCACAAGTCGATACTTTGTACATTTTTGTACAGACCGGTCGACACCTCTAGGAACAAGTCGACACTTCAATCGATTCTGCTCTCACCG
>CM039510.1:4898394-4963394 GCA_022432975.1 Begonia masoniana | reverse complement strand
TCCTTAATGAACCAAATCGAGGAGCCACACTCACATAAATGTTAAAAGTACAGTGATAATTTTTACCGCCTAGAAATTTTAACTAAATAAAATAAACTCCCTCACCCACCAAAAGAAAAAGAAATAAACAATAACTCTTAACAACTTCCAACATTAAGATCACAACTACTCGACTCCTCTCATTCGACTCAAGTACCCTGAACTACCACTTGTTAAAAATAAGTAGTCAATGAGGGTGATTTGACTAAACTTAGTACGAGATTTCTAATGTTATATTCCATATTTGGAAAAGATATTCGCACTGCATGAATTATGTTGTTATTGCTGGAAAACATTTCAAAACAAGTTCATCCCTCGAGTGGAGCACTTTCAAAATATATCATATATAGTAAAATATTGTCACCACTACTTTAGTGAAACACCATCACTCATTAAAGATTGTGATCATATATTAAAATTTAATCACAAACATAGCCTTATCGGCCAATCTTAGTTTCCCTAGTCATAAGATAGAATTGAGCACCATAAACCACGACCTAGACATCTATCGTACGATGTGACCCATGATGAAGATTTAATGACTCCCTACCTATGTTCTATCCCTTTGCCATCCTCAAGCCTCTATATCGTAAAATATAAATATACAACTACTCAATCCTATATGGTATTTAACAAGGATAGCCTTAATAATTAGTCACTCGATAAGTTCTTACGATATTTTTCTCATTGCTTATGAAAAACAAAATACCTTATTGCCCTCGTTTAATATCAATTCTATTTAATTATAAAAAATTAATAAATCGATATAAAAATATTATTTTTTGCACAATTCAATATATTTCTTAACTCTATTTACTGTCACGTACAATATCAGCCATAGTATTTATAAGGGGTGTTCGTGGTCAAGTCTGGTCCGGTTTTAAGAAAAATTAAGACCAGACCAATAAAATTCGATTTTTAATTTTTAGAACCGGTACCGTTAAAAAACTAGAACCGGATCAGAATTTCAGTTCCAATTCTGGTCCGGTTCCAGTTTTCCCATTCTTAATTACTTTTTTAATAAAAAATTCCAAACATTGATTTTCCTTTCTGTTTGCAAACAATATTTTTTAAATGCAGAGCAATACAAAATGCAACAATGCTTTGCTGTATTTGTAGAATACAAAATGATGCTAAAGAAACTGAATACAGAATGAAAGCAGGATACAATGCTCTGTTGTATTTGTAGAATACATAATACAAAATGAGCAATACAAAATGATGCTAAAAATACAGAATACAGAAACAAAAAGAGGCAAAGAGCTGAGAACTTACCTTCGTCGATTCGTCCTTCACCGGCCGATTCGTCGAACATGTGATTTTCAGTCGGGTATAGATGTACTTTGTCAACTGTTGAAGGCTCGAGGCAAGGCGCTCCAGCGGCGAGTTGACTGTTGAGGCGAGGCGCTCCTGTCCAGCAGTGAGGCGACTGCGTGTGCGTCTGCGAGTATTCGACTTTCGAGAGAGAAGAGAACTAAGAAGCGAAGTGAGAACTGAATATGGTTACTGGGTTGGGTTAGTACTTTAGGGTTAGTGGTCTAGTTCGGTTTTAGTAGTTTTGTGTCATTAAAACTGAAAATCGAACTGAGAACTTTGGTTCTGATAAACAAAAACTGAAAATTAAGATAATTATTAACTCTAAAGTAATTTCAATAAATATTTAGAGTTGCACTCTTAAAATCATTGAGTACATTTACTCAAATTAATGTTTATTGATGTAACCATGATATATGTAATAACCCTTCATTTTGATCTGTAATAAAGTTAGATTTATGATATGTTAACCTCTCATATTACATATTTATTTTTTATTACCATTAGTTATTGATTGAATAATTAATTCATAACGATTATAAATTGTGCTCTAATTATTTGATCTCCAAATTAACAAATAAAGAAATTTATAAAAATGAATTTCATTGTATCGATATTAACATTCTCAGCTATTCATTTTTAATTCATTCTCAATATACAAGGTATACGAATTGTAACTCATATAAAAGTTGACCGAGTAAATCAAAGAATAATTTAAAACAAAATAGAAATTTTCTAAATACAACGAATTAATATTATATATATATGACCATCATTATAATAAACAATATAGTTTTATCTGGTCAAATCTTATATAATTATATTATATAAAATATATTTGGCTTATGCCACTACATATATAGTTGGGATATGACCATACATTTTTTATGAGATAAACGTGTTTATAGCTATGAATTAATTGAAGATTTGATACTTCAAATATAAGTTATGAACTTATTTTGGTTATTACTTTTTATTTTTATCTCATATATATATAATATATATGTTAATATAAAGTTTTCATGAATAACCGAAAAATTTTCTTTGAATTTTATAAAACATAATCTAAAATGTAAATATAATATTAATCAATATAAATTTATTAATATATTATAAAATTGTTCTATGATATTTACTTGTTGGACACAATTCCAACACTTCATTCATTATATTTTTTGTTCTAAGGTCTTGAATTGAGTTGAAGTCTTCAAACTTCAATTTTGTGGAGTTGTCGTGGTAAGATCTTTATCTTGTTGAACGTTATAGGCTAGTTTTACATTTTGGTTTGTTACTTTCCATCTAATAGCAAGTTGATAATTTTTCTGATCATTACTTGTTTTATTCTCTTAATATATTCGCTGACATGTTAAACAATGATTGATGTAATTAATGTAAAAAATTATAAATATTTTAAATTATTGCATGAACTGCATCATTCATTGTTTGATACGTCAACGAGTATTATAAGAGAATAAAATAAGCAAGTAACATTATTCATGAATTAAACCAATACCTTGATTGGTTTTGGTAGTGAGATGATATATTGGTGGTTTGATCACAATCATTGCAGTATATTGGTGCTTGATTGTAATTCTTGGTGATAAGACCATGAGATATTGCACATTGATATTTCCATTGGTTGCTTTTCTCTATTTGGAGATACAGGGTTGAGGAGCTTTTTGTAGTGTTTATGTCATATTTTTTGGAGTTCTTGATTTGCTATAAACTCTTGGACTGCAAAGTGTGACAATCAATTTGTGTAGTTGATATTTTTAGTTGCTTAATACATTTGAATATCATATATCAACTATAATTA
The DNA here is from genome assembly GCA_022432975.1 of Begonia masoniana. Taxonomy (NCBI): domain Eukaryota; kingdom Viridiplantae; phylum Streptophyta; class Magnoliopsida; order Cucurbitales; family Begoniaceae; genus Begonia; species Begonia masoniana. Next base: position 4,960,225 of record CM039510.1, on the reverse strand, counting down.
TTTATAATATATCATATTACATCATACATGTTTATATTTGTACAGTATCGTTGTCCGGTTCCGTGCTTTTCATGTATAATAACACGACAAATTTTATATCAATGGGCCATAGATGGACAATGTGTAGTGGAGTATTAGTTGTCTTATCCCTACACTTAATCTTATGACGTAACATTATTTTTATTTTCACTTAACGACAAAACATGTCTAATTTGTAATGAAATTATTAACTACTACTTTAAGTCTAGTTGATTGACATAAATTAAAAGTGGTTGACATCTTTGTCAATCTTATTTGGTATCATATTTCACAGCTAAGAAACTATGGAGAATCTTGATTTTGAACATAGATTATAATCTCTTAATTAAAGAATAATATACTTAGAATAAAAGTAGAGTGCAATACAGCCTCCGATCATAGGCGTCAAGGACAATTGATAATACGAATAAATTTTTGAACAATTTAATTTTTGACCTTTTTATGGTTAGTAAATTGACAGTTGATAAAACAGTAAAAATGATCACATGTGTGACATGTGAAGTTTGAAGTTTTATGATAAAATACAACACAATATATAACCTTAAGAGTCAATTTCATATAATACAATCAACAATTTTTTCGAACAATTTGGTACCCAAATTTTCATCCGTCAACGAAACAATCCTTGACATCACAAAACTAACTAGCAATGTATTGCACATTTGAAAATATTAATGGCTTTTAACAAGGCAAGAGTCGTTTTGGTGACAACAAACGGTCAGTGAGCAAATTATTCAAAAAGCAACTACATGAGTTTTAATTGCCTTTTACCCTTAATTAAAATAAGACTTAACTTTCCATAATTTAATTCTTTGTTACTTGTTAGATTAAGAATATAATCAGCCACAAAGTAACTCAATATCTTGAGAAATATGAAACATCTAATAGACTTTAAACAAATCAAACAATATTTTTCAATATAATTATTATTTATTTTTAGAAATTGAGCAAATATGAGTGATAATGTGACATATATGTAATGAATTATTGTTGTCTTACTCTAACTTTATTAGTTATAGTCTATCGACAAGATCAGTTATACTGTGTTTAGATTATTTTTCACTAATATAATGATAAAAACACGACAATAAAACATAATTACTTAATCAAAATTAAAGTAAATCAAGTAAAGTTATGTCTTCAAATCATGAAGATAAGGTTTTTGCCAACCTCAAAGGTGAAGAGTGGGGTCTAGTGCAAAAAGCACAACATAATAAATCAACGTCTTTTGTTTTTTTAATGATTAGTTTTAGTGGAAATCCTTGTAAAAAATTAGGTACAAACATATAAATATTAATTTATTTATGATTTCATAATTTGTGTAAGTACTTCTATTTTTTAAATAGAAGAAAACAAATAATATAGCACATAACATGTCATCATGACATTTGATCATACTAACTTGATAATTTAGACGTCTCTTACTATAATATCTATATTTAATTAAATATGATTTGTAATAAAAGTAATTAATTTTTTATTTGAAATATAAATTTAATTCTTTTTCTAGATAAGTGAGCCTTGAATGCCAAATGGTATAGCAATAGGGGAGGCCGCTCAGCCCATATGATAATGGGCTAGTATTTTCTCTATTATTTTATATATTTTAATTGAAAAACTTAACATTTTGAATAAGTTTTTACTCAATAATTAAAAACTTAAATTATCAATTTAATCATTAAAATTCACATTGTGTTCATTTCATGTTTTTAGTTGGAAAGATTAAATTTAACTTTTTAAATACTATTTTATTTTACTTTTATTCATTGAATTTCATAAGAGATAAGTAATTCAACTGTTCTTCGTATTTTGAAAGAAAATGTGATGTGCTAATGAAATACACGATTCACTTGTCCAAGAATCTAAAGGATTACCATTTCTACTTCCACGGAAAATCAAGGAAGCTCAAGTATTAATGGTTGAAGAAAGAGCTTCACTCAAATAAAGAGAAGATGAAGGCTTTGAAAGAGATCAAAGTCAAGCAAAAGTGGAAGAACAAAGAAACCTTGGGCTTGTCAAGTTGAATAAAAACAAGTTAGAGGGCTCATATGCACGAAAATGAGAGTATAATATCGGTCATATTCATGCATGAAAGAGTAACTAGGTTGAACGTGAAAGGCTGATTATTAATTGGATGTACAGCATGCATGGTGTCAGAGTCCAGCTTTGTCCAAAAGATGTTGTCCATGCTATTCAGTTGGTAAGAGTCGAGTTCCTTGGCGTTTTCGTCCGAGTCTGTGAATAGTTGGGGAGACATTTGTCACATTGTGATGGGGTGAAGTTAGGGTTAGGCGGCGTTTTAATTAAAATGCTTATGAAAGGATTCAAACCCATGCTTCTTCAGGATTTTTCGAGAAGGTTGCCACTCAACCAACAATTGTTGCTGCTGATTTTGGATTTGACTTAAATAAAAAAACTTAGTTGCAATTAAAAAACATAAAGTTAAATGGTCTAAACCGTCTGACCCTAACTTTAATTCTTTATTAAATAGCAGTGAAAGATTTAAGATAAAAGCAGAAGTGAGACCCAATATAAAAGGTCTAATATTGACATCCAGATAGCATGAATAATAAGATTTAAATCAATGCAAAAAATACAATAAAGAAAAATAACTCTAGAGTTCCAAATCTTGCAAAAGCAAAATAAGTCTATCGAGAAAAAAATTAAATTTCTAAAAGTATAGTGCACGATCTACTCTTGTAGCGGCAACTGAGACTCACTTTGGATAATTCCTAAAAGGAGAGAAGAACGAGTATTTAATAAAACTCTGTGATGATTTCTCATGTTTGTTTTTATTTATGAGCGCATGTTTATTTTGAGAAACATTCATAGAGTTTTTTCACAGAGGGAAAGCAACTGTCCGTGTTTTATCGTCAATGGCTGGATGTATTTTGAATTTCCTCAATTTTATCTAAATGTTTCGATTTTTGCCCTAAAAATATATTAGATCTATAAGGTTAAGTTTACAAAACTTGGGACAGTTCAGTCCGTTTCAAGCAGGGTCGTTACCCATTCTGTCTTTGGTCTCTCTTGAGTCGTGATAAGACCTGCATGGTTAGTTGTTTATAGTGCACTTTCTATTGAGTAAGAATGTGTTTTCACGATTTGCACGATATATATAATAGATTAGCTTACAATGTTGTGTCTCTAGATGCAAAACCCTAAAGTTAGTTAGGATGTTTGTTTACGTAATGGCTAGTCTCAAGACAATCATTTACCCCTCTAGTACATGTGAGTTGACATTATTTTCACTAGAACTAGTTTTTGCAAAAAAATAAATGTTGGTGGCACTATTTTCTATATGTAGCATTGTTTTCAATATTTGGCACACTAATGGCCCGTGGAACTAGTTTTGGTAAAATGGTGAAGTTTTTTTTTAATATAAATTCATGCATACAAATATTTTATAATTCATGGTTTTGAACGATCTACCTAACCGGTTTTTCTTGCATTGTGTATATTGATAGGATCCATATTAAGTTTGATCAGTTCATCCAAATGATTATATTAATTACATGACTATTTTTTTCCAAAAAAGAGTCGTGGTGGTCAAGACTAGGAATAACCGGTTTCAATGGAGTTTTCTTTCATTCCCTTTTGTTGGGAATGTTCAATTTTTCTTGGTGAGGATTTGTTTTGTTTCCCTTTTTAATTATGATTTCTATAATTTGCATATGGTGATGCACATTTTATTTTCTACCACAATATTTTCTTTCTGATCTAATTTATGTCACTATTTTATATTCTGGAGATTACTACGTAGATCTTGATTCATCTCATTTGAAATATGACTCGATTAATTTGGTTTTTAATGTTTCACTACGAACTATGAATTTAAAGTCTTAAGCTGAATGATCCATATCTTTTTTAAAGACTGTATCATTCAATTTAATATTTCTAACTTAACCTGCCTCTGAGTTATGACAGATAAAGACCGATAGATAAACCTCAAATAAGCTTGTATCATGATGATTAAAAGATCCAATGAAACATAAGGAGAGCAAGAAATTTGGTTCAAGAGAAAATTAATCTTTTAAATAAGACAATCTTTCGATGTTTATTACACACAATCAAATTATGTCATCATTCATTGTATAACACCCATCAAAGTCATCATTCATAGACACGTATATCATTTACTAAAATTAAAGATAATGTTTTATGCAATTCCAAACTTCTAAACCACTCCATTACCATTATTGTTTATTTATTGAGCTCCCAAAATGGACGTCTTTCGAGAGAGTGGTTAGTGGGATTGCAGTGTCCTCAGTATTTGAGCTCTGCGCTTTCATTCTTCAGTTGTGATTATCCTCCGAAAAAGAAGATGAACGACCCCAAGTATGCCTACCCCTATCCTGCTCAAGGTATAACTTTTTACCCTTCTCCTCAAATTCAGAACTAACAACTTACGGTCTTGGATCTGCTCAAAAGGGTTTGTTTGTGTGGAATTACCCACAATTCTGTCTTCATCGGAAGTTTCGCAGTTTTCTGCCGATTACAGAGCTTCAATTTCACTCTCTCCGGCTGTTCTTCTTCGTAGGTTACTACCAGGGTCCTCCTGTTATGGCGCCTCCTCAGTACTACGCACCTCCTCCAAGAAGAAACATAGGTTTCCTCGAAGGATGGTAACCCCTTTTTCTTTTCATAGTATAAAATTAAAGTATAACTTTTTACAAATTGGGTCTTCGAGAAAATCAAATTTGGGCTTGTTTTAAAAATTGTAAAAGAGAAATTTTTACTTTTTCTGTTTTAAATTTATTGATTTATGTTTTAGGTTAGTAGATGTAGATCAGGCAGTATTTATGAATAACAAGCGTGACAGTGAGTGATGATTGATGCAGTCTGGCGGCTTTATGTTGCTGTTGCCTGATCGATGAGTGTTGCTGCGACCCAAGCATCATCTTCTTCGGCTGATTCTTATTAGTTGTTTCCTGTTTAAGCAAACTGCATCTCTGTGCTTGTAATCAGACTCGATTAGTTTGAAGTCTAATTTTAAAGCTCCTACTTTCTATTTCTTCCAACAAACTCATCCATTACGACGCCAGAAACTCAACTTCCTCGTTGAGATTGTTTTCAGAAGACTAAAAATTCGGCCTGAAAAGGCCTGAAACTGATGAAAGAGACTTAACCACATGCATGGGGATTTCAGTAGCTGACAGAGAAACATTTATGATAAGTTAAACCTGAATTTATAGTTGTAAGATGATGAAAAGCTTACCACCTTCATCAATCTATAAAAGTTCTATTGAAATGGATCTGTTTTCAATTGCATGCTGTAATCGCCTTTTGTGATCCTACACAGTCCTTCCTAATTTTGTCTAAACCAAGAACAAAAGTGGCGCCACTCGAAAAGATTACGAAAGGAAACTCATGACACAGATAGAAAATTGAAAAATCTGAACATGGGAAATTATAACACATACCAAACCAGGATCAATCCATGTTGTAGAGATTATAAATTGGGCTCCAAATGAAAGCATAAAACTCAACCAATGTTGTAGTTTTAGTTCACAATCTTAAGCATTCAGATCTAGTGAGTTGCAAATTCAACTTCTCCTCATATACTCAGCCAAATCTTATGCTTCAGTAGAAAAAGGTAAATTATATATCAACACTCACAAAGTTGCCCAAAAGGGTTGTTTAGAAGTAGCCTTATCTTTACACAAATGAACAAGCATATGAATTACGTTGAGAAAAGAGAAGGGTTAGCAGTTGCAGTACCAACTTGGACTTCAAGAACTTCTAGCCGCCGTTCCAATGTATTAAGTTTCTCGTTTAAAGCAGCCAATTTGCTCTTTGTAGTAGCTTCTGAAGAAAAAGGCAAATTCAACAGAGAAATGTTCAAAACACTGAAACCTTAAATAATCCTGGTGCAAAGCAAGAATTAGACATTACAATTTGAAACTTATATGGATTAATAACGAGTTTGACTTCGAAAATTGAAAGTAACGGGGAAGAGATGGAAATGTAATATTAGGTTTCAGCCGGCCGAAGTTTGGATTAAGAATTAATGGTGACGAACTTTGGAGCTAGGGCTAGATTTAAAACTATTGATCAGATCTGCAGAAAAGCACTCAAAACACACAATGGTGGACAAATCTGCTCAATCATTGCAAAATCATTGTAAAGCATAGTGAAAGCAAGCGAATCGATCGAACAAAACACAGAAATACAGAACAAAAATCAAATGAGAGAACGAATTGAAGTCGTAAAAACAGGAGAAACGGGGGAGAAAGGTTACCGAAATGGACAAGGAAATCGAAGAGGCGTCGAACATTGATGGAAATATGGGAGATGAACTCGCGATTTTCCCAATCGGCTTGAACGGCTATCCCCACGTTTACCGCGTTCGTTATCCCTCCTGCCCTCGCCATTCTCTCTCTCTCTCGAACGTAGAGAGAAGACGACAGTGTTTCTACAAGCGAAACCACAGGTTGTTCTCTGATAGATGGTGGAAGAGATGACTATTTTTGTGAATACAAGAATACAAGAAAAATGACACTTCTATACTTGCAAATACAAGAATAGCCCTCTTGACAGTAAAATAACTTTGTGGATCACGTTGCAATGACACAGATTAGGGGCGGGAGATTAGACCAGAACCGCGGTTCGAACCAAAACTGGGATGAGCTGAATTGTTGTTCAAATAGGAAGTTGCAGTTTGGTTTTGGTTCTGTCCGGTTCAAATTCGACCCACCTCAAAATAACTTATAATTCGACTCAAACCCCACAAAAACTGATCCAAAACTTGTGGGGTCTCTCCTTAATGATGAAGGACCCATGTGAAGAAAATGAAGACACCCACGTGAAGAATGGAGAGTCTCCATTTACTGCAAAAAGGGAGGGCGCCTAACCTCCATTTAATGCGAAGAAAAAAACTTTGCATTTTCTTCTTCAGATAAGTTTGTCATTTTATGACAAACCTTCCCTATAAATAGGGCAGTTCTCAGACAATCAAGGCATCCCAAAATTTCATAGCTTCTCATCCCGAAGAAGAAGTGAGAAGAGAAAGAGAGAGGAGAGAAAATGAGAAATTTTTGAGGGAGAGAAAAGAAAGATGTGAGAGAAAAATAGGTGTGGTGCTTTTGTACACGGTGAGAATACTAAGAGTGGTGATTTCTCTTAGTGAGTATTTTCTAGAATTTCGATATCTAGAAAAATATTGTAAATTCTTATTTTTCATAGTGAGATCTTTCTAGACTCGGTCCCTGTGGTTTTTTCCCGATTTGGGTTTCCACGTAAAATTCTGGGTGTTAATTTTTTCTCTTACTTCTTGGCCGTTATAATTTTACGGCAGTGGAAAAATATTCCTGATATTTTTCGGATCGCATCTGCTATCGTTTCTCGTGTTGTTTTTTTAAGTGGAGTTCCTGTCGAATTTCTTTATTATTTTTCCCAATAAGTGGTATCAGAGCCAGGTTAATTTATTTAAATCTAGTATGCTCTGTGGTTGCGGTTTTTAAACTGATCTTCCACATCAGAAAATTTTTTAGAAGTTATTATGGCAGGAAAGATTGAAATCGAAAAATTCAACGGAAATAATTTATCTCTGTGGAAATTAAAAATAAAGGTGTTATTGCGGAGAGATGGTTGTGCTATAGCCATCGGCGACAGGCCTACGAACGTTGAAGACGAGAAATGGAATAAAGCTGATGAGGATGCATGGCCATTTTGCATCTCACTCTAGCAGATGGAATTTTGTCAAGTATCTCAGAAATGGTAACGACAAAACAGATCTGGGATACGCTGACAAAATTGTACGAGAAAAAGTCGTGGTATAATAAAATTTTCTTAAAAAGAAAATTATATACCCTTCGGATGTCAGAATCTACAACAGTGACAGACCACGTCTATACTCTGAATACATTATTTTCTCAACTTACAGCAATGGAGCACAAAATCGACGAAAATGAAAGAGCTGAACTTTTACTTCAAAGTTTGCCAGATTCATACGATCACCTCATCGTAAATCTACTCAATGGTAATACCAAAACTACATTGATGTTCAATGATATTGCAGTTGTCGTTCTTGACGAAGAAAGTAGGCGGAAAAACAAGGAGCAATCCTCTGTGGAGGCTTTATCAGTAACGAGAGGGAGATCAATGGAACGTGGGGCCTCTGGAGCCAGCACGTCAGGAAGATCTAAATCGAGAAGTAAAAAGGGCGTCAAGTGCTATCATTGTGGCAAGACGGGCCACATGAAAAAGGATTGCTGGAAATTGAAGAAAGAACAAAGCACAGGAGGTGCTAAAGAAGAATTGAAGAGTACGACTACAGCTGTCTCTGAGGGTGAAGATGTGATTGTATGCGAAGATGCTGTCAACCTTACGATGAATGAATCATGTTGGGTGTGTGACTCTGGAGCATCTTACCATGTTACTTCAAAAGTGGAGTATTTTTCATCTTACACCGGCGGTGATTTTGGCATTATCAAAATGGAGAACAGTCACATTTCTAAAATAATTGGAAAAGGAGACATTTGTATCCAGACCAACACAGGATGTGAATTGGTGCTTCAAGATGTCAGACATGTTCCGGATATTAGACTAAATCTAATATCAATTGGTGCTCTTGATGAGGCTGGCTACAAGAGCAAATTTGCTGGCGGAAAATGAGGGCTCAGCAAAAGTTCGCTAATCATTGCGAAAGGGATCAAAGAGTCTAGCTTGTATGTGACACAAGTGACTATGAAGGAAGCATCAGTAAATGCTGCACAAGATGACCCATCCATTGAGTTATGGCACAAACGACTTGGTCACATGAGCGAAAAGGGACTTCAATTGCTTGGCAAAAGAGGTTGTTTGTCACATCTCAGAAATGAACCTCTGTCAAGTTGTGTTCATTGTTTGGCGGGAAAACAACACAGAGTTTCCTTTCAGAAGAATTCCGCATCAAGAAAACCAGAAGTGTTAGAAGTTGTCTACTCAGTGTAGGATCGGAATTGTCTAAGAGGGGGGTGAATTAGACTTTTAAAAAATTAATCTAATACTCAATTAGTGTTACTCTCTTAATTAGTTTAATAGCAAATAAGGTAATATCAAAAATAAAGAGAGAGTAAGAGAGATTCAACACCAGTACTTTTTACGTGGTTCGGCCAAACTGCCTACGTCCACGCTCCAAGGCTCACCCCTTGAAGATCCTTACCCTTCTCCTCACGAGAAATAACAGATCGGGATTCCGGGCTCCGATCAACTGCCTTTACAGATTTGGATTGAACTTCACGGGCGTCAATCCACTGCCGTTACAAGTTTGAGTTTGTAAAATATTAAGCTCAGACTACAATCTCACAAAAATGAATCTCAAGTTAGGATTGAGAGATGTAGAGAAGAATACAGAGTGTGAAAAAATAACTTTCGCAGTTAGGGCTCAGAATTCAAATTGGCAAAAGTTAGTCTTCGAGCCTTTTCTTCTGCTTATATACTCTGTATAAAATTGCTTCAGAGAATTGAATGCTTCTTTCTTCAAATGTTAAAATGTTACCGTTGGGAAGCATCCGTACTGAAGCAGCTATCCGTTGCTTCTGAAAATGTTGTTCGTCGTCGCCATTAAAGGTCTGGAGTTAATGCTGAAAACGACGTCACTGTAGCTTTGCGGCTAGCTTTGAATTCTGGCGGAAGTTCACCGGCAGATGCAACTTATGAAGCAGAGACACGTCATCGGTGGATGCAGCTTCGAATGCCATCGGCAGATGTATCCTTAAATTCCATCGGCAGATGCATCCTTAAATTTCATCGGCAGATGCATCCTTAAATTTTATCGGCAGGTGCATGCTTTAGTTAGCATCTCCTTTTGTCGTTTAGTCAATCGGCAGGAGCTGCTTCAAACAACATCGGCAGAGACAATTCGTAAACTTCATCGGCACATCCAATCTTCAAAGCCATCGGCAGATGTTTCTTTAAAAACGCCATCGGCAGAAGTCTCTTTAAAAACCATCGGCGTGATCGACATGTGCAAGCTTGAACGACATCGGTATGAGTAGCGTCAAATGCTATCGGCAGATCCATCTTGACACGTCATCGGCAGATATCTTCAAAAACGCTTAGGCAGATGAAACATATAAGCACTGACCACGTCATCGGTAGATGCTCGCTTAGAGCTTCACGGGCAGATGAGACTTGTAAATGTTATCGGCATATGCACCTCAACACGTCATGAACCGGCATCGACAGGAGTAGCTTCAACAGCTATCGGCAAATGCACCTTGACATGACATCGGCAGATGTCTTCAAAAACGCTATCGAAAGATGCATCATTTCTTTGTCGTGTAGCGATCGGTATATGCAAGCATGTTTTGCTATTTGATTCTGTATACTCAAACCGATTTATTAGACAACTAAAATACCCTTTTCAAGGGTATTTCCAAATAAACTCATATTCATTATTCTCTTTAAATACACATAATCAAATTGTACACTAATTATACAAATACATAATCAAAAACAAATTATGACTTAAACAATCTATAAGTCAACAATCTCTCCCTTTTTGATTATGACAATATAAATTTGATTAACTTTGATACTCCCCCATAATTCTAGCCGCTCCCCCATAGTATATGCATTTTATTCAATTAACCATTCAGAGCAATTCCAAAATCACAGAGTATATCCAAAGAATGATATATCCATAGAATATTATCTAGTCAGACTCAATCAAATATAGTATTCTCCCCCATTGTCATTATAAAAAAAAAATGCATTCAACATCAGAGCATGTTTAGAGGAAAAAAAAAATAGTCATTAAAAAGAAACAACACAAAAAAAATGTATATAACTAAAAATCACTATTTGAAGAGATCTAAATGACGATTCCAAAAGGCTCTCTGAACATAAGAGGGCACGTCACGGTGGGGATTGAAAAATACATCCACCATAGCTTGAAGAAAGGCAAGATCTCGTGGGAGAGGTGATTGATAGACCACCATTGCCAAACACGGAGCAGGAGGTGGAGAAGGCTCTCGGGACACCTCCACGTCCAAGCAAGGAGGAGACTTGACAGAAGGATCAAGACACACATCCATGCATGGTGGAGGAGAAGCTTCCAATGGACAGGCTGGAGGAGAGGAAGATGCAGGAGCAGAGGAAAATGTAGGAAGTGTGAACTTGAGCTCAGCCTCATGAATATCTAGGGACATGAAGCGCACATCTTCAATAACAGCAGGCCTGGAGAGGGGAAGAAACAAATCTTCATAGCAAGCCTCGGGAACATTGAGACCAGAACTTGATGGTTCGGGTTCAGGGTCAGGTTCAGGTGTCAAAGCGGCAATGGAAGATTGGAGTTTCTCAAGTTCCCTGACAACCATTCGCCTATCACCATCAACTTTCGTAGACAGCAGGCCAAGACCTGTATCCAAAGCAATGCCCATGTCCTGATGATTCTTATCAATTTTACTTTGGAGGGTACTGAGGGCAGTGCCAAGGTTGGTAATAGAGGCTTGCATCTCATTATACTGAGCCTCAGTGAAGGAAAATCTCCTGTGATATGTCAGGGGAGTTGCAGGAGTATTGGAGAGAAGGGGTTGGACTTGCAGAGCGATTGGAGCAGGTTGAACTGGTGATGGAGGGAGCAGCTCTTGCTGATCGGGAGATGGAGGAGCTGAAGGTTCATGGATTGGAGAAGGAGGGGCTGAAGGTTCAGGGTTTGGAGATAGAGGAGCTGAAGGTTCAGGGTTTGGAGATGAAGGAGCTGAAGATGGTAAGGGAAGTGTAGGTGGAGAGGGAGGTGGAGGAACTGGAGATGGTAGAGCTGGAGGACCATGGGTGAGTATCGAAGAAATTGCCCGCATCACCGGAGAGATAGAAGGAATAACAGGCTGAGAAGGTAGTATGAGAGAAGGTGGAGGTGAAAGAGGATGTTCAGGAATAGGTAGAGACACAGATGAGGGAGCAGAGGTGGCCTCTGAAATAGGTGCTATGGAGGAAAGAGCAATCCTGCGCCTACGCACTAGAGGAGAAGGTGGGGGGCTTGAATCCTGAGATTGAGAAATACCACGGTCTGGACATACTGTTTCATCTCCCCCTTCAGCAGTTGATTCATCTGGCAGGATAAGTTTCCTTTGTCCACGCCTGACAGGTGCTGCCAAAGAAACCTTTTTCTTAGCCTTATCCACAGCAGGTTTTCCTTTTACGATTTGTTTGAATCCCATCCTGTTGAGAGTGGAATAGGAATAGAAATTGGAGGGCATAAGTCTCACAGGCTCCTCCTCCTCAGGAAGGACAACCTCAAGACGAGCAAATAACTGCATGAGAAGCAGATTATACGGTAGTGAAGTAGCCCTGGAGGATACAGCTAGAATCATCCTTCGAACAACTATATAGCCAATGTTGAAGGATGTCTTGAAATAGATTGCAAACAGAACAAACAGTTCCATTGCGCTCACCTCGTCATAATGTCCACCCTTGGGAACAATATTGAAATCAATCATATGACGAAAAACTCTGGCTCTAGGGGTCAGATGTTTGCCCTTTAACTGATCAGGTGATGAATTGGGGTCCACAGCAATTTCCCTTAGAAACTGTAGTCCTTCAGGCGTTCCAAAGAAAGGTAGCTCAGGGCCTGTCACATACTTGTAAGGGCAGTTATCCAAATGAGGAGCTCCCAGAAGGGCATTTATGGATTTAGGAGTAATTTCTATGTGGGTGTTGTATACGTAGCTCTTAATGGAAGGATAATCAGAGGTAAAGCTAAGGTTTGCATAAAACATCCTAATCGCTTCCGGGTAGTAGAATGATTCGGTCTCAAAGAGACCTATTAGCCCGAGATCCGTCAAGGGTTCAATAAAGTCCATTCCGGCTAACTCTTCAAAAGAAATACCCTTACTAGGAATTAACGATTTGAACCGATAGTCATTATGGTACTTTACCTCAGCAGCTTGAGTAAGAAAGTAGAAGGTTGGCCACTCCGTTCCACGAGGAATCTCTCGGGAAGGACGATCAGAAACTTTGGCCTGCTTCTTGGTCGGTTTGGAAACGGCGCGAGATGATTGACCTTGAAATTCCATTTCTAGAAGAGGATTCGACAGAGAAGATTTGGTAGGGCAGGGGTTTACAGAAAGAGCGCGAAAAGTAAAGTGTCTGGGCGAAGAAGAATGAATTTAAAAGAAATAGCTCATCGCCAGACGAAGAAGACATACGTGTCGGCAAATTGGGGAATACATCTTCCGATGGATTACACGTGTCGGCAGATTGAGCAGTACAGCTTCCGATGGGATAGAAAACACTGCATCTGCCGATAGAGATGTAACTACCGATGACTAGAGAAATACACAGTATCTACCGGTGCTTCACAACACAGAAACACTCAATTACATAAGATCTAATAACAGAGGAATACCCTTAGTTTTTCTCAACCCGAATGAGTCCTAGCCTGATTCTAATATTATTGAAGGTCTTCTCATCCAAAGGCTTGGTAAATATGTCTGCAAGTTGATCTACAGAATTAACAAACTCTAGAGTGATATCTCCTCTTTGAACATGATCTCTGATGAAATGATACCTAACATCAATATGTTTGGTTCTAGAGTGCTGAATAGGATTTTTAGAAATGTTGATGGCACTGGTGTTATCACACCGAATAGGAATCCTATCATAAAACAGATTATAGTCCTCTAGTGTTTGTTTCATCCATAACATTTGTGCACAACAACTGCCTGCAGCAATATATTCACTTTCTGCAGTTGAGAGTGCAACAGAATTCTGTTTCTTAGAATACCAAGACACTAGAGATTCTCCTAAGAATTGACAAGTGCCACTGGTGCTCTTTCTATCAATTAGACTACCAGCATAGTCAGAATCTGAATAACCTACTAGATTAAAGGATGTGCCCTTCGGATACCATAATCCTAAATCATGAGTCCCACTTAAATATTTGAAAATTCTTTTGACAGCTGATAAGTGAGATTCCTTAGGGGCAGCCTGGAATCTAGCACACAGACAAACACTAATGAGTATATCTGGCCTACTAGCAGTCAGATACAACAGAGAACCAATCATACTACGATATTTCTTGATATTCACACTTATACCATTTTCATCCTTGTCCAATTTAGTAGTGGTACTCATGGGAGTTTTAGAGGATTTGACAGTTTCTAATCCGAATTTCTTAAGGAGTTCCTTAATGTACTTTTCTTGACAGAAGAAAATTCCATTAGGAGACTGATTAATCTGGAATCCTAAGAAGAACTTTAACTCCCCCATCATACTCATTTCAAATTCACTTTGCATGAGGGAAGAAAACTCATTACACATGTTGACATTGGTTGATCCAAAAATAATGTCATCGACATATATTTGAACCAGCAGAATGTCCTTATCCTTTTGCCTGGTAAACAGAGTTGAGTCGGTGTTACCCTTTTTGAAATTCCTTTCCTCAAGAAAATTCCTCAATCTGTCATACCAAGCTCTAGGAGCCTGCTTAAGACCATAAAGAGCTTTTATAAGTCTATACACATGATTCGGTTTAGCAAAGTCTTCAAATCCTAGGGGCTGCTCTACATAAACTTATTCCTGAATATAACCATTTAAGAAGGCACTCTTTACATCCATTTGAAAGAGTGTGAAGTTTTTGTAGCAAGCATAGGCTAAGAGCATCCTAATGGATTCTAATCTAGCCACAGGTGCAAAGGTTTCCTCAAAATCTATTCCTTCTTCTTGATTGTAACCTTTAGCAACTAGCCTAGCCTTATTTCTGACCACGATTCCATTTTCATCCAATTTGTTCTTGTAAACCCATTTAGTTCCAATAATGGGATGATTCTCAGGCCTTGGAACAAGTTCCCATACCTTGCTCCTTTCAAATTGATTTAGCTCCTCTTGCATAGCTAAAATCCAGTTTTCATCACACTCGGCCTCTTCAAACTTCTTAGGTTCTACTTGAGATATAAATGCCACATTGGCACAGAGATTCCTAAGAGAGGATCTAGTCTTAACTCCTAAAGAAGGATCACCTAAGACCTCATCTATTGGATGATTTCTGACATATTTCCAATCTCTAGGTAAAGTAGGATTTTCATCCTTGACAGGAATTATATCAAGAGATGTAGAAGATGGTTCTAAAGATTTTTCTGCTTGAGAGGGATCAGTAGGTTTTTCTAAGGAAAGAGAGTCTAGTTGACAAACTACACCATCATCCTCATCCACATTTATTGTGGGCTGAGGAGACTCATCAAAGTTGACATGAACGGATTCCTCTACAACAAGAGTTCTTCTATTGAAAACTCTATATGCTTTACTGGTCAAAGAATATCCTAGAAAAATTCCAAGATCGGATTTGGAATCGAATTTTCCTAAGTTATCCTTAGTATTAAGAATGAAACATTTGCAACCAAAAGCTCTAAAATACTTAACAGTAGGAGTCTTGCCATTCCAAAGTTCATAGGGAGTTTTCTCTAGAATAGGTCTTATGGAGACCCGATTAAGCACATAGCAAGCTGTAGCAACAGCTTCAGCCCAGAAATACTTAGGAAGTGAATTCTCATTAAGCATAGTCCTAGCAAGCTCTTGGAGCGATCTAATCTTCCTCTCAACAACACCATTTTGCTGAGGGGTCCTAGGGGAAGAGAAATTGTGCTCAATTCCGTATTTGAGACACAGGAGTTCAAATCTCTCATTTTCAAACTCTCCACCATGATCACTACGAATAGCAACAATGGTGAGCTCCTTTTCATTTTGAACTCTTTTCCTAAAGCTGGAGAAAATATCAAAAGTCTCATCCTTAGACTTCAGAAAATAAACCCAAGTAAATCTAGAGAAATCATCTACAATAACAAAGGCATAGAATTTGCCGCCTAGGCTTGCTATATTGGAAGGACCGAAGAGGTCCATGTGAAGAAGTTGGAGAGGCTTAGAAGTGGAGATTGCATTCTTTGATGCAAAAGAGCTTTTGATCTGCTTGCCCATTTGACAAGCTTCACAGACTTTATCCTTCTCAAAGGATATCTTAGGGATCCCTCTAACTAAATTCTCCTTAGTAATCTTAGCTAAGGTATCCATCCCTACGTGTCCTAATCTTCTATGCCAAGACCAACAGTCATTAAGAGAATTAACAACGAAACACTTCTCATCAACATGCTCAAAAACATTTAGATCAACAATATAGACATTTTCTTTTCTAAATCCTTTAAACAAAATATGGTTAGTTGAAATGTCTTTGATCACACAAGCATTTGATTTGAAAGTTACTTTATAGCCCTTGTCACACAACTGACTTATGCTAAGCAGGTTATGTTTTAATCCTTCTACTAGCAGAACATTTTCAATGGTAGGATGAGAAGGATTACCTATATTGCCAATGCCAACAATTTTTTCTTTTTGGTTTCCACCAAAAGTGACACTACCTTTCTTCTTGTTGACAACAGCAAACTTGGTTGAGTCTCCCGTCATATGCCTTGAGCAACCACTGTCAAGGTACCACAGATTTGTTCCGGGAGACCAGTCAACCTGCAAAACAGAAATCAGGTTGTCTTCTTAGGTACCCAAATCTTTTGGGTCCTAGTGTTAGGTCTGGTTCCCTTAGGAACCCATTGGAATTTACCAGTTGATTTCATATAGTTTGCTTTTAGCGGACATACAAAAGATTTATGTCCAGCTTCATTACATTCATTACGTGGTTCGGCCAAACTGCCTACGTCCATGCTCCAAGGCTCACCCCTTGAAGATCCTTACCCTTCTCCTCACGAGAAATAACAGATCGGGATTCCGGGCTCCGATCAACTGCCTTTACAGATTTGGATTGAACTTCACGGGCGTCAATCCACTGCCGTTACAAGTTTGAGTTTGTAAAATATTAAGCTCAGACTACAATCTCACAAAAATGAATCTCAAGTTAGGATTGAGAGATGTAGAGAAGAATACAGAGTGTGAAAAAATAACTTTCGCAGTTAGGGCTCAGAATTCAAATTGGCAAAAGTTAGTCTTCGAGCCTTTTCTTCTGCTTATATACTCTGTATAAAATTGCTTCAGAGAATTGAATGCTTCTTTCTTCAAATGTTAAAATGTTACCGTTGGGAAGCATCCGTACTGAAGCAGCTATCCGTTGCTTCTGAAAATGTTGTTCGTCGTCGCCATTAAAGGTCTGGAGTTAATGCTGAAAACGACGTCACTGTAGCTTCGCGGCTAGCTTTGAATTCTGGCGGAAGTTCACCGGCAGATGCAACTTATGAAGCAGAGACACGTCATCGGTGGATGCAGCTTCGAATGCCATCGGCAGATGTATCCTTAAATTCCATCGGCAGATGCATCCTTAAATTTCATCGGCAGATGCATCCTTAAATTTTATCGGCAGGTGCATGCTTTAGTTAGCATCTCCTTTTGTCGTTTAGTCAATCGGCAGGAGCTGCTTCAAACAACATCGGCAGAGACAATTCGTAAACTTCATCGGCACATCCAATCTTCAAAGCCATCGGCAGATGTTTCTTTAAAAACGCCATCGGCAGAAGTCTCTTTAAAAACCATCGGCGTGATCGACATGTGCAAGCTTGAACGACATCGGTATGAGTAGCGTCAAATGCTATCGGCAGATCCATCTTGACACGTCATCGGCAGATATCTTCAAAAACGCTTCGGCAGATGAAACATATAAGCACTGACCACGTCATCGGTAGATGCTCGCTTAGAGCTTCACGGGCAGATGAGACTTGTAAATGTTATCGGCATATGCACCTCAACACGTCATGAACCGGCATCGGCAGGAGTAGCTTCAACAGCTATCGGCAAATGCACCTTGACATGACATCGGCAGATGTCTTCAAAAACGCTATCGGCAGATGCATCATTTCTTTGTCGTGTAGCGATCGGTATATGCAAGCCTGTTTTGCTATTTGATTCTGTATACTCAAACCGATTTATTAGACAACTAAAATACCTTTTTCAAGGGTATTTCCAAATAAACTCATATTCATTATTCTCTTTAAATACACATAATCAAATTGTACACTAATTATACAAATACATAATCAAAAACAAATTATGACTTAAACAATCTATAAGTCAACACTCAGATGTTAGGAGCTGAGATCCAATTGACAAGAAACTTGTTAGGAGCTGAGATGTTGTCTTCTTTGAAGATCAGACCATTGAAGACAAGAAGAAAAATTTGGAGATCACTGAAGAGCATCCAGTAAGAGTTGGTCTGGAGAAATCAACTTTTGACGGGGGAGATGCTAGAGAATCCAGTGATCAAGCAGCTGATGATGTTGACCAAAGAGAAATAGAGACTTCTCCTGAATCAGTTGCAGAACCAGAGTTAAGGAGGTCAACAAGAGATCGTCGACCATCAAGGAAATACTCTGTGAACGAGTATGTGATGATAACTGACGGCGATGAACCTGAGTGCTATAAAGAAGCTATGAAGCATCAACAAAAGAAGAATTGATTGGATGCAATGCAAGATGAGATGAGATCATTGCATGAGAACCATACTTTGAGTTGGTTCAGCTTCCAAAGGGGAGAAAAGCACTCAAGAACAAATGGGTATACAGACTCAAAGACGAAAATTCACAACCAAAGTACAAGGCATGTCTGGTCGTAAAAGGCTTTGGACAGAAGAAGGGAGTTGACTTTGAGGAAATATTTTCACCGGTAGTTAAAATGTCATCCATGCGAGTGGTACATGGATTAGCCTCAAGTCTTGATTTGGAGATCGAGCAACTCGATGTGAAGACTGCCTTCTTGCACGGTGAATTAGAAGAAGAAATTTACATGGAACAACCAGAAGGGTTCGTTGTCAAAGGAAAGGAACATCTGGTGTGTAAATTGAAAAAGAGTCTGTATGGATTAAAGCAAGCTCCAAGACAATGGTACAAGAAGTTTGATTTTTTTTTGGAAATCAAGGATACAAGAAAACTTCTTCAGACCATTGTGTGTTCGTGAAAAAGTTCG
Organism: Begonia masoniana; assembly: GCA_022432975.1. Classification (NCBI taxonomy): domain Eukaryota; kingdom Viridiplantae; phylum Streptophyta; class Magnoliopsida; order Cucurbitales; family Begoniaceae; genus Begonia; species Begonia masoniana. Next base: position 4,941,310 of record CM039510.1, on the reverse strand, counting down.
CGGATGGTGCATTTATAATCCTCCTACTTTATGTCGACGACATGCTGATTGTGGGTCCAGACAGAGAAAAGATTACTAAGTTAAAGAATGAACTTAACAAGTCTTTTGCCATGAAAGACTTAGGACCGGCGAAACAGATGCTTGGGATGAGAATCACTCGTGATAGGAAGAATGGAAAATTATGGCTATCACAGGAGAAGTGTATCCAGAAAGTTCTCAGCCGATTCAATATGGATAAAGTGAAGCTGGTCAGTACTCCTCTTGCTAAACATTTTAACCTTACTTCCGAACAAAGTCCTTCCACTGAAGAAGGAAAAGCAAAAATGCAGAGAATTCCATATGCCTCAGCAGTTGGCAGCTTGATGTATGCTATGGTTTGTACGAGACCTGATATTTCACATTTTGTTGGAGTAGTCAACCAATTTCTAACAAATTCGGGCAGAGAGCATTGGAATACAGTGAAGTGGATTTTTAGGTATCTTAAAGGTACTTCTGAATTTAGTTTGTGTTTTGGAAGTGAGAAGCCTTCGTTGGAATACTGATGCAGACATGGCTAGAGACATCGACTCCAGAAGATCAACATCAGGGTATTTGGTTACTTTTGGAGGGGGAGCTGTGTCATGGCAATCTAAGCGGCAAAAATCAGTGGCATTGTCTACGAAAGAAGCTGAGTTTATGGCGGCCACAGAAGCCTATAAAGAAATTTTGTGGATGCAAAAATTTCTGACGGAATTGGGTCGTAAACAAAATAAGTATATCTTGTATTGCGACAGTCAAAGTGCTATTCATCTAAGCAAGAACCCGAGCTTTCATTTGAAGTCAAAGTACATAGATATCAAGTATCATTGGATACGGGATGTGTTGAACAACAAACAAGTGTATCTTGAGAAGATCCACACGGATGACAATGGCTCTGACATGATGACGAAGATATTGCAGAAGAATAAGCATGAATTCTGTAACACCCGGTTCCGTTGAATCAAAATTATTCTATCAACTTATGATGTGCATTTAGGGATGAAATTGGGAGAAACTAGTGATTAGGTTAATGAGTGACTACATAAAGGTAGAACTGTAATTTGAAAATTTAATAGTGGTTAACGTATTTAAGGAAGGGTTTTGTGGGGTTTAGCCGCCACTGTTTCTCATTTCCTCTTGCGGTATTCAGCTCAAGCTCAGCAGAGCTCTCCAAGTAGTTTTCTCTCTGATTTCCATTCCCCAATCTAGGTGAGTTTTCCTTCATTTTCCTTGAGTATTAATGACTAGATAGCAAGGAGAGTGCAATGTGTGTGTTTTGGGGACGCTGTGTATGAGAATAGGTTCAGGTTTTTATGATAAACCGAGAATGCACGATTAATAGAGTTCCAAGTTAGCTACCTTAGGTTTCCGAATGGTTTAGAATGAGATATAGTGAAGATTTAATTAATACTTTGTTTATGATTTTAGGTGAGCAAACTCTTGAAGTAGCTTACAACCAAACAATCCCCAGGAGACCAGGTAAGTGGAGTATGCATAAGCCTTCGGGCCTACATCACAAAACAGTAGGATTATGTATGTTTGGATTTGTCTGTATATCATGCATCATATTTTGAAAAAATATGAAAATGAATTTACATGTATTGGTTTGGTGAGAAGTGAACAGATTGTAACAGACAAACTATTAAGGGAATTAATCTGCCCCTTAACTTATGAAGGGATTTATAACTTTGGGAAAATTGATCCGCTTCCCAATGGAATTTAGGATCAGATCAGCTGTTAAGGAAACTAATCCACCCCTTAATTTATGAAGATGATGTATGACTTTGAGAAAATTGATCCAACTCCCAATGGAACCGAGGGATCAGATCAGTGAAAGAATGTAAATGCAACTGAGATGTGAAAGTAGAAACTGCATGATTAGGATTTATGTTTCAGCATTTCATTTCGTTATTGCTTCACTTATTTAGCATTAGGCTAATAGATGAGTTTTGTGATGTAGGTGAAGAAGCCTCAGAAGGTGTGTTCTCTGAGCATGTTGAGGAATATGCTGGTTGGGGGAGCACATTTATGTCTCGACTTGGTGAACTAATGGGGCGGTTTAACTATTGTCTTTTTATGATGTTTCAGTAGTTTAGTGTCTTGTAGAAGTATACAGAGAGTTTAATGACATTAATAGTTATGAAGTTTTTAACAACTTTATGGTTTTCTTCTTCTGAGCATGAAAAACATGATTTGGTTTAGAGGTAGTTGCTTTGCTGAATATTTTAGAAAGTTGTGGACTATGTTGTTTTGAACGATTTTTAGTAAAATGCTCAAGCTCTTTTGGTAGTCGGAGCTTTCTTCGTTTAAAGTGAAATTGGTTGCTATGCTATTGCGTTGAGTGTTCTGTTTACCGGTGGATGTTGAGTATTATCGTCTATCGGTGGATGTTGTCAATCGGAAGATGTGGATATTAGATTTTTGTCGTTTGTGACCAGTAGATGTGAGCGTAGGAAGAAGTATTAGATTTTTGTCGTTTGTGACCAGTGGATGTGAGCGTAGGAAGGAGTATTAGATTTTTGTCGTTTGTGACAGCACATCGGAAGGAGTATTAGATTTTTGTCGTTTGTGACCGGTGGATGTGAGCGTAGGAAGGAGTATTAGATTTTTGTCGTTTGTGACCGGTGGATGTGAGCGTAGGAAGGAGTGTTAGAATTTTTGTCGTTATGTGACCGGTGGATGTAAGCTTAGGAAGGAGTATTAGATTTTTGTTGTTTGTGACCGGTGGATGTGAGCGTAAGAAGGAGTAGTAGATTTTTGTCGTTTTGTGATCAGCGGATGCTGAGGGTTTCTGTCGTTCGAAGGATTCGATCGGTGGACGTGAGCGGTGGATGTGGGTAGTGACATGTCGTGCAATTGACACTATTTAGCGGTGGATACCTTCTATTTTCGCCTTTACCGCTGAGTCTATTTTAATTCTTCTTCTGCCGCTGACACTGTTTAGCGGTGGATGCCTTTTGTTTCTATTGCTGGAACTGTTCAGCGGTGGACGTGTTCTATTTTGTTTTGTTTTCTTTCAACCAATTGTCTTTAACATTTTAATTAAATTAATAAATGTTGTTTTACACAAATGAATTTCCGCTGCAAGTCTTAACGTTTATGAAGGTCAAACTTTGACCGTTGAGCGAAAAGTTGAAATTTTCTCAGAAGGTTATAGTATGGTTATGTATTATGTGTAACGAACCGGGTTTATATAATTCGGGGCGTTACAGTATGGTATCAGAGACATTCAGTTAAACCGTTCAAAAGATTACTCATCAATGCCAATCGTTGCATGGAAGTACTTCAACAACTGTAAGTGTTTATGTTAACCTTAGCTATTAGATATTTATGAGAGCAATTAACCTTGTCCAGGAATATAGCAAAATGGCTAGACGACCAGGAAGACCAAGGGTACTGAGAGAGATGCCAAACCTGAGAAGTGAGGAAGATCCTAGCGTAATTAGGCAGCTGATTGATTTGGTGCGTCAGCAAACAGACTTAGTGCGTCAGCAGTCCGACCAGTTAGGAGTGCTGTTGAACCGAGAGGTACAAGGAAGTGCCAACTCGAGTTCTAGCAATGAACATTCTGGAGATAGATTCAGGAGGCTACGACCACCCACGTTTGATGGACAGTCATCTGATCCGGTTATTGCTGAAGGATGGCTTAAGAAGATAGAGAGTATGTTTAGATGTGCCAACATTGGAGAAGGAGACAAGGTCACGTTGGCAACATTTCATTTGGTTGGTGATGTAACACCCGATTCTTTTACGGGATTTATTAAAATGAAAATAAATGGCATCTTTGTAATTATGTCAAATTAACTCGGTTTCGTAAAAAGAAAGCGTTATTACGATCCTAATAATTAATAAGGATTTTAAGAAAATTTCGGGAATTTTAGGAATTGTAACGCTAATTTTACGAGAATTACATTTATCATAATATAAAGAAAGTTGTGGTAAAAATAATAAACGTAGTCCGATTTGCAAACAGACAGTTTTAATTGAACCCTAGTAATAAGTTGGAATGATTGGTGAAATAAGAAATTTTGGAGAAAACGAATCATTAGACAATTAACGAAACAAAGGACGAAACAAATAGAAAATCAAAGGAAGGGCAAAATGGTAATTTGCCAAGTCAATTTTTATAAAAATTACACATCTCTCTTTCTTCCTGATTTTCTCTCTTCGTGAACCTGAAGCTCTCCCTCTCTCGGCGACGATTTCTGTAACACCCGGCATTTTTGCCATGTAATTGTTTTCCCGAAACCATTTGTGCGGAATTAACATTTATATTTATACAACGTATGTTTTGGTTGAGTTGTTGGAAATGTTTAGTGAAACTAAACTAATGTGTAACCAAAACAAATTAATTAGGTTAAAAGCTACTGGAAGGGTAAATGTGGAAGTAATTAAGGTAGGTGGAAGCAAACCAATGGATGAGTGCCAAGTGGCAACTTGTTGAAGAAGATATGTCTTCTCTTCCCTCCTACGTGAAAGTTTCCACTTCTCCATCTTCTCTCCCTCTGTTTTCTCTCGGCCAGGCGACAAAAGTTCACCCAAACACCCTTGATCTCCTAGGGTTTTCCTTGTTTTCTGCCTAAGGTAAACATCTCCCAATGCTAACACATTTGGACAAGCAAAAAGTATGCGTTTTGCTGAAGTTTTAGGTTAGGATATTTAGGAGAAAACTCTCGAGTTTTGTGTGGAAACACATTGTTGTTTTCTACCAGTCTGAGTGGAGTTTTCTGCATAAATTTCCAAGTTATTTGTTAGCATTGCAACTTGTTTTATACCTCTTCATGCATGCTACAGATCCAAGCATTCCAGGGACATTCGAGCATCTGACACCGCAGCAACCAGGTAAGTTCATACGTTTATGTTGGCCCTTATGGCCCTACAACTTGGAGGTACTAGGTATGGTTTGGGTAGATAGGTTCTAGGTTATGTTTTAAGTTAAACATGTCTCTGTTATATTCTGTTTCCCTGTTGTATCCATTCTGCCATCTGTGAATGTTAAGTATCGCACTTATCCATGCATACACGTTTTCCAGTAAAATCATGCAAATATTTTCAACACTGGTTTTGAAGTAAGTAAGATAAAATCTGTAATGAAATGTGCGGTTAAGTGTGGATGAGGACTGACATCCTGTCAAGTACTCCTGTTATGTCCTGAAAGTGGCATGTACATCCTGTTGCGCCAGCTCCTCCTCCCACTTATACCTTCCTGTCCAGTGAAATGTAATGTAATGTAATGTTCCTGTATTTGAAACGTTCATGCATAGCATATGCATCACTGCATTTATTCTGATATGTTCTTACTGAGCTTTAGGCTCATAGGTGAACTCCCTGTTGTAGGTACGGATCCTGTGGATGAGGACTTGGTGCCTCAGGCCGAGGTGTAGGTTGCTGTTGGCGGATCGAGCTCTCAGGGTTGGTTGCTGCAGTCAGGCAAAATTCTGTATGGAAGTTTATGTCTTTAAAGTAAAGTTCATATTTGTAAACTTTTCTGGATGTTTGAGGTTCTGTTTTAAAACCCTGTTGTAGTCTTGTGTTTTATTTTGAAGTTTTGTGGGAAATTTTGAAATGTATAAGTCCTGTTGTTGGTGTATTTTTAAACCTCTGTATTTGACAGATTGTATCCATATCTTTTAAATGTTTTGAAAACATTCTGGAACTGCTTGAGTTCTCCATTTTCAGGTCATGCATGGATAGTCTCAAATTTTAGAGCTATCCATGCAGTTTGTCTGCTCGAACTCCCGTCATTTGTAGAGTATGATTTCAAAACTTTGTTTCGGAATCGGGTTTGAGGGTCTGAAGCCCTTATGCCTCCTGTTTTGATGTTCCCTGCCTGTAAGTCTTTATGTTAAAATTTGCTAAGTTTGTCACAAATTTCATCTTCCGGTCACTATTCACAATTTTTGTCTTCCGGTTGACGTCATCTTCTCTTCCGATGACGTCGGCATAAGTCTTCCGCCCAGTTATAAATTTTGTCTTCCGGTTGACGTCATCTTCTCTTCCGATCGATGACGTCAGCATAAGTCTTCCGCCCAGTTTATAACTTTGTCTTCCGGTTGACGTCATCTTCTCTTCCGATGACGTCGGCATAAGTCTTCCGCCCAGTTATAAATTTTGTCTTCCGGTTGACGTCATCTTCTCTTCCGATGACGTCAGCATAAGTCTTCCGCCCAGTTTATAACTTTGTCTTCCGGTTGACGTCATCTTCTCTTCCGATGACGTCAGCATAAGTCTTCCGCCCAGTTTATAACTTTGTCTTCCGGTTGACGTCATCTTCTCTTCCGATGACGTCGGCATAAGTCTTCCGCCCAGTTATAAATTTTGTCTTCCGGTTGACGTCATCTTCTCTTCCGATGACGTCAGCATAAGTCTTCCGCCCAGTTTATAACTTTGTCTTCCGATGACGTCAGAACGTCTTCCGGCTGACGTCATCATCTTCTGCCGGTTATGTTTGCTGCCTTTATCTTCCGATGACGTTATCCACTGATTTCTCCTCCGGTTCAGTGTGAAACTACATCTTCCGCCACTGTTTCCTGTTTCCATTCCCGCCAGTCTTATGCCTATTTCTGTTCGGTTATCTATTATTGAGATCTGTTTGTTTTCCATTCCAGAGAACTCTCTCCCCCTGCAAATGTTTTCGATTACTCACTGCAGTTCTCCCTCTCTGTTCACTGCTTTGACTGTTCTATTAGTTTTAAAAAAAAAATAATAGTCACCGTTTCCTGTAAATGTCCCGGAGTGACGGCTCCGATCCCGGAACCCGATTCGGATCCGGTTTCGGGCTGTCACAATTTCCTTCTCCTCTCACGGCCTTTTCCTCTCCGTCGACGATTTGTCCTCCGATCGTTTCGTTTTCTTCGTGTTTTCTCCTCCAAACGACACTCTAGGTAAGGTTCTACGCTTTTGGAAAGTTTATTCGTAGTTTTCGAGTCGTTTAACGGTTAGAGTTTCGTTTAGGATTTCATTAAAAACGTGATTTAGGGTTAGAAACCGATAGGTTTGGCGTGATAATGCCTCTAGTGGACGTATTCGTAATTGTTGGACGACATAATGAGTAGGCTCGTTGTTGAAGTTGAAAAAAATTGGATGTTTGAGGTTGGAGAAATCTCATTAATTGAGTTTTATGAATAACGAGTGCAAGGTGTTCGATTAAATGTTTCAAAGAGCTAAATTAGAGCTTTAGGAGATTTCCTTAGTTAAGGTTTCGTTAATTTGGACGTTTAATGGTTTAAACGCGTTTTAACGACGATTGTTGTGAATTTGCCTTAGGTGAACAACGCTCATGGACGGAGCTAGAATTTGCAACGGACGCGAGGTAAGTTCTCGTGACTTACTGTGGCCGATTGGCCTACACCATAAGACGAGTTTGTTGTTGAGGATACGTTGGTGCTTTATCGTTTATGTTGGTCATTGTTTTGTCTGATTGTTTTGGTTGGGTAGTTTAGGTTCGGTTGTTCTATAGTTTGTTTGTTATAGTGTTTTGATGGTATTTGTAGTGTTTTAATGGTATTTGTAGCGTTTTGATGGTATGCTCGTTATGTATGTTATATTGAACTGTTTATGCATCATGGTTTTAAAAACGTCATGAAAATGAATTTACGCACGGATTTCATGAAAAGGACATGTATGTAAAGGCAAGTAAAGTATCACAGTAAACAACCATGACATGGGGTTATCGGGGATGAGGTTCAGACCTGGCGTTCCGTGGTGAGCGGGTTTTCCTCCCTTCAGATGGTATGGGCTGTCTAACCGCTGGACGTGCCCTATCTATCTGTCGAGCGTTTTCGATAACCATAGACTGACACGTACTGATATATGAAATGACATGGACGGTTTTCATAGCGTTGAGCATGCATGATCATTCATAAGCATTTACGTAGAATTTACTAAGATTTTTATCTCATATGTGTCTTTAAAAGGTTTAACAAAACATTTTTTTAAACAAGTTATCAAAACATCAAAGCATAAACCTATCAACTAACCAGATTCCTAAACATTAAAAAAATGTTTTGTTAAACCTTTTATTTAGATGTATTGGGACCGCTTGGAGTCTCTTTTAAATAGGAGGAATTGTTTAGTTATTAAATCGAACCACGCAGTTCATTTTTATGAAGTCTAGTTACGTTTTAAATGCGTTTTGGGTTGATTTTATCTTAGGTGATTGACGGAGTGTGGATTATTAGTGGGGGAAATGTATTAGGAGGAAGTGATGAAAGTGTGGAGAATTAGAATGTGTAAAGTGTGTATAAATATGGCGTGCAGGGTGTGAATGGAGAAAGAAAAGGGAAGAGGAAGAAAAGAGAGGAGCAGCTCTTTGAATTTCAGAATCCAGAGAGCATGCCGATCGATCGCCTAAGGTGGTCATCGATCGACAATGAAGGCGTACCTCTCTGGAAAATTCCAGAGAGGTAGCCGATCAAGCACCCCTTTTTGGGGCGACTGATCGGCTGGGAAGAGTTGTAATAGGCGATCGATCGCCTGTTACAGGGGCGATCGATCGCCCCTTAAATTTTGACAGCCGATCGATCGACTACACTAATTTCGGGCAGCTTACCCTTTTTGCCCCTCATGTCGTTTGCAAATGGTTTAATTGATTTTAATTGTTTTATTTCAATTGTTTTAAATATTTGTTTTAAGTTTTGTTTAAATAGTTTAACAACTTTGATTTAAACGATTTTCCAAACAATATTAACGATTTCGATTTTTGTTTAAGTTCCGCTTAAACTGTAGGATAAAAAAAAGAAAAAAAAATATATTACGGAAAAATTAGGATACGGGTAAGGGTCGCTACAGGTGATGCTCAACTTTGGTGGAAAACAATGGAGACCACCACTGATGTTTTGGCGATGCCTTGGTCACAATTCAAGGACATTTTCTTTGAGAAGTATTTTAACAGCACTGTCCAAACCGCAAAGAAGTTGGAGTTTCTGAACTTGAAGCAGACGGGGTTTGTGGCTGAGTACAGTAGGCAATTCGAGTCCCTGTCCAGGTTTACTGGACATTTTGCTCACAAGGACGAGGATAAGGTGTTCAAATTTGTGCATGGGCTGAAGTCGGAAATTTACAGAGGAGTAAAATTTTGTGGTATTAAGGGTTTGTCCTTCAGTGAAGTTGTGTCCACGGCGCAGGAGGTGGAAGAAGCGGAGATGAAGTTTTGGGCCAAAGGAAGCCCCACGAAAGTTTATCCAGCCACACCCACAGAGAGGAATGAAGAGACCAAGTGAAGGTTAGAATAACCAGGGAAAAGGAAAGAAGGTGCATGACATCAGGAAGTTTCTCTAGTGCCCGAAGTGTTTGAAAGGTCATCTGGGCGAGTGCAGGTTCGGGACGAGAAAATGTTTCAACTGTGAGGAAGTTGGACACACATCAGGGATTGCCCGAATCCCAGAATTACCCGATGCTTCAACTGTAACAAAGTCAGCCATATTAACAGAGACTGTCTAGCTCTGAATAGTGGCCCTACTAAGATAAAGTAGAGGATATTCTCTATGTTGGAGTCGGGCGATGAAGAACAACCTGCCGTAGTGTCAGGTACCATTTTGATCAACTCTATACCTGCTTTTACTTTAATAGATTCTGGTGCAACACATTCGTTTATAGAGTATGCGTTTGCTGTCAAGTTAGATGTACAGTTTACCCCTACTAAGCACGTATTTAACGTCGCGTTACCCTCTGGTGAGCGCATGCACTCTAACCAAGTCATGTTTGATAGTGTCGTGTTGGTAGGAAACAAGAATTTACCTACTGATCTCATTATTATAGATATAATGGGATTTGATGTAATCTTAGGAATGGATTGGTTGTTCAAACATTTTGCCACAATCGATTGTAGGACTAAAATTGTTAGTTTTCAACCACCTGGTGGTTTGAAGCATACCTTCCAAGCTTTGAAGAAGAGTAAGGGAATGTCTGTTGACTGTTATGACTTCTATCAACGCTAGACCCTCTCCATGCAGAGAGTATTTGTGCTTTCTGACCAGTGTTATAGACACACAGCTTGTAGGAAAAGCAAGTCTTCAAAATGTCTTAGTTGTCCAAGACTTTCCAGAGGTATTTTTAGATGACCTTCCTGGCTTGCCGCCATATAGGGAAATTGAATTTGTTGGAGATGTTTACCCAGGCGCTGAGCCTGTATCTAAGAATCCCTATAGATTAGCACCTACGGAGCTTAAGGAGTTAAAGAAACAGTTGGAGGAACTATTGGATAAAGGGTTCATACGCCCAATCTTTTCACTGTGGGGTGCACCAGTTCTTTTTGTCAAAAAGAAGGATAGATCAATGCGTATGTGCGTTGATTATCGGGAATTGAATAAGTTAACCATCAAGAACAAGTATCCATTGCCAATGATTGATGATTTATTTGACCAAATTAATGGTGCGCGAGTTTTCTCTAAGATTGACCTTAGGTCCGGTTATTATCAATTGAAAGTCAAATCAGAAGATATTCCTAAGACTGCCTTTCGCACAAGGTATGGACATTATGAGTTTTTGGTTATGTCCTTTGGATTGACAAATGCACCAGCAGCATTCATGGATCTTATGAATAGGGTGTTTCATGAGTATTTGGATAAGTTTGTCATAGTATTTATTGATGATATACTAATCTATTCACGTACTAAGGAGGAATATACAAGACATTTGAAACTGGTATTGGGAATATTAAGGTAACATCAACTTTATGTTAAGTTTTCCAAGTGTGAGTTTTGGTTGGACAGAGTTCACTTTCTTGGTCATGTGATCTCAGGTGATGGGATATCTGTCAATCCAGTCAAGGTCCAAGCAGTTAAGAAATGACCCCAACCGAAGAATGCCATTCATATTCGGAGTTTCCTTGGATTAGCAGGATATTACAGGAAATTTATTGAAGAATTCTCGAAGATTGCAACACCTCTCACTCGGTTAACTAGGAAAAACATTAAGTATGCTTGGACAGAGGAATGTGAGATTAGTTTTCAGACTTTGAAACATAAGTTGATCAATGCTCCAGTATTAACACTCCCTGTTGAAAATGGAAAGTTCAGTATTTATTGTGACGCCTCCAAGGTTGGACTCGGTTGTGTGTTAATGCAAGATGAGAAAGTAATAGCCTATGCTTCTAGACAGTTGAAAACACACGAGAAGAATTACCCTACACACGACTTAGAATTAGTTGCAGTGGTTTTTGCACTAAAGATTTGGAGGCATTACCTGTATGGACAGTCTTGTGAGATATTTTCGGACCATAAAAGTCTAAGGTATATTTTCACACAGAAAGAATTAAATATGAGACAACGTAGATGGTTAGAGTTTGTCAAGGACTACGATTTTGAGATCAAATACCACCCCGACAAGGCGAATGTAGTAGCTGATGCTTTGAGTAGAGTAACGACTTCAGCCTCTGCATTGATTCTCGACATACCATTAACCTTAGAGACTGAACTGTAATGATTGACCTTGAGGTAGTGTCCAGCGTGTCAGCTATGCTTTCTGCCATTTCCTTGAGGCCGTCTATTTTGGAGAGAATAAAGGAAGTTCAGGTGAATGATGTGGAATGTGATAAGTATAGGTCATTCGTGAATTCTACTGATAAGTCAGATTTTAACCATTCTGTTGATGGAATTCTCAAGTTTCGAAATAGATGGTTTGTTCCGGCCAATAATGAACTCCGAGAAGAGATCCTTTCAGAAGCTCATTCTTTTAGATTCTATATTCATCCTGGTAGTACAAAAATGTACAGAGACCTTAAGTAACATTATTAGTGGCCAGGTATGAAAAGAAGTGTGGCAGAGTATGTGGGATCGTGTCTTGTTTTCCAACGGGTTAAAGCTGAGCATCAGAGACCTGCAGGAACATTACAACCTTTGCCAGTTCCCGAATGGAAATGGGAGCAAATAACGATGGATTTTGTGGTAGGATTGCTTAGGACAGCGAGAGGACATGATGCAATTTGGGTCATTGTGGATTGTCTAACCAAATCTGCCCATCTGCCTATAAAAATAACATACTCGATGGATCAGCTTGCTGAGTTATATGTGCAAGAGATTGTTAGACTGCATGGAGTTCCAAGCACTATAGTTTCAGACCGAGACTTTAGATTTACATCTAAGTTCTGGAAGAGTTTACACAAGACTATGGGTACACAACTTAATTTCAGTACAACCTTTCACCCTCAAACAGATGGACAATCCGAGAGAACTATTCAGACCTTAGAAGATATGCTTCTTGCATGCATATTAGATTTTCAAGGATCTTGGAGTAAATATTTATCATTGGTGGAGTTTTTTTATAATAACAGTTTTCAGGCAACTATCGGCATGGCACCGTATGAAGCATTATATGGACGAAAATGTAGATCTCCCTTGTACTGAGATGAAGTTGGTGAAGCACGTTTGATTGGTCCTGACATTGTGCAGCAGACTGTGGAAAAGATTGCTCTCATCCGACAAAGAATCTTGGCAGCTCAGAGTCGACAGAAGAGTTATGCTGATCGTAGACGTAAAGAATTGGAGTTTGAGGTAGGTAATGAAGTTTTTCTTAAGATATCACCACTCAAAGGAGTTGTGAGATTTGGAAGGAGAGGCAAGTTGAACCCCAGATTTATTGGACCTTTCTCGATCGTGAAGAGGATTAGAAGGACAGCATATGAGTTACAATTGCCAGCCTCTATGGAAGAGATTCACAATGTGTTCCACGTTTCGATGCTAAAGAAGTGCTTGAGGGATCCATCTCAAGTGGTGGAACAGCGGAGTATTGAAGTTCATTCCACTCTTACTTATGAGGAGAAACCAGTAAGGATCCTAGACTATGCTGTGAAGGTGTTGCGCAACAAAGAAGTCCCACTGGTGAAAGTTTTATGGCATAACCCAAACATAGAGGAGACAACTTGGAAGCGCCAGCAGAACATAATGAACCAGTATCCAGAATTATTCAGGTATTGAATTTTGAGGACAAAATTCTTTTAAGGAGGGTAGATTGTAACACCCGGTTCTGTTGAATCAAAATTATTCTATCAACTTATGATGTGTATTTAGGGATGAAATTGGGAGAAACTAGTGATTAGGTTAATGAGTGACTAAATAAGGGTAGAACTGTAATTTGGAAATTTAATAGTGGTTAACGTATTTAATGAAGGGTTTTGTGGGATTTAGCCGCCACTGTTTCTCATTTTCTCTTTCGGTATTCAGCTCAAGCTCAGCAGAGCTCTCCAAGCAGTTTTCTCTCCGATTTCCATTCCCCAATCTAGGTGAGTTTTCCTTCGTTTTCCTTGAGTATTAATGACTAGATAGCAGAGAGAGTGCAATGTGTGTGTTTTAGGGACGCTGTGTATGAGAATAGGTTCAGGTTTTTATGATAAACCGGGAATGCACGATTAATAGAATTCAAAGTTAGCTACCTTAGGTTTCCGAATGGTTTAGAATGAGATATAGTGAAGATTTAATTAATACTCTGTTTATGATTTTAGGTGAGCAAACTCTTGAAGTAGCTTACAACCAAACAATGGAGACCAGGTAAGTGGAGTATGCATAAGCCTTCGGGCCTACATCACAAAACAGTAGGATTATGTATGTTTGGATTTGTCTGTATGTCATGCATCATATTTTGAAAAAATACGAAAATGAATTTACATGTATTGGTTTGGTGAGAAGTGAACATATTGTAACAGACAAACTATTAAGGGAATTAATCTGCCCCTTAACTTATTAAGGGATTTATAACTTTGGGAAAATTGATCCGCTTCCCAATGGAATTTAGGATCAAATCAGCTGTTAAGGGAACTAATCCGCCCCTTAATTTATGAAGAGGATGTATGACTTTGGGAAAATTGATCCAACTCCCAATGGAACTGAGGAATCAAATCAGTGAAAGAATGTAAATGCAACTGAGATGTGAAAGTAGAAACTGCATGATTAGGATTTATGTTTCAGCATTTCATTTCGTTATTGCTTCACTTATTTAGCATTAGGCTAATAGATGAGTTTTGTGATGTAGGTGAAGAAGCCTCAGAAGGTGTGTTCTCTGAGCATGTTGAGGAATAGGCTAGGTTGGGGAGCACATTCATGCCTCGACTTGGTGAACTGATGGGGCGGTTTAACTATTGTCTTTTTATGATGTTTCAGTAGTTTAATGTCTTGTGGAAGTATACAGAGAGTTTAATGACATTAATAGTTCTAATGTTTTTAACAACTTTATGGTTTTCTTGTTCTGAGCATGAAAAACATGATTTGGTTTAGAGGTAGTTGCTTTGCTGAATATTTTAGAAAGTTGTGGACTATGTTGTTTTGAACGATTTTTAGTAAAATGCTCAAGCTCTTTTGGTAGTCGGAGCTTTCTTTGTTTAGAGTGAAATTGGTTGCTATGCTGTTGTGTTGAGTGTTCTGTTTACCGGTGGATGTTGAGTATTATCGTCTATCGGTGGATGTTGTCCATCGGAAGATGTGGATATTAGATTTTTGTCGTTTGTGACCGGTGGATGTGAGCGTAGGAAGAAGTATTAGATTTTTGTCGTTTGTGACCGGTGGATGTGAGCGTAGGAAGAAGTATTAGATTTTTGTCGTTTGTGACCGGTGAATGTGAGCGTAGGAAGGAGTATTAGAATTTTTGTCGTTATGTGACCGGTGGATGTGAGCGTAGGAAGGAGTATTAGATTTTTGTCGTTTGTGACCAGTGGATGTGAGCGTAGGAAGGAGTGTTAGAATTTTTGCCGTTATGTGACCGATGGATGTAAGGGTAGGAAGAAGTATTAGATTTTTGTCGTTTGTGACCGGTGGATGTGAGCGTAAGAAGGAGTATTAGATTTTTGTTGTTTTGTGATCGGCGGATGCTGAGGGTTTCTGTCGTTCGAAGGATTCGATCGGTGGACGTGAGCGGTGCATGTGGGTAGTCGACATGACGTGCGACTGACACTGTTTAGCGGTGGATGCCTTCTATTTTTGCCTCTACCGCTGAGTCTATTTTATTTCTGCTTCTGCCGCTGACACTGTTTAGCGGTGGATGTCTTTTGTTTCTATCGCTGGAACTGTTCAGCAGTGGACGTGATCTATTTTGTTTTCTTTTCTTTCAACCAATTGTCTTTAACATTTTAATTAAATTAATAAATGTTGTTTTACACAAATGAATTTCCGCTGCAAGTCTTAATGTTTATGAAGGTCAAACTTTGACCGTTGAGCGAAAAGTTGAAATTTCTCACAAGGTTATAGTATGGTTATGTATTATGTGTAACGAACTGAGTTTATATAATTCGGGGCGTTACAAATTCTGTAGAAGCTCAGCAGGATTAGAAATACCTCATCATAAGTCGGAAAAGGGAGATTTGTGGGGTCCTTCCTTAATGATGAAGGACCCATGTGAAGAAAATGAAGACACCCACGTGAAGAATGGAGAGTCTCCATTTACTGCAAAAAGGGAGGGCGCCTAACCTCCATTTAATGCGAAGAAGAAAACTTCGCATTTTCTTCTTCAGATGAGTTTGTCATTTTATGACAAACCTTCCCTACAAATAGGGCAGTTCTCAGACAATCAAGGCATCCCAAAATTTCATAGCTTCTCATCCTGAAGAAGAAGTGAGAAGAAAAAGAGAGAGGAGAGAAAAGGAGAAATTTTTGAGGGAGAGAAAAGAAAGGTGCGAGAGAAAAATAGGTGTGGTGCTTTTGTGCACGGTGAAAATACTAAGAGTGGCGATTTCTCTTAGTGAATATTTTCTAGGATTTCGATATCTAGAAAAATATTGTAAATTCCTATTTTTCATAGTGAGATCTTTCTGGACTCGGTCCCTGTGGTTTTTTCCGATTTGAGTTTCCACGTAAAATTCTCGGTGTTAATTTTTTCTCTTACTTCTTGACCGTTATAATTTTACGGCAGTGGAAAAATATTCCTGGTATTTTTCGGATCGCATCTGTTATCGTTTCTTGTGTTACTTTTTTAAGTGGAGTTCCCATCGGATTTTTTTATTATTTGTCCCAACAAAACCAACACTAAATTTATGTATTAATAATGTTAATTTTTATTCTAAGACTAAATTGTATCTAATGAATCGATGCCAAATCTTTATGATTACCGTCCCAATCATGAAAATTGCTACTTCATGATTTGATTCAATTTAGTTGATCAGTTCTACCCGAAACTTAACTGAATCAAATCGTACATACCCCCCTAACTCTAACAACGCAGGCTCACAAGTAATGCTCTTCGAGTCAAGTTTCAAAAATGTATTGCCTATACCAAACGTGATTTTTACTTGCCCTGTCAAATTAATGTACGATGACAAGAATAAAGTTTGAATCGATTATTAAGTGCCTCTTCGAAATAGAACTGACGGAGTATGGTCAAAGCTACCACGTGCAAAAAAGATAAAAGAAAATCATGTTATATTTTTGTTGAATATACTTATTTACTACAAAAGATGACCTTCTCATTCCTAAAAGGTATCAAATACCCCTCTAAACAGTAAAATTACTCCGAGCACCACAAACAATGCCAACCGAGTCTAACAATGCACACTCGTATACTGAGTAATAGGGGTGGACAGAATCAGACCGGAATCGAGAAACTGGACCGGACCAAAAGTTTCGGCTTGGTTTCGGTCGGTACTAAAACAGTCTCGGTTTGGGACCGGTTCTGCCGACCAAGAAACTGTGGGACACGATCCTGATTCAAAAATTTCGAAAAATCGAGGACCGGACAGTTCAAAACTAAAAAATCAATAATCAGTTCAGTTTTGACTTTTGAATCTTTGAACCCTAAGTCACCGAGGCGAAAAATCGTGGGACGTAATTGCCTTATTCACTCTTCAGTTCAGTTCTTCGCCCTTCGCCGAGCCAGAGACCCAGTCACCCAACACCCAGACGCCAGCCATGTCACGCCGACGCCAATTCCTTCGTCGAAGTCAAAACCAACCTCACGGCTCACATGACGCACGGTCGCACTTGCCTTCGCCGAAGTCCGAACCAACCGCACACTGTCATTTGCAATTCGCAAAACGCCGAAGGCCGAACCGCCAAAGACTCATTGTAACTTTTTAGTTCTTTGCACTTGCTGTCTTCCTGAAGGTGTCTAGGTGAGTGTTTTTTTATTATCAAATATTCAAAATTGATGCAGCATTGAACAGTGAGCACACCTTACAAAATACAAAATGATTTTTCTAATTTAATTTATTTTGATTATCAAAATTGATGAATTGTATGAATTGATGTTGTAGTTTATTTATGCATAAGAAATTTGTATCAAAATTGATGTTGATCAAAATTTGTTTTAGGTTAGTTTTGTAACTTTTGTTATTGTTACGCAGAAAGATTAGATAGTTGGATTCACTACTTAGTTTGTATTTTTAAAGCATTACATTTATTTTGGATGTTTGATTTAGTTTCTTACAATTCATATGAATGTTGGATAGTCAAATTTCATTTGAATGTTAATTGTTGGATTTATATGTTATATAGTTAGATTTACTATTTGATTTGTACTTTTAAAATATTGCACTAATTTTGAATGTTGATTGAGTATTTATAATTTTTTTTTTGCAAATATGATTTTATTAGTATTATTTACAATAGGAGTAACGAGGACCGGACCAGAAAGTTCGGCTGATCCTGGGGCCGGTTTTAGGATTTTAAAAAAAATCCCGAACGGCAGTGTTTGATTTTGGCTCTGGCGCAGAACCGAACCGCGCCTAGTTTCTCGATTCCGGTCTGATTCTTTCCACCCCTATTACTCAGTATACGAGTGTGCATTGTTAGACTCGGTTGGCATTGTTTGTATTAAGAATTACCTCTTTTCCACTTTTCATTCTTGCCATCGTGTTTTTCAAACCATTGTTGATTTTACTGTGGATGGTCGATATTTAAGTTCCTTACTCGGAAAAAAGGTTGTCTTGCTTGGTCTTCTTCATACATGGATTTGATATATGAATTTAGGAGTGAATAAGTTGTGGCGATGTGTACACTCAAAATCAAGGTCATGGTTAAATGGTCGAGTGGCATGTTCGACGTGTGTTGCATGTTGTGTGTTGCATGTTGTGTAACAATTTTTTTACTGAGTTTACACATAATGTTCGATGCAAATCTATTCTTGTGAAGGGGACACGATAGTGCGAATATTGTTACTGAAACTCGACTTCAAGAGTATTACTCAGTAGGGGTGGGCGCGGTTTGGTTCTGCGCCAGAGCCAAAACCAAACCGTGCCGTTCGGAATTTTTTAAAAATCCTATAACCAGCCCCGGGACAAACCGGGATCAACCGAACTTTCTAGTCCGGTCCTCGTTACTCTCATTGTAAATAATAATAATAATAATAATAATAATACTAATAAAATCATATTTGCACTATCGCGTCTCCTTCACAAGAATAGATTTGCATCGAACATTATGTGTAAACTCAGTAAAAAAATTGTTACACAACATGCAACACACGTCGAACATGCCACTCGACCATTTAACCATGACCTTGATTTTGAGTGTACACATCGCCACAACTTACTCACTCCTAAATTCATATATCAAATCCATGTATGAAGAAGACCAAGCAAGACAACCTTTTTTCCGAGTAAGGAACTTAAATATCGACCATCCACAGTAAAATCAACAATGGTTTGAAAAACACGATGGCAAGAATGAAAAGTGGAAAAGAGGTAATTCTTAATACAAAATTTTGATTGCCTATAATCGTAGTTACTCGAGTATTAGCTGAGTAGCCCATCGTGTTTTTCAAATTCGACCAAACTTGGTTAAGGAAATACAAGTTTGGCAAGTGCATAACACATTTTAAAACTCGGCTTTCCGGGTCAAGAACTTGCCTTCAGCCATAAGTAACTTTTCAAAGGGCAAAGAGATTGGCCAAAAAGGATATGGGACAGTGAACAGCGGGTATGTTGCTGAATTTAGTTTTGAGACTTGCTGTGAAACAAATTTTGCAGGGCTCAGTACCATGTAAAAGAGTACATAAGAGAACTGAAGATTATAAACATATTCACCCAGAGAAATCTAGTGCAGATCAACGGATGGTGACATGATATATGACAGTTTCTAGTTTATGAGTTTACGCCAAAATATTAGCCTCCATTCTAACCTGTTTGGCGAAAGAAAATCCCTCCCTTGAGCTGAGAGATACAAGATATCGGTTGGGATTAGCCTCTGCAGTGCTATATCTTCATGAAGAACATTCAAATTTTGACATAAAACTGGGCGACTTTGGACTGGCAGGGTTTATGGACCACAAGCTAAGCCTACCGACAACTGGCTGAGCCTGGCTCCTGAATACGCAAGGCGCGGATCTGCGACTAAGGATCTGAAGTGATTAGCTTTAGTGTGTCTGTCTTGGAAATCTGCCTCCCAAAAAAAAAGTCACTAGCAATGTAGACAAGTTCTCAAAAAGGCTTGGTAGAGTGGGGATGGGACCTTTATGGAAGAGGGCAGCTTCTTTCAGCCATAGATGAAAGACTTCTCCTCCTTCTGACTGCTTAGAACCCAGAATTAGTGAAGTGTTCGATGATTGTCTGGCTGCGGTGTGCCTACCCTGATCCAATTTTAAGACCTCCATAAAACCAGCAATTCAAGTTCCGTGGTTTGAGGTCGGTGTGCCAGACCCTCCACCCAAAGTTCCGACGCCAATCTATCGCGTGCCTCCACTAACAGCGAGTTCAAATTGACCATTTCATTACTTCAGACCTTGAAGTGGGTCGTGAAGTTTCACAATTCTAAGAAATTGTAACAAATTTTTTTACTAAAATTTTTGAAAAAAAATCTGCAATTTAAGTATATATATACGTTTCGGATCAAAAATCAAGATTCCCTTTCTTTGATGACCCGGAACAGCTACCAGAAGTTCCATAGGAGCCCCCATCTGATCCATCGATGGGGGCTTGATTTAGACATTCCAGAACCAAGTATCTACGCTTTTGTAATTTAATTGAGAAAGTGGTTGCCTCCAGAATCACAGGAACCTGAAACCAAATGCAATCTAATCACTTAAAATGCAGATTTTTAGAGAACTATACAAAAGAAAATGATTAAGTTTCCATTATGAAGCACATATACAAAAACAAAATGCAACTTAACGCTAGCATTTATTTCCCGTAGCGAATTTATACCTGTGTGTTAATGCGGGCTACTTTATGGACATTGAGAAAACCAACCATATCTTGGTAACCAGTGAGAAGTTTTGCTAATTCTTTATCCTCATCTATGACAAAAAAAAAATTTATCCATAGTCATCTAAGTATCTAACAATCAACGTCAAAAAACAGAGGAAAAGACATCATAAAATCTGGTAATAAACCTGGAACAGCTCTAACAGAAAGCAATGTGTCTGCAATGTGCTGCAACCTTTTGGAGAAAGATGGAGAAATAAGGGAAGGTGCAAAGGTAACAACTGCAACCGCATTTGAAGATCTTAGCCTGCTTTTCAGAGATCTAATAAATGAAAGCATTTCCCATTCCTGCAATGTAATAACAATATTTACACGGAACTTCACCTCTGGTGAATAAATTTTGTATCAAATGACTAAGAAGAGAAAAGAAAATACATTAACAAAAAAAATGAAAATTCATTGTGTTAGATGCTACAAACCATGTAGGAATATTGGCATTGTGGAGCACAGAATGACTGGATGGCAATGCGACCAGCCATGCTGCCTTCCTTTCTTGAGGTTTGAGAAGAGGAAATTAGAGCAACAAAAGGTAGGTGAGAATCACATTCAAATAGAAACAATAAAAACCAAGAATATTAAAAAATAAATAAATAATTTTGCAATGGCCAACGAAATTTTTAAAGATGAGGTAGCAAGTAATATATTCAAGAAGGTAAGAGTTTAAAGACCTATTAGTTAATAAGATGCCACTTTAAATACAAAACAATGACATTGAAGTAGAGTAGCAGCAATCTTCAAAGAGTTTCAATATCCCAGTGTCTGGGAAAAGGTGAAGCTTGAAAGGCAATAATATAAAGTACCTCGGCAATCTTGATAAAAACGTGGCACAAGAGTTGTGAAGATGGACCAGAGTTGGAGAATCATGAGTGCTAACACATTCTATGCTCTTTCCACTGAAAAAAAGCCTCTCCAAAGGCTTCCGTAAGTCAAAGACACTGCAGAACTCATTTGCTGATAAAAAGAAGAAAACAAAGAAAGCAATTCACAACTAACTTTTACCGTCTGCAGAATAAAAATAAAAATTAAAAAAAAAAAAAAAAAAAAAAAAAAAAAAAAACTAATCCAGTGGGTACAGAAGGAAAAAATAGGCCAACAGTTCAACCTTATCTAAAACATATAGAATGTAATTCTAAACCAAAAGAAAAATGGAAAAAAAGATGTCTACATTTAATGTTAATAACACTATGATGAGGCACATTTCAACGAAAAATGTCATTATTGAATAAAACTTTTTCTAATGTCATCTAAGAAAGTGGTACGGCTGAAAAATCATATGAATCACAAATTGACAAAGTATGTCCGTGTACTATTCACTACTTGATTGAGGCCAAAAACTAAGCAACAATAGAGCATCATGATTATCCAAAAATAGGCAATAAAAAATGAACTTACCACCACGACTATCACCAGGCTGATTTTCACCAAAATATTTTTTATATTGCCAAGCAATCCTCAATCCCTTTTCCTGAAATTAGAACATACAAGAGGTATGAAGCCATAAAATATTAATATGAAATCAAAGAAACAGAATGAAAAAGAAAAAGAAAACAGAGAAATTCACCTGATCAGGAGATATTTCACGAGATTTATTATCTTTGGATGATCCTGGACTAGGCAAAGTTCCAAGAAATCCCTTTGGATCCTTAATTGGACTGGAAAAAAGAAGAGGTTGATCGTGAACAAGTCCCTGAGACATAAAATTCCTCAACAAAAGCATATGATGAGGAGCTTCTGCATCTTCCATCACCATTACAAGGCTTCCCAATGGAAACCCACCACCCAGAATTTCTGCCAATATAAAACTAATGAAGCTGCTAGAGATATAAATAAAAAAGAAAAGATTTTTTTTTTCTTCCAATAAAAAACAGAAAATAAATAGCATCAAGAACTTCTAGCACATCTCAACTATGTTGACCGAAGCCATATTTTATACAAATCTCCTAACACGTATATTTAAAAAATAAAAAAATAAAGATAAAATAATTGAGTGACCAACGCAAAAAAAGCAACTCAAACGATCAAGTTCAAGATTAAAACAGCAGAAAGTGGGTATGTCTCTACCCATGAATCAAACATAGAAGTATGGAGCGTTCTACTCATACTAATCCTTATAATTTGAAGAAATTTCCAATGAAATGTAAGGGAAAATTACTGTCAAGGTCTTGTATTCCAGAGGAAATGAAAGTTAATGCATTTGGACCATGTTTCAGCCCAAGGATGTGAGAAGCGTTTGCAGTGAAGTTACGAGAGAAACTGCTTGATCTCACCTTAGCGTCCATCATTGCTGCACCAAAATACTTCCTCAAACTACGAATTGCAACTATTGGGAGGAAAAAAATTAAGCAAATACAAGCAAACAAAAACTCAGCTAAACAAAATTCGAACACCTATAAATGTCGCATTTAAACAGCATCATCAATTAAAAAAAAAACAAAATCAAAGGAGAAACAAGGTTTAACCTCAGAGACTTTCCGCTTTCGCCACCCTGACCACCTGCCGGAGCTGAGCCAACTAATCAAGCCACGACTTACTCAAATCAGCGGCGAAGGGGAGAGAGATGTGGGCTGAAAGAACAAAACTTAGTGTTAAGGGGAACAAAGCAGAGCGAGTAATCTGCAGCTCGTCTGGCCCAAACTCTTGAAGGGTTCTAGTTTTACTCAACGAGTAATGTTAAATATATATTTTAAAGTGAGCATTAATTTACAATGTAATTTTGTATTATACTTTAGTTAATATCTTATTTTATTTATTTGGGTTTTTTTTTTTTAATTTAAACCCCAAAATTTTGGTTTTAAAAAAAAAAAAAACTCTCAAAATTTACTATTAATCAAACAAATATTAAAATATCATAAATAAACAATGTGAACCTCGAATGGGTGTGAGGAGACTGGCCTCTCTGGAGAAGACGTTTATTTATTTATAATCGGATAGTTTTAAACTTACTTTCTAATTTTACATCAAATTATAGTAGAACACGACGATGGTGTTGTTAAGAGTAACAATTGTGATTTAGAGTGTGTAGTGAAATTGTTAAATGGGAAACAAGGTAAAGAGTTCAGTATTCTCCTCCATTATAGATTGTAACGTGATAGTTTTATTGTCGAACAAGTTTGCAACTAGAGATTCAAAACAAATGAACACATTGGAAACATGAGGTTTTCCTTTAAGTAAACAAAATCATAAATATTTTATGACATGATCTTCAAAGATAACATAATATTTGACATGAATTGTTAAGGAAATTTGACGGAGGCCTCAACCACTCGTGCACACCATTTTTAGTTCTGCGCTATAAAATGATTGCCTTTATGCTTTCAAAATACTTAAGTTTATTTTTCATATTTATTTTAGTACGGCTACATCTATACTTTAAATTTAGGAAAAAGTTTAATTTAGCCTCCAACGTATGGGGTCAGTGGTCATTTGGTCCATAACGTTTATTTTTTACCCAATCAGATCCTAACGTATACACCGTTTGCAATTCAAACTGTCCCGTTAAATTTTCTATTAAATTTGACATGTACTCTGCACGTGCGCTGCTAAAACCCGAAAATACCCTCATTTTCTCCCGAAATTCCTAAAATAAAAGTTAAATTCACCTTAAAAACATACACTAAACTATCTCTCATTATTCCAATGTGAATTTACGGTCGAGATTTCGGACAAATTTAATTTTTACTTTAGGGATTTCGGGAGGAAATGAGGGTATTTTGGGGTTTTAGCAGCGCACGTGCAGAGCACGTGCCAAATTTAACGTAAAATTTAACGGGAGGATTTGAATTGCAAATGATGTATACGATATGGTCTGATTGGGTCAAAAATAAACGTTAGGGACCAAATAACCATTAACCCCATACGTTGGGAGCTAAATTGAACTTTTCTCTTAAATTTATCATATAGCTTATGTATCATATTATATAATTAATCAAACATATTACTTGTATCCACAAATAACTTACTAACTTACTCCTAAATATAGCATCGACTGTAAGTATTGCACCAGCCTTTACTTAAATAGACTAAATGAGCACAGCTAGGATGTCGAAATTTGATTAACTTATTTGGAGAATATGTAATTTTAATACATCATCTTAAAAAAACACAATATAAGTTTATTTTATCGAACAAACTTACTAGTCGAATTGGCTTAAGATAGAGTTATTTAACGGGTTGGCTCGCCAGCCCGCCTGCTCGGCTCGCTTCTATAGCGAGCCGAGTCTAGCCCGGTCCCATGAGGCGGGCCGAGCCAAGCCGAGCCTAGGGTCTGGGCTTGCAAGCTTGCTAGGGACCGAGCCAGGCAGTCCCCAAATGAGACTGCTCGTTGGCTTGGCGGGCCAGGCTCGCAAGCCGGCTCGCTTGCCTCCCAAACCCTAAACGCTTTCTCAACAAAAATCAAACTGAAAATCAACTAACTTAAAAAACTTTCTTCACTAGAAGGGTAGAGCACACTGAGACGAAAACTTTGACACCAAAATAGTGCCGGTCGAAGGTTGGCCGCTTGCCTGTCTCTCTGCTATTTTGATTTGAGAATGGAAGGATTTTTGATTGGCTGAGTTCAAATCAAAGAAAAGAAAGGTTTTTTGACCTACCTTATGTTATTAATTTTTACCTTATCCCTTATATCGGCTTGGGTCTCTCTCTTTATTGTTGCGGCGCACCAGAAGGAGGAGAAGGGCCCTTCTCTTCTTCTTTTCCATTTTTAATTAAATTAAATTTTTAATTTAATTTAATATAATTATTATTTTAGATCATAAAATAATATCATATAATAAACTTATATATATATATATATATATACCCACTATATGTATATATATAAATGCACTGATTAGTTTACTTCTAATCACACTCAACTCTCTATTCCGACACGCACCAACCTGAATGTGTCGAACGAGCCAAGAATGAAGAAAAATTCAACGAAAACAAGGAAAATTCTGAAGTCAAATAAAAGTCACTCATTAACGGATTGATCGAAGAAAAATACATGTGATCAAGTGTCAACGTGTAATAACAAAATCGAGTCAAACCGAACACATTGACCTCGAAAGATGTGAAATTTTTCGTAAAATTTTAAAATTCTCGAATTTTACACCGCTAGTTTTGGAGTGGATGGTTGAGTCCTCTTCAAGAGATTAGATTGTTCAATTCGACATTTATGTTTAGACCCGTCTCTGGATCATGAGATATTTTGACAAAAAATTGTATATTCTGTAACGCCCCCGAACCCACCCTGGCTCGGAACGCTACTTTGCTAACCAAACCCCGATTAAAACATGATTTAAACGAAGTTTAGACTCGCTAATTTCCCTTAACCCTAACCTACACGCACCATGGCGTTATCTTCGAAAAATTCGACAAAGTAACGCCTGAAAATGGCGCCTCCAAAATGCTAAATACCTGCATAAAACCCAATCCAGAATATTCCTAATCTCCAACAATCAACCAGAATGTTCTTAACCATCTAACCAACCTACAAAATCCCCAATATAGGGTAACACCTCACTCTCAACTATAACTAAATACAACAATTACACATGTCTATCCCATAACTGTCAATCAAAAAGAAACATTACACATTCCCATCGATTCCACAAACAGACATTTACAATACTATCAACATACAAAACCCACATCTTCCGAAGACCATGGTGGAGTCGCCCCGACAAATGCCCGCACCGGCACGCCCCATGCATCACCGACTGCTCCCAAGTCCTGACTGACTCACATAGCTCACCTATACCTGCGTCGTTACCTACACCACAGAACACACACACACACGTAAGCTTACGCTTAGCAAGTAGGGAGTAACAAATAATAACAAGAAAAATGCACACACTACCCTACTCTAACACCACAACACAACACCCCTCGACACGACAACTCAACACAAAGATACAACACCACCCAATGCAACTCAACAACGCAAAACATCACTAACAACACGACCAAACAATGCAACACAACACCACAATGCAATGCAATCCTATTATATGCAGTTTCTACACACTCTGTTGTTTTCTTTTCGTTTCGGTTGCATTTATCTTTCACTTCCAGGTGAATCAAGTAGGCACACGCCCCCACACAGTCCAGAACGGCCACGCCTTGACCCACGGAGCTAGACCGGAGGCACACGTCCCAACACAGTCCAAGACGGCCAACCGAATCTCCTCCAATCGATCGTAGAATCCTCCGTGCACTTCAAGCACGGGTGCACTTCAAACACCAACCCCATTGTGCACTTCAAGCACGAATAGGTCGAGGAATTCATACTCACGACTCATTACGTACATTAGAATCCCCCAATCGATCGTAGAATCCTCCGTGCACTTCAAGCACGGGTGCACTTCAAGCACCAACTCCATTGTGCACTTCAAGCACGAATAGGTCGAGGAATTCATACTCACGACCACGTTGCAAATCTTTTCTTATCTTTCATTACATCATCCTCACCACTCAACCCTGCAAAACACGTGATTTCGTCAGTTAGAAAACCATGATGCATGTGTCAACCAAGATATGCAATACAACACAATACGACGATATGACACCACACGAAACAACCGACACAACCACAACAATGCTTGACCGACAAAGAAGACAACCAAGACATCAACAACTAAACAACACTAAACGACAACAACAACTCACACACTACTCGAACACCAACCAACACCAACCAACCAATAAGGCATCAACAACCAAACAACAAAATAAGTCCTACCGTTCCGTGGTGTAGGCCCGAAGGCAAAACAAACGTTCTCTACTTACCTGGCGTCCTAGCTCGCTGAGGGTACTCGATTACCTGTCCATCTACAGCTCGACCTACGATAAATATTCATCAAACCATTAAAATCAAGCCTACATCTACTAATTACTCTCAAACTCCTATTTCTAGCCCAATCCAATGAAAGCCTAACTAAATGGGTCACCAATTTGGGTTCGGTAAAAACCGACCCGAACCTTCAAACACGCGTAACTTTTGCGTCGGATATTGGAATCGAACGATTCCAGCGGCCACATACTCCTCTAATAACCTATTTTAACGTGCCAAAAGGAATTTTAAAACGAATGACCGTAGCTAGGTCAAATATCAAAAAACCCGAACTGCCCCTTAACCCGGAATTTCCCCTTTTCTAATTTTTCATCAATTATCAACCAATTTCACACTAATCAACCATATTTAACCTCAATTAACATAATCTAACCAAAAACCCCAAGAATACACAGCAAAACCGAAATGCCCTAAATCGGCATTCACTGAAATTCGCCCAAATTGGGCTCCTCACTGTCAATCA
This sequence comes from Begonia masoniana, assembly GCA_022432975.1. Lineage (NCBI taxonomy): Eukaryota > Viridiplantae > Streptophyta > Magnoliopsida > Cucurbitales > Begoniaceae > Begonia > Begonia masoniana. The sequence goes on along the minus strand of CM039510.1, from coordinate 4,913,881 downwards.
ACCATAGCCGGTCCAAGGGTTGGCAAACCCACGCCGGAAGCAGCCCATTTCGGCCGGCGATCGGAGCTCAAAGTCGCTCCTCACCCTCGGCCACGACAGAACCGAAACAGAGAGGAAACCGAGTTTACCTGGTCGGTTCGTGCACGGAAACCACGCGTCGCCATCGTCTGGCCGGAGAACGCCGGAAATCGGCGGTGGTTGCCGTCGGAGGAGCGTCGCTCGCCGCTCGGTTCTCCCTCTCCCCTGCTTCGCGCTCGGCGTCGGGCTCCAACAACCAAAATGGCTTCGGCCATTTTTGTTGATTTTAATTAATTAATAATAATAATAATAATAATAATAATAATAATACATTAAAACTAACATTAATAACAATAATACCATTTTGCCCTTCCAAAATCCCGTTAAATCTCGTCCTTAATTTATAAATTTCGTAAATTGACTCTCATCCCGTACCCAGCTTAATTTTCTCCAATTAATAAACCAATTAGTTTAACCAACTTACTCACTTTTCTTTTAAATCAATAAAAACAACTATTTATTAAATAACTACCTTATCCATTTATTCTCTCAAATTTCCTTTAAAAAAAAAACCTGGGTGTTACATATTCTTACCTATATAACACGAACTATATTTGAAAATCAAAGGACGAAGATACACAAAAAATAAATTTGTCGACTTTGTCCTCTTCAAGCTATATACAGTTGAGAAGATTACCAACTTTAATTTATTGAGATGTTATAGGTCCGCAATTTCTTATATATTATTTGATCTAATTCGAGATAATAAGAATATGAAAAATTTTGTAAAGTTGTCCAACTTAAACCAACAAAATTAAAAACCGACGTAGATAATAGGTGAAATTCAACTTATTTGATGTTGCAATATGCTAGGTCATTCTCTTCTTCACTTCAAGACAATGACATTTTATCAAACCCTAACAACGCGTCGTCTAAATTTATGTGCGAGTACGTCTTGCATCTTCACCTGCCATAACTGAAAATTCGTATTATAATCTAACAACTAGATATCAAACTTGAACAAACCCATCGTTCAAAAAATATCGACTTCAACAAAGTATCCAACCTAAAAATTTGAAACCTAACAATGCCAATATCCCAAATAAAATTAGCTCCAAATAAAACTTGTCTCAATCTTTAAATAGCAAATACCAAAATTTCCCAGATTAACTAATTATAAAAATTGATTTCTTCTAAATTCAATTTCTAAAATTCTTCTACGCCAAAGCAAATCGGGATTCACTGTGCACGTGAATTTTTACCAATAATTCAACAACAATTTTCTCGTTTAGAATGTCTTACAAAATTTGATTTGAGGAATGCAGACGTATAAAAAATAAAGCTTTTCGATCCTTCTGAATTTTCTCTTCTTCACTCTAAGACAATGACATTTTATCGAACCTTAACAGCGCATCGTCTAAATTCATGTGCAAGTACATCTTGCATCTTCATCTGCTATAACTGAAAACTCATATTCTAATATGCCCTAACAACGCATCGTATAAATTCATGTGTGAGTACATCTTGCATCTTTATATGCTATAACTGAAAACTCGTATTCTAATATAGCAACTGGATATCAAACTTAAACAAACCCATCACTCAAAAATATTGGCATCAACAAAGTATCCGACCTAAAAATTTGAAACCCAACAATACCAATATCTCAAATAAAAGCAGCTCCCAGATAACACTTATCCCAATCTTTAAACATCAAATACCGGAATCTCCCGGTAGGGGTGGGCCCGGATTGAACCCAGACCAAAGTTTCAGGATTTTTTTCCCGAAACTCGGAACCGGCCTTAGGAGGAACTGGGACCGGACCGAAATTTTCGGTCCGGTCCCCGTTCCTCCCATCTTTTTTTCTACCTCAAAGATGGGAAAAACCTCTGGCCAAATCACGGTTTCTACCTCAAAGTTTTCAATTCTTCTCATTCTATCTATTAGCTAAAATGGTGGAATCCAAGGGAGAAAGTCCTAGTTTGATGAGAAAAAGCTGTATCGTTTCTTCATCTACATCGAAAATTCCCAGAAGCAAGAGTGTTAATGAAAGATATAGAAGGATTCCAATAATTCCCTGCAACTTATCTGTAGGTACATTTTCCCTCATAGCTAACCAACCATATGAAACAATCTAGCTTTTGTTCTATCCATCCTCATGATCAGATCAAACTTTTTAAAAAGTATTAATTTTTCTTCAACTTTTGTGGTAACTGTTTGTGGGTGCATGTGTAATTTTGTGTAATTTCCCTGGTGTGATCTTTTTTGTTTCGCTAATGTCGAAGTCGAAAAACAAGGGAGAGATCTGAACAGAAAAAGATCAACAAGAAGAAAAAAGAACATTATAGGATCAAATTACTCACAGTGGCGAGGCGAGCACCGTCAGGCCACGAGCACGTGAGGAAAGAGGCGAGGAGATCCAAGCAGGCGACTGGCGCGAGAGCGAGCGCGAGGCGACTAGGGTGTTTGCCGTTCGGAAGTCAGGACTCAAGTGTTCGGAGGTCGGATGTTCGCCGTTCGAAGGTCGGGACTCGGGTGTTCTGGTTCTGGATTAGGGATTTAGGAAGGAAGAACGAAGCGAAGAAGGAAGAGTGGAAGACTGACTGAAGACAAGCTGGCTTAAAATCGGTCCTTCGGTCCGATCCCGGTTCTTCGGGGATTCGAGTTGTGGACCGATGACCGGACCAACTGTTTTCGGTTCCAGGTACTTCAGACCGTGGTCCATCACCCTGGGACCGAAACCGCAATTCCGGTCCAGTTCTCGGTCCACCCTATCTCCCGGATTAACTAATTATAAAAATTGATTTTTTTTTTTAATTTCAAGTTCTAAAATTCTTCTCTGTCGAAGCAAATTGCGATTCACTGAAATCGCCCGTTAAGAAGACAGACGCGAGAGGAAATAAAAAATTACCTTTTCCTTTTTTTTTTTATTTTCTTTTTCCAACTTACAAATTTTTTTCCACAATTGAAAACCCAAAATTTGTTCAATACATCCAATAAATCAAATCTCTATTTTCAGAAATCTTTAACTTTGGTATGATACCAATTGTTTGTTGAGAATCGAACTCTAATAATTGAAAAAAAAAAAAATGCAAACAATAAAGACCCTAAGATTTACGTAAAAAATCCTAGATAAAAAAAACAAATCACGACAAAAAAAAAATTCACTATTGAAAATCAAAGTACAATTGAATTTTGCAACTCAACCATGAATATATAAAAAAACATAAATCCCTAATAATGATATACGAGTATGACCCTGCCTAATTAGAATTCGAGTTACACCGAATTCTAATAATCTTGAAGAAAAACATTTACATGGTGATAAAGATCTTGAAAAAAAGTAAGTACAAATTCTATAGAAGCTCTATAATACTACAACCTATCTCATCATAAGTCGAGAGGGAAAAATTTGTTGAGTAGTTGTCCCTCGTTATGATGAAGGGCCCACAAAAATACATATAAATATATTTTTGATGTGAAACGAGTGAATTCAAGTGTCTTCAAGCGGCCTTAATGTTATTCTTTGTAGCAACTGGTATGTGGCTTTATTTTATGGAATTAAGTGATTTTGATTAGTTGCTTAAATAGGTTAAAGTTTGTTAGTCAAGGGTATAAGTGTAATTTGTTAAGCATGTGATATAAATGGAGGGTTTAGTGAAGGATAGTCGCCACTGTTTCATTACTTTCCTTTTTCAACTCAGCCGACTCCTTTGGCGATTTTTCTCTCCAAATCTTCTTCTACTTAGGTGAGTTCTTCCTTGATTTCTTCTTGCTGATGATTTAGAGTGAATATAGGATATACATTTGATGATTGGTTTCCGGTAGAATGAGTGTTTTAGGAATGCTGTGAGTGAGAGCTGAGTTTGAGTTTTGTGATGAATCGGGAATGCTCGAGAAACAGAGCTTCCAACTAGTTTTCATAGAATTTCTAGATAGTTTAGAAGGAAGTTAAGTAATGCTCGATTTATGATTTTAAGTTCGAGCGAAAACCCCGAAGTAGTTTGCAACCAAGCTTTTCCAGGAAGCCAGGTAAGTAGAGTATGTGTGTGCCTTCGGGCCTACATCACAAAACAGTAGGATTTATGCTTGTTTTGTATGTTTTCAGTATGTCATGTATAATATTTATGAAAGAACACGAAAAAGAATTTACATGTAATGGCATGGTAAGACATGAGTAGTTTGAATCATACAAACTATTAAGGGAATTAATCCGCCCCTTAATCGAGTAGAGGATGTAGACTTTGGGAAAGTTGATCCACTTCCCATCGAACAGAAGGATCAGATCAGCTATTAAGGGAACTAATCTGCCCCTTAATCGAGTAGAGGATGTAGCTTTGAAAAAATTAATCAACTTCCCATTGTACAGAGGGATCAACAGAGAACAGTTATAACTGAGTTGTGAAAGTAGAAACTGCATGAATAGGATTTATGATTCAGCATTTCATTTCATTATGCTCTACTTATTTAGTATTAGGCTAATAGATGAGTTTTGTGATGTAGGTGCTGAGGTTTCAACAGGTGATCTCTGAGTTTACAGAAGGATAGGCGAAGTTGATGGAGCACATCTATGCCATGATTTGGTGCACTGTTGAGGCGGTTTAACTAATGTCAGTATGTGAAGTCTTAGTGGACAAGTGTTTTTTTGAAGTGTGCTGAGGATTTTAATAACAGCTGTAGTTTTAATGTTTTAACATCTTTGGGATTATCCTAATTATGAAAACATGATTGGTTTTAATTGTAGTTTGCTATTCTGGATTTTTATAAAGTTGTGGACTTATGTTGTTTTGAATGGTTGCTGTTAAAATTTACAAGTTCTTTTAGTAGTCAGAGTTGTCCATTTGTTTAGAGTGTTAATGGTTAATGTGTTGTTCTGTTGTCGTTCGGCAGATGTTGTCGTTCGGCAGATGTCGATTGGCAGATGTCAATCGGTAGATGTTGTCGTTCGGCAGATGTCGTTCGACAGATGTCGTTTCAGCAGATGTCGTTCGGCAGATGCGTTCGGTGGATGTGTTTGGTAGATGTGTTTGGCAGATGCGTTCGGCAGATGTGAACGGTAGATGTGTGAAACCGGAAGATGTCTTATGTTTCTACTTCTACCGCCGGGGCTATTCCTCCTCTATTCCCTCCCCAGTTTCTTGTAACGTTTTAAATTTAGTTTTGAAGGATTTCAACGAGTTTTAAGCACGAATCTCAACTGTTTTAATAAAGTTTCCTTCAAGTAGTTTCAATTAATTTTCTAGTATGTCTTCGTAAGGACCCTGTTTTACACAAATGATTTTTCGCTGCAAGTTTTGATGTTTTAAATAATGTCGAATTTTGACCGTTGAGTGAATTTTTAAAATTTTCCCAGAATGTCTTAGTTTTGTTCAGTGTTATGAGTAGCGAACCGGGTCTACAAATTCGGGGCATGACAGTTTGGTATCAGAGACATTTAGTTAAACCGTTCAAAAGATTACTCATCAGTACCGATTGTCGCATGGGAGTACTCCAACAAGTGTAAGTGTTTATGTTAACCTTAGTTACTAGATATTTATGAGAGTAATTAATGAAACAACCCCATTAGGGCCGAGACTGATTCTTAATTTTCGTAAATCATTTACACTAAGTTTACCTTCTATATTTTTTTTTCATAACTCAAGGACAATGTCATATCTGACAAAACTGATCCCTTCAAAAACTCGGCTCCCTCATAAAACTATCGACACAGTCAGTCACAGAGTCGATCGACATGACTCAGACATCGGTTCCATAACGTGTTCGGGCAAAAGGAAAGTGCCCTCGGACCACTCGACTTCATCGTTCGCGGGCTGCATGGATTTGTAGACATCTACCGATGGGAACACATTCCCCGAATGTCACGTGCATTCCGCGTGACTCAGTAGTCATTGCCCAGTAGAAGGCATCATCCGATGGACACGAGCTTTTCACGTGACTCATGGACATCGCCCGGTAGAAGGCATCATCCGATGGACACGAGCGTTTCACGTGACTCATGGACATCGCCCGGTGGAAGGCATCATCCGATGGACACAACAAAGCATAATTACTCACATCATCCGATCACGAAACGACAAGATTTAATACTCACTTTGTAACACCCGAGTTTTTAGGATTTCCGCTCCAAGGCTATTTTGGTAAATAAGTAAATTAGGTCCGTTTTGCGAGCGGATAGTTTTATTAGGACCCTAGAAATTTACGGGAATTTGTAGAAGAATAAGTAAAATTTTAGAAACCCAAATCGAAAAGAGTAATGCTAGAGTTCCCGTTTTACCCTTTTAGTATGTCAATTCGTAAAAATAGCAAAATAAGTCCGTTTTGGAAACGGTGAGTTTTGTTAGAACTCTAAGATTAAATTGGAATATTTGGAGAAATAAGGAAATTGCAAAGAGACCGAATTGATAGACTAATTAAAGAAGTAGTTGTAGTTTATTATAATTATAATTATTATTATTATTATTATTATTATTATTATTATTATTATTATTATAATTATAATAAAAACAAAACAAACAACAGAAACGATTTATGTTGTTTGTTCGAGCTCGAGCCCGAGCTCTGCGAGTGAACAGGGGAGACGACGACGGCGACTCTCCTCCGACGAACGCCGGCATTTTCCGGCCCTCTCCGACCAGACGACGGCGACGTGCGATCTCCGACCGTCCTCGCGCACAAAACCGAACGGTAAGCTCGGTTTTCTCCTCCGTTTTGGTTCGGTTTAAGGCAGTGGGTGGCGAGCTCGATTGAGCTTCGATCTCCGGCCAAAATAGGTTGCTTCCGGCGTGGGTTTGCCAACCCTTGGGCCGGCTATCGTTGCTTGGCCGAGGAGTGCCCAATTTGGGCGAAATTTCAGTGAAGCCCGATTAGGGCAATTCGGGTTTTATGAATTGGAACTTTGATTTTAGGTTAGTTTATGTTAATTGGATGTTAAAAGGATAGATTAGTGAAGAAATTGATGGAATTTGATGAAAAATCGAAAAAGTGGAATTCTCCGAAAAAGGGCAGTTTCGGGTTTCTGCAAAATTGACCAAGCTCCGGTCATTTGTTTTAAAATTCCTTTTAGCAGATTAAAATAGGGTATTAGAGGAGTACGTGGCCGCTGGAATCGTTCGATTCCGATAACCGACGCGAAAGTTACGCGCGTTTGAAGTTTCGGGTCGGTTTTACCAAACCCGAATTAGTGGCCCGTTTAGTTAAGTTTTAGTTGGATTAGGCTTGAAATAGTAGTTTGAGAGTAAATTGGCGAATGTAAGTTTGATTTAATGAAGTTTGAATGTTTGTCATAGGTCGAGCCATAGGTGACGTGTGGTGCCAAACCCAGCGAGCTACAGAAGACAGGTAAGTCTCTCGTGACTTGTTTAGCCGATTGGCCTACACCATAAGATTTCTTGTTGTTCGAGGAAATTGGAGATTATAGTAAGTGTCGGGCGAATAGGTTGGGTAGTTAGGTTAATTTCTTATTAGGTTATGTTTCTATTCGTCTTGATGGTATGCACGTTCATTGTTTGTTATTGCTTTGATTATGTTTATAGTATTGCACATGTTCACGCATCATGTTTCTGAAAAGCACGAAAAAGGAATTTCTATGCATGTTTTCATGAAAAGGAAAAGGATAATGTAAATGTATGAATGAATGTAATCTGGTCAAGGAGGTGGCGGTGGTTCAGACATGGCTGCTTGGGGAGCATGTTTTCCCCCCGGTTAGATACGAGGGGCTATCCAATCGCGGGATGTGCCGCTCCTATCTAGCGAGAGTGAGGCCACGGTGACATTATGTAATGAAATGAAATGAAATGAATAGCGAAAAGGTAGGAAGCATGTTTTATGAACTGCACGCATAGCATGCATTGCATTCACGTAGACTTACTGAGCCTTAAGCTCACGACTTATTTTTATGGTGTAGGTGACCTCTACACAGGTGAGGATGAGATCCCTCCACCCGAGGCATGAACAGTTGAAGAAAGATGGTCCGTGGGAGTGTGCTGGGCAGTCGACGCGTAATTGACCCGTGGGGATGTAGGTATATGATTTGGGGACTTGATATGAAATGTATAGTTTGTCATATCAGGATGTTTGGGTTATTCTGGATAGAAATATGTAAGTGATAGGTGTAGGCTGTGGTAAATATTGTTGAATTGCTATGGATAACGAAACTGTTTTGAATTTACAACTTTCTGGAACTGCTTGGGACTTTCTTTTTAAACAGGAGGAATGTTTGGTTTTTAAATGGATCCATGCAGTTCGTTTTATTGGAAAATGTGTTTTGTTTACTTATGTCTCGAGTCGTTCTGAGTGAGATTATGGAGGATGTATGAGCGTCAAGAGATTTGATGTTGAACTGTATAATTGAGATGTAGATAAGAAATGATATTGTCAGGATGTGATGAATTGATGAGTTGAGGAATGATAGAAGGTTGAGTGGTTTTATGTAAACTGTTTTTATATGATAAATGAATTTTCTTTAAAGGTTTTCGAGAATGTTTTTAATTGGTTTAGAGGCTTAAAAAGGAAAATTTTATACGGGAAAAATAGGTACAGTTTTAGGGGTGTTACACACTTCTTCCGATAGCGAAAACATCTACATCTACCGGTTGACATGTGAATCACAACGTGACATATTAAGCATCATCCGATAGAAGACCTCTACCGGTGAATAAGAAATTCCTAGCATCTGCCGATAGTGATAATTAGCATCTACCGATTGACATGTACATCGCACGTGACATATAAGTATCATCCGATAGAAGACCTCTACCGGTTAATAAGAAATTCCTAGCATCTGCCGATAGTGATAATCAGCATCTACCGATTGACATGTGCATCGCACGTGACATATAAGCATCATCCGATAGAAGATCTCTACCAGTTAATAAGAAATTCCTAGCATCTGCCGATAGTGATAATCAGCATCTACCGATTGACATGTGCATCGAACGTGACATATAAGCATCATCCGATAGAAGACCTCTACCGGTTAATAAGAAATTCCTAGCATCTGCCGATAGTAATAATCAGCATCTACCGGTGGCAAAGTCTACAAAACGAGACATCCTGACTTTCACTGACCTCAACTTGACTAAAATAAGATTGCACAAGTATAAATCATAGACTCATCCAGAATACGTGTAGCAGAAGACAATCATTCTATCTTCTCGTGATCATTCTTAAACTTAGAAATCCAGTCAGAAAAATCCCAAAATCTATCGTATTAAGAAAATCTCTTCCTACTTAATTTCAGTATGTATAATTCTTACTAACATCATGAGAGCAGAAACCACGGGTCATTCTCGCCTTTCCAGCCACAATCTGTCACCCTGAGCACCATCCAGCAACCAGTCTTAGACATCCTCACTGAATTTGGAATCCTCACCTGGTAGTTCTTCACCTACATCATAAAGTTTAAACTATAAGCCTAATGCTTAGTAAGGAGTGCAATAATAACATGTATGCATGAATGCACAGTTGAAAAGAACACATTTACATAATCATTTCTCATTACATTCTTGTTCGTGTTCTTATTCATCGTTTGCATCATGTTCTTGTTCATCATTTACGTCATGTGGATTAAGGGAGGATTTGTGCCGAAAAGAGGGTTGACAGTGAAGGTGTACATAGTCCCTTGCGGGCCGTATTCATGGTCTTCCTTTTGGAAAGTGAGATACGTCAAACTGCCCCCAACCCTCTCTTAATCCTTGTTACATAAGTTTCATGTTCATATCTTGATTGTGAAGGAAAACATGCACTTAAAACATTTTCATATGCTTGAAAAGGAAAACGATCGTGAAGCATGAGTATGAGTACTCTCATTTCATCAGACTAAAAGGACAACTCATTCATTCATCAAAAGATCATACTATCAACTCGAGTATTATACCCAACTGACAATAGCACAGATAACCTTTAAACATTATAGACATCATCTACCTAGTACCATTGTAATGTAGGGCCTTAATGGCCAGGAATCTTACTCACTCACTTACCTGGTTTTCTTAGCAAACTCGAGCACTTCTCCTCGGACTTCTTCACCTAAAACATTTCACATTACAGAGTTAAACAAAATCCTAAAAGTTCTAACCAAAAGTCATCCTAGAATCTAACATCTATGTTTCTAAATCTTCTTAGTCGAGCACCTTGAGTGCGTAGATTAAACTTCCCGAACCTAAAATATCCAGATTCAACCTAGTAACTAACCACAGATTACAAATGCCACTACTATTACTCGGCCAATGATGAATCCGAAACTACGAGTCTTAGCTGAAAACAGAGCTCTAAGTAACTAACCAGCAACTTCATTGTTTAAGTCTTACCTGGAGCGTGGATTGTCGGGGTGGAGACTGAAGAATCAATCGTCGATGGAGGAGTAGCTGGCCGAGAGAGAAGGAGAGAGGAAGAGCTCTAGAGAAGAGGGAAATCGCTGAGAGAGGAAATGTCAGCTACAGTGGGGTTTAATGAGGTTTAAGGATTTTCCATTTCTTATTTATACTAATTAAAATCCATCTTAATTACAATTATGCCACCCAACCTAGTTTCACACTATTTAGAATTCAATAAATCAGACATTAATTCAAAAGCAAAAATGTCGATAAAAGATGGCAATTAAATCAGTTAAGAAAATCATCTGGCCGAAAATTGTCGAGTGTTACAATTAACCTTGAACAGGAAGCCAGGGAAATGGCTAGATGACCAGGAAGACAAGGAGTACCGAGAGAGATGCCAAATTTGAGAAGTGAGGAGGATCCTAGTGTGATTAGGGAGCTGACAGCTTTGGTACGTCAGCAGTCTGAATAATTGGGACTGCTTCTAAACCGAGATGTGCAAGGGAGTGCCAACTCGTGTTCCAACAATGAGAAATTGGGAGATAGATTTCAGAGATTACAACCGCCCACGTTTGATGGACAGTCATTCAATCCGGTTGTTGCTGAGGGATGGCTTAGGAAGATTGAAAGTATGTTCAGATGTGCCAACATTGGAGAAGGAGACAAAGTCACTTTGGCAACGTTTCATTTGGCTGGGGATGCTCAACTTTGGTGGGAAACAATGGAGACCACCACTGATGTTCTAGCAATGTCTTGGACACAATTCAAGGAGACTTTTTATGAGAAATACTTTAACAGCACCGTCCAGACTACAAAGAAGGTGGAGTTTCTGAACTTGAAGCAGACGGGGTCCGTGTCTGAGTACAATAGACAATTTGAGTCCCTGTCCAGATTTGCTGGACACCTTGTACACAGGAATGAGGATAAGGTATTTCAATTTATGCATGGACTGAAGCTAGAGATTTACAGAGGAGTCAAGTTTTCGGGTATTAAAGGTTTGTCTTACGGTGAAGTTGTGTCCACGGCATTGGAAGTGGAAGAAGCAGAAATGAAGTGTTCTGGACTAGGGGAAGCCCCACGAAAGTTTATTCAGCCACACCAACAGAGAGAGATGAAAGGCCCAGTGAAGGCCAAGGCAGTCTGGGAGAGAAGATGAAAGTGCAAGACACCAAGAGATTTCCTCAGTACCTGAAATGCTCGAGATTTCACTTGGGAGAGTGCAGAATGGGTTCGGGAAAGTGTTTCAACTGTGAAGAAATTGGACATACGTTCAAGGATTGCCCCAAGCCCAGAGTCATTCGGTGCTACAACTGTAATAAGGTTGGTCATGTTAACAGGGACTGTCTAGTTTTAAAGAGTGGCCCTGCTAAGTTGAAGCCGAGGATATTCTCTATGATGGAGTCGGGTGATGATGATCAGCCCGCTCTAGTGTCAGGTACTCTATTGATCAATTCTAGATCTGCTTTTACTTTAATAGATTCTGGTGCAACACATTCTTTTATAGCGTCTGCATTTGCTGTCAAGTTAGATGTACGGCCTACGCCAACTGAACATGTGTTTAATGTCACGTTACCCTCTGGTGAATGCATGCACTCTAATCGAGTGTCCTAATAGTGTGTGTCAGGGAAGCGTGAATCTACCTGCTGATCTCATGATCATGGAGATAATATGGTTTGATGTAATCTGGAATAGACCTGGTTTGTAAGTCATTATGCCACGATCACTTGTAGACTGGAATAAAAAAAAAAAAAAAAGTTAGTTTTCAACCCCCCTGGTGGTTTGAAGCATACCTTCCAAGCTTTGAAGACTGTAAGAAAAAAATGTCTTGTTATTTTGCCTCTAGTCAATGCTAGACCGTTCTCCCTGCGGAGTTTTGATTTTTTTTGGCCATGCTTAGACACACAGGTTGTGGAAATCGAGTCCTCAGAATGTCTTAGTTTGTGTTTAGTTGTCCAGCCCTTCCCAAAGTATTCCTAGATGACCTTCCTTGCTTCTGCCATATAGAGAAATCAAGTTTGTTGTAGATGTTTACCCAGTCGCGGAGCCTGTATCTAAGACTCCTACGATTAGCATCACAGACTTAGGGGTTAAAGAACATTTGGAGGAACTGTTGGACATGATTCCTACTCCCGCGGTTGTTCACCATGGGGTGCACCTGTTCTTTTTGTTACGAGAAGGATACTCATTGCGTATGTTTGATTTCGGGAATTGAACAAATTAACTATCAGAACAATTCTATTACCAAGGATTGATGTCTATTCGACCACTTAAGGGTGCGCGAGTCCTCTAAGATCGACCTTAGGTCCGGCTATTGCGATTAAAGTCAAATCTGAAAATATCCCTAAGACATCCTTTAACACCAGGTAGGACTTATGATTTTGTGGTTATGTCTTTTTGGATTGACAAATGCACCAGCAGCTTCTATGGTCTCATGAATACAAGAGTGTCATGAGTATTTGGATAAGTTTGTCATAGTGTTTATTGATGATATTTTTAATCTATTCCCGTACTAGGAGAGCATGCAAGGGCATTTGAAACTTGTTGTTAGGTACTGAAGGCAGCACCACGTTTAGGCCAGTTTTCTAAGTGTGAGTTTTGGTTGGACAGAGTTCACGTTCCTTGGTCCCGTATCTCGGGGATGGCTACTGTCGATCCAGCCAGGTTCAAGCAGTTAGGAGTGGCCCAACCGAGAATGCTGTCAGATATTCAGAGTTTTCCTTGAGTAGCATGATACTACATGACATTCATTGAGGGATTCTCGAAGATTGCTTACCCCTCACTCGGTTACAAGCGAACATGAAGTAATTGTTGGACTGAGGAATGTGAGAATAGTTTTCAGACTTTGAAACAGGACTGACCAATGCCCGCCAATATTAACACTCCCCTGTTAGAAGAAAGTTAGCATTTATTGTTATACTTCCAGGTTGGACTTGCTGTTCTTATTGCATGATGAGAGGTAATAGTTTATGCTCTAGACATCTGCAAAACACATGCGAAAATTATCCTACACCCTGTTTTGATTTAGCTGTCGTATTTTGTAAACGTTGAAGAGTGGAGGCATTCCTTGTATGGGACAATCTTGTGAAATATTCTCCGAATCTAAAAATCTGAATATCTGTTTTAACTCAGAAAGAGTTAACATAGGCCAGAGAAAAGAAGAAAACCCTCTCTTCCGTGCGAAGAAATCGACGTTACGAACTCCGTTGCTCCTCGTCCTTCACGTTCTTCCTCTTTCTCGCTACCCTCGGTATGTAGCTTCTAGTTTTCGGGTGTTTCATTCGAGTTGCGGTTCGATTTAGGGTTTAGGGTTTTCGATTAGGGTTTCGTAAAAACGATTATGGCTTCGTTAATTAATAGGTATGCCGTGATGAGGTATATATTGAAAACGTATTGGACGTATTGGAGGGAGAAGAAGAAACATCAATTTGCGAAAAAAAAGTTATAAATTGGTGTTAAATTTCGGGTTTTAGAGAAAAATCCGTTATAGTGAGAAATTTGGATATCGAGCTATAATTAACGTTGGGAATGCTTAATAGCTAAGTGAGGGGAAATTTAGGAACTTCTTTAGTTAAAGTTGAAATGTGGACGGTATAGTTTAAATGGTATTAATTGCGAATGAATGTCGGGTTGTCGCAGAAACACGGATCCCGTGGAAGAAGTGTGAGATCCAGCGCGCTCGAGGTAAGTTTTCTTGATACTGTGACCAAAGGTCTGCACCATACTCGTCGTCGTCTCGAGAATACTCGGAACTGTTTGTTTTCGGTTCTTTGGTGGGTCGTTAGGGTAGTTGTTAAGGTATGCTTACTGCCATGAATGTATGCCCGTTGGTTGTGTATTTCTGCTATAGGAACTGGTCAGGCATCACGGAATTTCAAATGTCAGGAAAAGGGATTTCCGCACGTTGTTTAAGAAAAATAAAGGTCATCTGTAATTAAGAACGTAATTGTTAATTAATGAAGTAATATGTTTCTGGTTAAGCGAGGGGGCCAGCCTGGCTGTTGGTTTTTTTGAGATGTACCCACCCCCCCCCAATCTAAGGGAAAGTGGGAGTTCGACGCGGATGTATCCTTCCATTTAGTGGGCTGAGATTCTCGGTGGAAAGTCTGTCGTGTGACGTAATGTATCTGTAATGTATCTGTAACAGAATCGCAAAGGCATGGTAATGAATCTGAATGGGTAAAGTCTGAAAGTTGCTGAATGGCATCCACGCATGCATGCCTCTGCATTTACGTAGCTTACGAGATTTCAATATATCAATATGTGTCTGTGTGGTGTAGGTAACTCTTAGGCGAGTATTGAGCCAGTGAGGGACGTCGTTCCCCTCAGACGAGGGATGAGTGATGGAATGTATGGCTGGGGGACGTGCGCGGGGCAGTCGAGGGCGATATGGACCGTGGGGATGTATGTCTGGACTCGGGTTATTTTGGGAGTTTTGCCGTGATATTGTTGTATTTTCGGGTGTTGGATCTGGATGAAATCGTACGTTTTTGAAAATTGTATGTAAAAGTTTGGTTTACAACTGTTTAGCTGAACGTTTGGAAAATGCTTCGATTGGTTGTAGGTGATACGGATAGCTCGGTTTTTAGAAGGCTATCCACGCTGTTGGACTTGTAAAGTTCTGAGCGAGGTTGTTGAGAAGTTATGATTATTACTTGATTATTGGTGTAAATGTATGGAGTTAGAGATTAGATGAAAGCATGTTGTTCTATAGAATTCAAGATTCAGAGAGCCAAAAGTGTGAAGTGAAAAGACGCGAGAGAAAAGAAAGAAAGGCGTGGAGGCCTGGAGGTCGGCAGACGCGCGCTGCAACATGCAGCGATCGGGGCTGCATGCTGCAGCGCTTGCAGCGACGAGCGCTTGAACATGCAGCGATCGGGGCTGCATGCTGCAGCGCACTCGTAGGGACAGGCGGATTGCAATGGCAGCGCCAGTCGCTGCTGGCAAAGTTTTGAGGGCAGGTTCCAATTCTGCCCTACCACCCTTGTATTGGTTTTTTTTTTAAAGTTTTAATTAAAGGTTTTAGTTTTATTTAAATAGTTTTAGTTTATGTTTAAAGATTTCCAAACGAACTTCGATTTCGATTCCGGTTCGGTTTCGATTTCAATTCTGGCTGTACGTCAAGTTTTAAGTTTGAAAATGTAAAGATAAAACAT
>CM039510.1:4699911-4898294 GCA_022432975.1 Begonia masoniana | reverse complement strand
TAGATGTTGTCGTTCGGCAGATGTCGATTGGCAGATGTCAATCGGTAGATGTTGTCGTTCGGCAGATGTTGTCGTTCGGCAGATGTTGTCGTTCGGCAGATGTCGATTGGCAGATGTCAATCGGTAGATGTTGTCGTTCGGCAGATGTTGTCGTTCGGCAGATGTTGTCGTTCGGCAGATGTTGTCGTTCGGCAGATGTCGATTGGCAGATGTCAATCGGTAGATGTTGTCGTTCGGCAGATGTTGTCGTTCGGCAGATGTTGTCGTTCGGCAGATGTTGTCGTTCGGCAGATGTTGTCGTTCGGCAGATGTTGTCGTTCGGCAGATGTTGTCGTTCGGCAGATGTTGTCGTTCGGCAGATGTTGTCGTTCGGCAGATGTTGTCGTTCGGCAGATGTTGTCGTTCGGCAGATGTTGTCGTTCGGCAGATGTTGTCGTTCGGCAGATGTTGTCGTTCGGCAGATGTTGTCGTTCGGCAGATGTTGTCGTTCGGCAGATGTTGTCGTTCGGCAGATGTTGTCGTTCGGCAGATGTTGTCGTTCGGCAGATGTTGTCGTTCGGCAGATGTTGTCGTTCGGCAGATGTTGTCGTTCGGCAGATGTCGATTGGCAGATGTCAATCGGTAGATGTTGTCGTTCGGCAGATGTTGTCGTTCGGCAGATGTTGTCGTTCGGCAGATGTTGTCGTTCGGCAGATGTTGTCGTTCGGCAGATGTTGTCGTTCGGCAGATGTTGTCGTTCGGCAGATGTTGTCGTTCGGCAGATGTTGTCGTTCGGCAGATGTCGATTGGCAGATGTCAATCGGTAGATGTTGTCGTTCGGCAGATGTCGATTGGCAGATGTCAATCGGTAGATGTTGTCGTTCGGCAGATGTTGTCGTTCGGCAGATGTTGTCGTTCGGCAGATGTTGTCGTTCGGCAGATGTTGTCGTTCGGCAGATGTTGTCGTTCGGCAGATGCGTTCGGTAGATGTGTTCGGCAGATGTTGTCGTTCGGCAGATGTTGTCGTTCGGCAGATGTTGTCGTTCGGCAGATGTTGTCGTTCGGCAGATGTTGTCGTTCGGCAGATGTCGATTGGCAGATGTCAATCGGTAGATGTTGTCGTTCGGCAGATGTTGTCGTTCGGCAGATGTGAACGATAGATGTGTGAAACCGGAAGATGACTTCTGTTTCTGCTTCTACCGCCGAGGCTATTCCTCCTCTATTCCCTCCCCAGTTTCTTGTAACGTTTTAAATTTAGTTTTGGAGGATTTCAACGAGTTTTAAGCACGAATCTCAACTGTTTTAGTAAAGTTTCCTTCAAGTATTTTCAAGTAATTTTCTAGTCTGTCTTCGTAAGGACCCTGTTTTACACAAATGATTTTTCACTGCAAGTTTTGATGTTTTAAATAATGTCGAATTTTGACCGTTGAGTGAAATTTTAAAATTTTCCCAGAATGTCTTAGTTCTGTTCAGTGTTATGAGTAGCTAACCGGGTCTACAAATTCGGGGCATGACATTCTTCGTTCTTTTGTGACGATCTTTCCCTATAGGAAGATGCAAAGAAGGCAAAAGTCATCCGAGCATTTGAGTGAAAAAAGAAGACGAAAATCTTATATGAGAAGACAAAGAGGAAAAACAAAGAGGATTGTGGGGAAGGAAAAAAAAAAATGTGAGGAAAAAATAGGTAAGGTACTTTTGTGAACAATGTTAAGTTTCTAGTAACATATTATAAATCGTATTTTCTACATGGATATGTTTTTAGACTTCGTTCCTATGATTTTTTCTCGATTTGGTTTGTCATTTTCAATTTTTTATTTTGTCAATTAGTTCTCTTACCTCTTGATTGTTGTCTTTTTAAATGTGGGAGAAAATATTCTTGGTATTTTTCAAATCGCATCTGCTATTATTTTTCATACCGTCAATATATTTTTTGGAACATCAAAACATCTTCTACTTAAATGACTACTTAAGAGCGTTTCATCGTAAGTTATTCATTGTCGATGATACACACGACAACACTATTACAAGCTTTTGTATTCACTAAAACCATCACATCAAACTAAACTATCCCAATCCTAATACCGACTTTCATATAATTCTATACATCAGCTTCTCAACAAGTCTAATCTAAGCTATAAGAGAAATGAAGATTACACAGAATTATGATCAAATTAAACTACAAACATGATTATCATCTTGACCAAAGCTTTTTCTTACTATCCCTCTCTCTATGCAATTGACCATGATCTCTACTTGTTCTCTTTGTGCTTAATGGCACTTTTGAGATGGTACTGGATTTTGGTGTTCTCACCACCCTTCCAATGATAGTGGGGTCAGATTTTCTAACTTTAAATGAAGAAATATTTCCATCATTTTCCGTTTCACCACTTCTAAACTCTCTTTTCATTCTCGGCTCATATATCAAAGAATCTTGGCTCGGTGGACGATTCAACGAGTTTGAACTTCCTAGAATACGAGGCTCAATCTCGGCCATGAGTTCGTCTCTTAAAAAGGGCTTTTCTATATAAGGAGTAGACCTCAGTGCATCAGCCAAATCATGAGTAGCCTGCAACTGCTGCCCTTGCTCTCTCATCTTTTCTTCAAGTTCCTTAATCTGCCATTATGTAAACAATAGCATAATCTATAAAAAAAATTATGATGTGGCGCTTATTTTTCATTCACTCTTTGGTGAATTATTATACTACAATATAAATAATTAGATTAATAATGTACATGAACCAATCAATTAATGACATGTAAGTACCATATCAGAATATAAAATTACAGTGTGAACGTAACATTACTCATTGAACATACCTTTTGATGAAGCGTAAAAGAGTCTGTGTCTTGTTCCTTCTCTTTCAATTTTCTCTCCAACTCCTTCACCTAAAGTCGGTATTTTTTTTTACTGATCATATACATCTTCTAGTTTTCAAACAAGAATAATGTAAAATAGTCTTTGACAAACCTTATCCTTGAGAATCATGGAGTGAGACTCAGTCTCTAGCACTTGTTGTTTCATTTTTTTCTCGAGATCATTAACCTAATTGAGAACAAAAGAGAGAAAAAGTTTCAGCTTCAATCAGTTCTCTTCTAAACTCTCATTTTAAAAATCAGATGTTCATTCTCGTCAAGCTCAAATAAAAGTAACCTTTTGCTGGAATATTGAAGATTCCAGTTCTGATTGATCCTTCAGCTTGATTTCCATTTCTTTGATCTGAAAGAGATATATCTATAATATTTCAGTTATCTGTGGATCTAGATAGAGTTCAAGAATTTCAAATTCTTAATGTCACCTTCTTTTGAAGACTAGAACATGCTTCTTCACTCCCCTTTAGCCTATCTGCCAGTTGTGAAACTTGTTTCTCTGATTGGTTGTGAAGGTTTATTTTCATCTCAAGTTGTCCTTCTAGCTCTTTGATTTTTTCTTGTTGGTTCTTCCACATTTGATCTTTACTTTTTGTCTTCGACTCAAGGCTTTGAATGCTGTCTTCTAGCTTCTTTATGACTTCGTCTTTTGATCTTGATTCTTGCCTTGCTTTGTCAAGCTTGGAAGAAAAAAAAATCATATTAAAATTTTGAAATTGAAAAATTCCATTTTCACAAGAAAATCATTGGATTACCATTACTTTCCACTTCTGAAGCTCACTCGTGTCGATTTGCCTCTTGGCTGGACCTAATTCAATCCCTCTCACCCGAGTTGCAAAATTCAAAGAACTGAGGGTCTCACCAACATCTTGGTCGGACGGGCTTATTTGCACAAACATCAAAGTTTTTGAGTCACCACCTGCATCAAAATCAAAAAAACTTCCATTGGCAATGTTACGGTTTTAAATATTTTCAGAAAACTGATGAAAATTTCTGGATTTACCTAAAGAATCCTGAAGCAAATGTGTCAACTTAGAGTTCCTGAAAAAGACAATAATTACTAGTGTAAGAAAGTCACCTCAAAGAGAATAAGGTTAGAAATTACACCATAGGCAATCCAAAGAAAAACCTGTAAGGTATGTGACTATTTTTACTTGCCAAAGCCGATATCACATCTCCAAGAGCAGAGAGAGATCGATTAATATTTTGAGCTTCCTTTAACCGTTCTCCTTGGACGTCGGTTTTGGCTAGTCTCTCGCTTCCTGCCAAATCGACTAGCCAAAGCTTACTCCTTGTACACTCACCATTCAACAAGTTCTTGGCTCTCACCGATACACAAAGCAAGCTGAATAGATGAATTATAAAAATACTTCAAACTTGTCCACTAAACAAACAAGAAAAAGTAGATATTTTTTTACCAATGAGATCGGCTGCTATGCTCGTTAACATTATTACTTCCAATGGCTCGAGCATTACTTCCAGCCTGCAATACACTCCATACTTCCTTAATATTATCAGCTTTTGCTTCTGTAATTCCTGGGACGTGATGAAAACCTTCAGAAGCCTGTTTTATCTCCAACCTATCAAGATGCGAATAAAAAGAACAACAAACGTCAATTAAAAGATTGAGACATCATGTCTACATAAACTGTCGTACAACAAGGATCTTACTTTTTCGAGGCTGGCGATGCTGCTAACAAGTCTCTAATCTGCTCGTTGTAAACTTCAAGGACACTAACAGATATGTCATACTTATGAGTGTCACTTCTCTCATTGGCAATTTTAAACAATTGTTCTAGAGTCCTATAATTTACTCCTCTGTTGTCTTCTGTACCTTCCATTGTAAATGTTTTTCCTGTGCCTGTTTGTCCATATGCAAATATACATACATTGTTTCCATCTAACACAGAAATCACCATGGATGAAGCATCCTCAAATACCACAACTGCCAAGATATATGTAATTCATAAATATATATCTGTAGAGCTAAATTGATGATAAACTATCGATGAAATAATGGGGGTGCACTTACCTTGATCGTCTTGTGGGGTGTAAACTCTGTCAAACTTGAAAGATTTTCTAGCCGAACCACTTGTGAGAATTCCTAAAAGTCCATCCTTGGCTGCATCAAAGTCCACAACAGTTGTGCACTTAGTTACTATCTCCTCTTTGCTCAGTGGCCGACATCGACAGAAAACCCTAATATTTCCTGCTAAATAAGCAAAATATGTTAGATTGAATGACAGACATAAATATTTATCAGAGAATGCATAATTGAAATATATAAGGGAACATGCCTTTAGTCTCTTGAACTTCATTGAAGAGCTTCTTTCTTTTAGCTTGTTCTTCATTGTATTTCATTTTGAACTCTTCACATTGAGCAACTGGATGTTTATTTAACCAATAAAAATGCACAATGAGATTATCAAGAGATATTTGCTAGAGAAAATATTTGATAAGAAAAGGTAAATACCCAGTGTCTGAACCGCATGCACCATTTTATTCAATTCCGGAATTGAGTCAACACAATTATGAGCTTCACACGACAACAAAGAATGCTCTTTTTTCATTATCTGCATCAAATACAACAATCAGTCTTAAAAGACACGACATAAGAACATGGTTCGAATGCCCAAACTTCTTACATTGATCTTTCCTTCTAAATCATTTATTGTGGCAGCCCAACGCATCTTATCATGCTCATATTTGCTTGAAATATGCCTGAGTTCTTCACCTTGTTTTTCCAAAATTTGATCTATTTAATAAAAAAAATAGAAAACAACTGATTTTGAGTTTACAGTAGAACACAGTTTTTGAGAGTACATTAATACAATGCAATATACCTTGAGCGATTGTCTTAAATGTCATATTGTCAAGCTCCATCCTAACTTTCTCCAGCTGCCCATCAGCTGCTGTCAATGACATCCATGCTTCATAGCATTCTTTTGTCTTTAGTTGATACTGCAAAGTAAGTTCTTGAATTTTCTTCTCGTATTTGGCTGTCGATTTCACCCACATGAGTTTCTTCTACAAAAATTGAATCATCAAGGCAAGTTAGTAGCAAAAGAAGGAGGCTCAAAGGAAGCCACTCTTTGTGCATGTCTGTGTCACCTTAGCCGACGGAAGCTCAATCTCAGAAGCACAATTGTGACATTTGATACAATCCTGTGTAATCTGGGAAACTGCAATCATTAAAATATTCATAAACTACAAAGAATAACAATAAAAAGAAAAGAAAAAAATCAGTGAAAGAAAGGGAAACATCAACCTGCTCCCATTGGTGCTCTCCTAATGCAAATTCCACTAACTACAGGACTTCCATTAATCCCTTCAAACCTTACCACCATTACACCATCCTCCTTCACCACAGTCCTAGAATCGACCAACTGCAGTGGCTTATTAGCTCCAACAACAGCAAAAATATCAAAATCCGACAAGACCTGCCATTTAACAAACAACAGAATATATGAACAACAGATTTTGCTTATCCCTATTATGGTAGTTCTTGTAAAATCTACTTCTTTACATAACCTATTTACCTTCTCCTCCTGAATGTATACGTTAAATACACGCATTCCTTTGGGCCCATTTGTGTGTATGATTTCTGAGAAATGTAGATCTACAAAATAGTCTCCAGGAAAAAGATTACCAAATTTGTAATGGAAATTCCCCAAACGCGCCGAACTGTAGATGAATGGATATATTCCTCCTTCAATAATACACTCGTTTGTTCGAAATACACTCCCCCCTTCATAAAACAAGTCGCCTAGAAATTTAAAACTGTCTTCTGTTTCATTTGAAGCCTCATCTCCCGCGTTTACAAACATCACATATTCATCTGCTTCAAAAAACAATATGAATTTCATGGTCAATTTATAAGATAGTCTAGACAGTGCTTTGAACTGATAAAAAAATTGCCAAATTATGAAAGTAAATTTTCTCAGCAATAAAAAAACTACAACACAATCGCACAGATGATAAAAAGATTTTCTGAGAGGGTGGATAATTAAAGTTTAGACTTTACCCACAACTAATCAACCTGAATGAAACAGGGACGAAGTAAATTGGAACTTCACTGAAAATAAAAGAGAAATACAAGGCTAAACTGTCAGAAACCCTAAGAAGATGAAAACCAACAACCTTGCTTCACAAATTTTAGCCAAAAACATTCTGTAAAAGGCGAAGAAACGATACTTGAATTTCGAACTCGGAGAAAACACCTCATTTTCCTAAACAATTAATAATAAAAATAGAAACCTATTACACTCACCGACACAATCTGGTCTAGTAAATCCTGACGAAACCAAACGAGAACCCGAGTCACAAATCATCGAATCACTCAAAGATTCACCGCCCTCCTCCATTGAAGAGTCTTTATGCTCTTGACACAGCGGCTGAACTTTCTCTGAGTCAAGAATCCGAGACGCACCTGAATTTAGGATAACCGATTTCGTATCTCCCTAAAACGCAATCGATTGCAACAACAACAAAAAATCTTATTTTCTTTTCCGCAAATACAACGAAAATGAAGACATATTACTCTTCCCGTCGATTTGTCCTCAGCTGTGGTAAAAGATTCGAATTTTGAAATTTAGCGACCGTTGGGCAGAACCGCGTCAATTCCTTTTTTAGCCCGGATAGATTTGGCGTTGTTCAAAGAATCTTGGGTCAGTACAGTTGGTTTGCTCTGAGTTTAGAGCGAACCAAATTGACCACTTTTTGGTTCCTAAATTGGTAACCGCAACTAAACCATTTGAGAAGGGGAACCAAAGCGTCATTCTCAATTTGGTTCGGTTCAATTCGAATATCGCTTCTATTTAAAAAAAAAATTAATACTATCTAAATGTTGTTTGGTTTGGTCTGATTTTAGGGTCGAACCAAATTGACCACTTTTTGGTTCCTAGATTGTGACCAAAACTATCTTGTTTGAAAAGGGGACCTGATCTGTCATTATCAATTGGGTTCGGTTTGGTTCCGATATCCCTTCTACTTAAAAAAAAAAAAAACTTGGTATTATTTAAATGCAATGCACTCAAGGTCAAATGTATAAACTCACGTGAAAAACAAGAACCCTATTTTTAATAACATTTCACTTAATGCAAAGGAGCGAAATTGATCGAGAGCATAAAAAGGTATCCTAATATAAGGCCAAATAACTTACATGTCAAGGTCGACTTCATGGTACAAGCAATCAATATCATTAGATTGTCATGATACAACTTCTCCTCACATGTAAACAAATATCTTGATGTTGATATTCTTGAATTAATGTTTCCAAGTATATCTACATCAGTATAACTTATCAACAAAGACTCTTTATTTCCAAATACCTAAAAGTCCACTTCACTGCATTTCAATGTTCTATGCTTGGATTTGATAGAAATTAGCTAATTATTTCAACAGAATGTGAAATATCAGGTCTCGTATAGACCATGACATGCATCAAACTGTCAATTGTTGAGGCATATGAAATGCTCTGCACTTGTGATTTTCCTTCTTCCGTAGAAGAACTTTGTTCGAAAGTAAGCTTAAAATGTATAGAAGGTGAAGTACTGACTGGTTTCACCTTGTCCATATACAATCGACTAACATCTTTCTTGATATATTTCTCTTGCGATAACAATAATTTTTATTTTTTCTATTACGAGTGATAATCATCCCAAGTATGTGTTTCCTCGATCCTATATGTAACGACCCTAATACTGTACCCAATTTCCCGTACGCATATTTTTTTTTATAAATACTTTAAATAAACCCTAAGCGGAACCTAAACCGAAATCGAAATTAGAATCGAAGTCGGGGTTGTAATCTAACTTATAACCATTTAAACTAAAATATAAACTTATTTAAATAAACATTTAACAATTTAAAACAATTAAATAAAACTTTAATTAAAAACTTAAGCGTCGAGGGACAAAAAGGGCAATCGCCCATAACACAGAGGCGATTCGCAACAGGCGAATATTCGCCTGTTGCGAAACGCCTGTGGCGATTGATCGTCACAGTTTGTGGCGATCAATCGCCACACCCTCTGGATTTCTCCAGAGGGAGGCGATTCGGTCGCCGCGCTTGGCGACTATTCGCCAAGCGCTCTGTTTTCCTTCTCCCATTCTCTTCCTCCATCCCATTCCTTTCTTTCCTTTACTCCTGCGCCAACTACACAATACAACTTATACTTACACCCTAAACCAACCATACAATAACATCACGACACAAACTCTCTCATATTCCTCATTCTTTTCACACTTCACCGTTCACCCAATAAACGACTCGAAACACATTTTAAAACTAAGAACATTTTCATGAAAACGAACTGCATGGATACGTTTAAAACCTAAACGAATCCTCCTGTTTTAAATCACCACGCAGTTCTAAAATACATTCAATGAAAGACTTTTCAAACCATTATAAAACAGTTTCCAAAACATCAACATATACACATATACCTATCAACTATCCAGAATCAAACAACCTAAAATATTTCTATACAAACATCAGCCCAAAATGTCCCAAACCCTCAAAATCTATACATACTGTCCCCACGGGTCAGGTAAGCGTCGACTGCGCCAGCACACCACCACAGCCATCCTCTGTCAACTGGACTCAAGCCTCAGGAGGAGGAATCTCATCCTCACCTGTATCCTCGTAATCACCTACACCATACATACACACTATGAGATAAAATCCTAGTAAGCTCTGCGTAAATGCAATGCATGCTGTGCGTATGAGTTCGATAAATCATGCTTTATTTTCTTTACTATGCAATGCATGATAGGTGTCACCGAGATCCTATCCCTCTAACCGGAGAGAGCTCATCCAGCGGACGGACTACTCTTTCCAGCTAGAGTTGGGGGGTACACGCTTACAACACGTACAGCCGTGCCTAAGCCCCACCTCGCGTGACCGATAAACGATACGCCTTTCGGCCAATATGTCTTTCGGTCGATATGCCTTTCGGCCAATATGCCTGTCGGCCGATATGTCTTTCGGCCTATGCTATGCTTTACATTATCTTTAAAACCCTGTGCGGAAGTTCATTTTCATGCTTTTCTTTAAAACACGTGATGCGTGAACAGTTCATATCTTAAAGTAAACAAGCAATAATGTATACCATCAAAGACTATAAGACATAATCTATAAACAAATAAGCCTAGCTACCCAACCAAAGCAATATAAAACAAGTGCATCTCCAAAATTCCTCGATACGACATTCGACGTACGGTGTAGGCCAATCGGTCAGAGAAGAATCACGAGAACTTACCTCGTGTCCAAAGTAGCTCAAGCTCCGTCCACGAGCGTTGTTTGTCTAAAGTAAAACACAACATTGACGTTAAAACTAATTTAAGCCATCGATCGTCCAAATTTACAAAACCTTAACTAAGGAAACTTCCTAAAGTTCTAATCCAATTTATTGAGCTATCTATTCGAGCAATTTACGCTCGGCACCTCAATTCACAATTTACGAGTTTTTCCTTAAAAACCCGAAAATCCCTAATTTTTAACTTTTTTCACAAATTGGTTTAAATTCGTCCAATAACGTTTAATACTTCCTTTGTATCGTCAATCACAATAAACCTATTAATTACGAACCCTAAATCGCGTTTTTAATCGAAAACCTAACGAAAACCCTAAACGTATAACTCTACGAAACTCGGAATATAAAGTTCGGAAACTATAGAATCATACCTAGGGTTGAGAAAGGAGAAGAAAACACGAAGAACGGAAGAGAAACAAAGGAGAACGGAGGTCGAAATCGTTGAAGTTGCCGCGAGGGAATTGCCTGAAAACAGAGAGAAAGCTCTCTGGAAGACTTCACGCAACAGGGAAGAGAATGACGAAAGAAAAGAGTTAAGTTATTTTATATTTTGATTTAGCAAATTTACCATTTCGCCCTTCTTTAGTTTTTTATATTAGTTTCGTCCTTCGTTTCGTTAATCGGCTAACAACCCTGGTTCTCCAAACTTCTTTATTTCGCCATTAAATCCCGCTCATTATTTGGGATTTATTAAAACTGTCCGTTCTCAAATCGGACCTCGTTTACTATTTTTACCAAAACGACCCTTTATATTACGAGAAATATAATTACTTGAAATATAGCGTTTAATCTCCGAAAAATCCCGTAAATTTCTTAAAAGTCCAATTAATCATTAGGATTCTAATGACGCTTCCTTTTTGTAAAACGAGCTTGATTTGACATATTTACAAAAATGCCAATATATATTATAATATAAAGTTCCGTACAAGCCGGATATTACATTCCACCCACCTTATTTAGAATTTTGTCCCCAAAATTAAATCATACAAACAACTTAGGATACTTAGCCATCATATCCTGCTGTCGTTCCCACGTAGCTTCTTCCACCTCGTGGTTCCGCCACAAAACTTTGACCAGCGGAATCTCTTTGTTGCGTAGGACTTTAATGGAAGACTCCAAAATACATACCGGCCTCTCCTCGTAAGTCAAGGTAGGCTGTACCTCGATCTCTGTAGCCTCCACGACATGTGATGGATCACGTAGACATCTCCGAAGCATAGATACGTGGAATACATCGTGGATACCCTCCATAGAAGCCGGAAGCTGTAGTCTATACGCCAACTTCCCGATCCTCTTCAGAATAGGAAAGGGCCCCACATAACGAGGGTTTAACTTACCCCTCCTTCCAAATCTCGCAACACCTTTGAACGGAGAAACTTTAATATAAACTTCGTCACCTTCTTTGAACTCTAGCTCTCTCCGTCTCGTGTCAGCGTAGCTCTTCTGTCTGCTCTGAGCTACCTCGATACGCTGTCGAATAATGGCAATCTTCTCTGCCGTCTGCTGTAGAATCTCAGGACCAACGATGCTGGCCTCGCCAACCTCGTCCCAATACAACGGAGATCTACATTTCCAACCATACAAAGCCTCGTACGGTGTCATGCCAATGGTAGCCTGGAAGCTGTTATTATATGAGAACTCGATCAGTGGCAAATACCTGCTCCACGATCCCTGAAACTCCAGCACACATGCTCTGAGCATATCCTCCAAAATCTGATTCGTCCTCTCTGTCTGACCATCAGTCTGAGGATGAAATGCAGTGCTGAAATTAAGCTGAGTCCCCATAGCTTTGTGCAGACTCTTCCAGAACTTCGACGTGAATCTCGAATCTCTGTCTGTGACAATAGAAACTGGAACTCCGTGCAGTCTGACAATCTCCTGCACATAAAGCTCGGCTAGTTGATCCATAGAAGACGTCATCCTCACAGGTAAGAAGTGGGCCGACTTTGTCAATCTGTCCACGATAACCCATATGCCGTCATGGCCCTTCGTCGTCCTCGGAGCCCCACAATAAAATCCATGGAGATCTGCTCCCACTTCCACTCCGGAATCGGCAGTGGCAATAATGTTCCGGCCGGTCTCTGGTGCTCTGCCTTCACCTGTTGACATACCAAACAGGTCTCAACGTACTCGGCAACCTCCCTCTTCATGTTCGGCCACCAGAAATGTTGCTTTAGGTCCCGGTACATCTTAGTACTCCCCGGGTGCACAGAATACGCCGACGAATGTGCCTCGGCCAATATATCCTTCTTCAGATCCTCATCGTTAGGCACGTACCACCTATGCCTGAACTTCAGAATACCATCCTCTGATAAATGGAAATCTGACGAGTCTCCCAATGTCATGCTCGATCGAAGCTCCTCACACTCCGTATCATTCTGCTGAGCCTCACGTATACGATCCAGAATAGTCGGCCTGAGAGAAATGTTCGTGAGTATACCGGACAACTCTGCCACTATCTCCACATCGAACCTCTCAATCTCAGACCGCAATGTAACTGACATCGCTGCCAATGAAGGCTGACTCGTAGAAGACATTCTACTCAAGGCATCAGCAACCTTGTTCGCCTTTCCTGGATGGTACTTGATATCAAAATCGTAATCATTGACGAACTCAAGCCATCATCTCTGTCGCATATTCAGCTCCTTCTGCGTAAATAAATACATTCAAGCTCTTGTGGTCGGAAAATATCTCGCACTGCTGCCCATATAAATAATGTCTCCATATCTTCAGTGCAAAGACCATAGCTGCTAACTCAAGGTCGTGTGTAGGGTAATTCTGCTCATACGGCTTCAACTGCCGAGAAGCATAGGCAATAGCTCTCTCCTCTTGCATCAATACACATCGAGTCCCACTCCAGACGCGTCACAATAAATACTAAACTTGTCATCTTCAATAGGTAGCGCCAATGCTGGAGCGGTGGTCAATCTCTGCTTTAACTCCATAAAACTATCATCACAAGCAGACGACCATATAAACCTCTCGTTCTTCTGAGTCAATCGTGAAAGAGGAAGTGCGATCTTCGAGAATCCCTCAATAAACTTCCGGTAATAACCGGCTAACCTGAGAAATCCGCGCACCTCTCGTACGTTCTTCGGCTGTGGCCAATCTCTGACCGCCTGAATTTTGCTCGGATCCACAGAAACCCCTTCTTCTGATATAATGTGGCCAAGAAAACTGACTCGATCCAGCCAGAACTCGCACATAGAGAACTTTGGATACAACTGGTGCTGGCATAAAATCCTCAAAACTATTGTCAAGTGCTCCTCGTGTTCTTCCTTCGTCTTAGAGTAGATCAGAATGTCGTCGGTGAAAACCATCACGAACTTGTTCAGATACTCCTTGAAGACACGGTTCATCAAATCCATAAACGCTGCAGGGGCATTAGTAAGTCCAAAAGACATGACAAGGAACTTATAATGCCCATACCTCGTTCGGAATGCCGTCTTCGGTATATCATCCTTCCGGACCTTCAGCTGATTGTAACCCGAGCGTAGATCAATCCTCGAAAATACTCGAGCACCTTGCAGCTGATCAAATAAATCATCAATCCGGGGCAGTGGATACTTATTCTTCACTGTAAGTTTATTCAGCTCTCTGTAATCGATGCACATCCTGAGAGTCCCGTCTTTCTTCTTAATAAACAGAACGGGAGCACCCCAAGGGTGAAACACTGGGTCGAATAAAACCCTTCTCTAACAGCTCGTCAAGCTGAGTCCTCAGTTCCCTCAACTCAGCTGGTGCCAACCGATACGGGTTCTTAAACCTCGGCGCGGAGTTTGGATAGACATCAATAGTGAATTCGATCTCCCGGTCTGGTGGTAACCCGGGAAGATCATCAAGAAAGATCCCAGAGAACTCTCTGACAATAGGAATGTCGCTCGGCTTTTCTCCGCTGAGCAACTGACAATCAAATACAGAGGCCAAATAAATAGAGCACGCACCTTTAAACTGCTCGTTGACCTTCATGGAATAAGAAATAGGAGAGCTACTCAATCTGCTCATCGCCTGATAAGAAAACTCAGCTTTACCCGGGGGTCGAAAGGTGACAATCCCGGATCGACAATCGATGGTGGCGAAGTGCTGTGACAGCCAGTCCATACCCAAGATAAGATCATAATTCTCTATGCCCATAACAATAAGGCGAGCATAGAGGGTTCTGTCCCCAATCGAGATAATATTGCCCTGGACTACACGACCTGAACTGCATACGCTCTCATGAAGGTAGCATCACACTATACTCGCATTCTGCTAACTCCGGCGCAAGCCTCAATCTAGACACACAAGCGGTGGAAACAAAAGAATGCGTAGCCTCCGTGTCTAATAAGAAAATACAGGAACACCAGAAACCAATATAGTACCTGCTATCACGGCAGGCTGATCCTCGTTATCAACATCACCAGGTTCGATAAATGCGAAGATCCTTGGCATAATCCTCCTCTGATCACTGCCTGACTGATCTCGGCCCCGCTTCGGGCAGTCTTTAGAAAAATGGCCTGATTCTCCACACCAATAACACACATCTGTGCCTAACCTGCACTGGCCCCTGTGTTCCTTCTGACATTTAGGGCAAACCGGTACCTGAGAAACGCCCTGTACTTGCTTCCCCTTTCGCCGGTCATTACCTCCCTCAAGAGGTCTCTTCACACCCCTCTGCTGCTGCTGGGGCTGTGCTCTGGGCTGCCAACTTCGGTTCAGTGACTGAGGTCGAATCTCACAGAAGAAGCCCTTAGATGGCTCCCTCGGTCTGGCAGAACTCTGATCAACTGCCTCAATATCAAGCGCCCTAGCCACAATATCGTCGTAGGATATATTCCGTACCCCAGATATGGTAAGGCGCATCCGGAACTCCTGACTAAGTCCCTGTAAAAATCAGCGTACCTTGTCCTCGTTAACGCTGACCTGTCATGGCGCGAATCGGGACAATGCCTCAAACCTGCTCACGTACTCGGCAATAGAACCAATCTGCCGCAACTGTATAAACTCAACCATCTTTGCCTCTCGTACGGTAAGGCTGAAATACTTGTCGTAAAACAAGGTCCTGAATCTCTCCCAGCCCATGATCGTCACATCGGTGGTCGTTCTGATGGAATCCCACCAAAACCGGGCGTCAAGTGCCAAGTGATAGGTCACCAATGCAACCTTCTCTCCGTCCTCAATGCTAGCATACGCCAGCATGTCCTTCATAGTGCGAATCCACTCCTCGGCGGAAGAGGGATCTGTGGACTGTCCGTTAAATATAGGGGACTGAAGCTTCTGAAATCTCTCCATCCCCCGGTTACCCGAAACAGCTGTCTGTCGAGCTCTAATGCCCTCTCGGTCTATCATAGTACCCAGCTGTTGAGACTGTCTCTCCATTTGTTGAGCCTGTCGCTCCATATGTTGAGACTGCTGGGCGATAAAATCCTTAAGTGTGTCTATAGTATCGTCGCGGTCATTTCGGTCATTTCGTGGACGCACCATAATTATAAAATTCCTATAAAAAGTTAAACAAATATTCTAAGAAACTAGAAATCGAATAAAGCTATAAACATACTTACAGTTGATGAAGGATGTCCGCGTAGTGGCTGTGCAGTCGAGCGGTCTTCAGAACCGATTTTAAAACCCGGGGGCTCTGATACCATAATTGTAACGACCCTAATACTGTACCCAATTTTCCGTACGCATATTTTTTTTATAAATACTTTAAATAAACCCTAAGCGGAACCTAAACCGAAATCGAAATTAGAATCGAAGTCGGGGTTGTAATCTAACTTATAACCATTTAAACTAAAATATAAACTTATTTAAATAAACATTTAACAATTTAAAACAATTAAATAAAACTTTAATTAAAAACTTAAGCGTCGAGGGACAAAAAGGGCAATCGCCCATAATACAGGGGCGATCAGTCGCCCATAATTAGGGCGACTGATCGCCATCAGCGATTCGCAAAAGGCGAATATTCGCCTGTTGCGAAACGCCTGTGGCGATTGATCGCCACAGTTTGTGGCAATCAATCGCCACACCCTCTGGATTTCTCCAGAGGTAGGCGATTCGGTCGCCGCACTTGGCGACTATTCGCCAAGCGCTCTGTTTTCCTTCTCCCATTCTCTTCCTCCATCCCATTCCTTTCTCATATCCTCATTCTTTTCACACTTCACCGTTCACCCAATAAACGACTCGAAACACATTTTAAAACTAAGAACATTTTCATGAAAACGAACTGCATGGATACGTTTAAAACCTAAACGAATCCTCTTGTTTTAAATCACCACGCAGTTCCAAAATACATTCAATGAAAGACTTTTCAAACCATTATAAAACAGTTTCCAAAACATCAACATATACATATATACCTATCAACTATCCAGAATCAAGCAACCTAAAATATTTCTATACAAACATCAGCCCAAAATGTCCCAAACCCTCAAAATCTATACATACTGTCCCCACGGGTCAGGTAAGCGTCGACTGCGCCAGCACACCACCACAGCCATCCTCTGTCAACTGGACTCAAGCCTCAGGAGGAGGAATCTCATCCTCACATGTATCCTCATAATCACCTACACCATACATACACACTATGAGATGAAATCTCAGTAAGCTCTACGTAAATGCAATGCATGCTGTGCGTATGAGTTCGATAAATCATGCTTTATTTTCTTTACTATGCAATGCACTATAGGTGTCACCGAGATCCTATCCCTCTAACCAGAGAGAGCTCATCCAGCGGGCGGACTACTATTTCCAGCTAGAGGTGGGGGGTACACGCTTACAACACTTACAGCCGTGCCTGAGCCCCACCTCGCGTGACCGATAAACGATACGCCTTTCGGCCAATATGTCTTTCGGCCGATATGCCTTTCGGCCTATGCTATGCTTTACATTATCTTTAAAACCCTGTGCGGAAGTTCATTTTCATGCTTTTCTTTAAAACACGTGATGCGTGAACAGTTCATATCTTAAAGTAAACAAGCAATAATGTATACCATCAAAGACTATAAGACATAATCTATAAAACAAATAAGCCTATCTACCCAACCAAAGCAATATAAAACAAGTGCATCTCCAAAATTCCTCGACACGACATTCGACGTACGGTGTAGGCCAATCGGCCAGAGAAGAATCACGAGAACTTACCTCGTGTCCAAAGTAGCTCAAGCTCAGTCCACGAGCGTTGTTTGTCTGAAGTAAAACACAACATTGACGTTAAAACTAATTTAAGCCATCGATCGTTCAAATTTACAAAACCTTAACTAAGGAAACTTCCTAAAGTTCTAATCCAATTTATTGAGCTATCTATTCGAGCAATTTACGCTCGGCACCTCAATTCACAATTTACGAGTTTTTCCTTAAAAACCTGAAAATCCCTAATTTTTAACTTTTTTCACAAATTGGTTTAAATTCGTCCAATAACGTTCAATACTTCCTTTGTATCGTCAATCACAATAAACCTATTAATTACGAATCCTAAATCGTATTTTTAATCGAAAACCTAACGAAAACCCTAAACGTATAACTCTACGAAACTCGGAATACAAAGTTCGGAAACTATAGAATCATACCTAGGGTTGAGAAAGGAGAAGAAAACACGAAGAACGGAAGAGAAACAGAGGAGAACGGAGGTCGGAATCGTTGAAGTCGCCGCGAGGGAATTGCCTGAAAACAGAGAGAGCTCTCTGGAAGACTTCACGCAACAGGGAAGAGAATGAGGAAAGAAAAGAGTTAAGTTATTTTATATTTTGATTTAGCAAATTTACCATTTCACCCTTCTTTAGTTTTTATATTAGTTTCGTCCTTCGTTTCGTTAATCGGCTAACAACCCTGGTTCTCCAAACTTCTTTATTTCGCCATTAAATCCCGCTCATTATTTGGGATTTATTAAAACTGTCCGTTCGCAAATCGGACCTCGTTTGCTATTTTTACCAAAACGACCCTTTATATTACGAGAAATATAATTACTCGAAATATAGCGTTTAATCTCCAAAAAATCCCGTAAATTTCTTAAAATTCCAATTAATCGTTAGGATTCTAATGACGCTTTCTTTTTGTAAAACGAGCTTGATTTGACATATTTACAAAAATGCCAATATATATTATAATATAAAGTTCCGTACAAGCCGGATATTACACTATATTTTTCATGACAAATGTCTTGCCAAGTTCTTTCTTCAATTTAGCAATCTTTTCTTTATCTATGCCCACTATTAACATGTCATTAACATAAAGTATGACGATTATGAAAGTATCATCCATAAAGATAGAATTTTTAGCATAATTCTTGATAATGCTAGTGCTAATGATGTTGTTATTTCTCAATTTAAGGATTATTTACAATTAGATGTTACTCGTGGTTCTCTTGTTCACATGAGATGTGTGTGTCATATTTTAAATTTAGTTGTTAAAAATAGTATGTTATATATTTCACCTCTTATTAAATTAATTAAGTCTGTAATTTCATATATTATTGGGTTTAATTCAAGATAACAAGAATATAAAGATTTTTGTGGAGCTGCCCAACTTAAATAAAGAAAATTAAAAACCGACGTTGATAATAGGTGGAATTCAACTTATTTGATATTGCAAAACGCTATGCCATATTGACAAGTTATTTGTGCTTTTATTAATGATAAGACGTAAAATATTAACATTGACAAATCTAGTTGATATTACTAATATGTTTCTTGATTTTTTTAAAAAAATTTTATAATGCTACAAATCAATGTTTTAGAATTTATTATCTCACTTCTAATATTATTCGTTTTATTTTTGTAGATTTAACATATAATTTTGCAAAATATCGACTAGCAGACTAATTTAGTAATATTCTTAATAAAATGAAAATAAAATTTAAAAAATATTGGCATAACATTCATCATATTTTTTGTTATGCATGCATCATGGATCCAAAATTTAAATAAAAATGAGTATGTCTTATGCTCAATAGGATTTCTACAAATTTATGTATTCTATCTTTAATTACTAGTAATGAAATAACAAATGAAGTTGCTAATTTATATACTTTTTATG
Organism: Begonia masoniana; assembly: GCA_022432975.1. Classification (NCBI taxonomy): domain Eukaryota; kingdom Viridiplantae; phylum Streptophyta; class Magnoliopsida; order Cucurbitales; family Begoniaceae; genus Begonia; species Begonia masoniana. The sequence goes on along the minus strand of CM039510.1, from coordinate 4,879,120 downwards.
AAACAAAATATTCCAAATTAATCATTATTATTCACGACCTCCACATACCGAAAGTTATTCTAGTAGTAGTAGGGGTGGTAATGGAGGTAGTTTTAGTCAACAATATAGTATTGATGTTATAAGATGAAGACTTACACCGGACCTTGTGGAGACGCTCATTTGTATCAAAGATTGGACCGACGCCAAGATGAAAGATCAACAACGAGATGATGAAATTCTTGAGGCGTTTACGAATTTGGATGTTGAAAACTAGAGATTCTTTTTAATGAATTTCTTTTGTAATTTGAAGTAATTTTTTTTCGAATTTGTAATTTTTTTCAAATTCTAATTTCTTTTTATATGTCAAAATATTTTTAATGATATTTATTTGATTTTTTTTTTTTTGGATAGTCTCAAATAATTTTTTTATTAATACATTCAATTTTATATACCTTTATAGCTAACTTTTAAATTAAATGAGTAAATGTCCTTGACATATAATTATTAATCCTTATTATAATTTTAAATTAAATTTTTTTAAAAACTCATATTATATTAATATAAGTTCAAAATATTTATATAGACTCGACTTGTTAAGGTCGTTGATCTGGCTTGGCTCGTTTAACTCGTGGCTCGCAAGCCGGCTCAGACTGAAATTTTTTCAGGTTGTCTTATTAGGATAGACTCGTTAGGCTCGGCTCGTTTAACTCATTAGGCACGGTGAGCCGAACTACTTCTGGCTCGGCCGGCTTGTTTGTCATCTCTACTTTTTCTCACCTTTTTGTCATTATCAAAATAAGTTAGAGCTAAAAAAAAAAAATTGCCTAACATTTCTTTTTAGACTCCCCTTAATAAAATAGGTCAATATATAAAGAGTAAAAGAAATAGTCACAAATGAACATGAAGCAGAGAATCAACCAAGACATGACAAAAAACATTAACCAAATCCAAAACAAGATAGTTAAGGGTGGGATGTTCGGGCCAGTACTGGAGGGAGGTTCATCGGCATAGGTATTGGTCCAACAAGTATTTGAAAACTTGTCAAGGTGACAATCAATAGAATCAAGTCTCCACGAAACCTCGGCTTGAAAACACATAAATGTGGAAGTTTGATCCTGGATGCGATGCTCTATATTTGTATTAAGGCTGCATAGATATGCTACCATTAAATTAAATTTCTCCTCTAACATGTAAAGTCCACCTCGAGAGTGGGAATGATCTGAGCGAGAAGGAGAATGTAAAGTCAATAGAGCATCGACCATATCAAAATTAATGTAGTCAGCTAGAGCTTCAGGACGAGCTATAGAGGATGAAGCATTTGCGATAGTTTTGAAAGTCCACCCGTTGCGATCATCGTGAAGCAGACCCATCCTAGCCAAGGTATGAACAATGTAAATTTCAACAGCTTTCAACTGATTATGAGACTCGTTTGGAGGAAACACAACTCCATTGGAGCGAAGTAAAGAAGGCGGTGAACAGAGTTACAAAAGTGACTAGGAGTCATTGTTGGTGATGTCAATTATGTGCTGAAAGAATTATATGCCCCACATTAAAACGTTCTTGATTAAAAATCTTGTAAAGAATATATAAGTCGATGCAACTTACGTGGTCCCTGTAACAATCTCTTGGCAAGAAGTCCGGCCCAAACATTCAAATCTTTATCCCTTGTTTTTAAATAGGCTCCAACCTCTGAATTTTTCAAGACTTTTCTTAAGAAATCCACCCCACAATTGTTCCTCACAAAATCTAGATTCTTATATGTGCTACAGTATTTATCCACTATCTCATCCACATCACAATCCAATAATTCATTTAATGACTTAGCTATCGAAAAAAGTTCTTTCCAACAAATGTAACTATGACTACAAAGAGGTTGAAGATTATATTCCAAATTTGCATAGAACATTTTGTTAAAATTAGATCTCTAGAATTACTGTGTTTCTAATCCCAAACGAAACTACACCAGAGAATCACAGATCTGTTCTTGATTAAATATAAAGAGGAAAGCGGAAGCGTACATGAATCTTTAGCCATGAATTTTTAGTGGTTTTGATCTTCCAGAATGTAGAATTTCCTTAGGGTTTCCAAATCTCTCTCTGTTGATGGGGATACGAAGAGATACCTTTTTACTCTACATTTGGGGACCATAACCTAATTGCCTATTTAAAGCAATTATAAAACTTTTGCCTATTTCTAATTTGGCCCCTTCATCAAATTAGAAATTCCACATATGGTATCCACAATAAATATTCATGACATTTATGCCCTAAGTCAAATTCCTTATTTCAAAATAGACCACATAATATTTGACTTAATATAATTGATGACCATATACATTCATTTATATGTAAGTGTCCCAAAATTCTAACAATCTCCCACTGGACACATATACAATATAATGAATGCTATATCCTTAGTGTGCACATGTATTGTCATCAAGTCTGAGGACATTCTGAACAATCTCGTCCATTAATCATATTGACATAGGATCAAAGCGGTCTTCGTTGTATTAATCACAACTAAACCCATCAATGGTCACGTACATCAACATCACTAAATGACTGTAATACCCGGCTTGTACGAGTTTTTGGATATATTATATTATATTATTATTTCATTATCTAATGGCATTTTTCGTAAATATATCAAATCAAATCAGTTTCGCAAACGGAAAGCGTCATTATGATCCTAACGATTAATAGGAATTTTAGGAAAATTATGGAAATTTTCGGAGTTTAGATGCTATATTCCGAGTAAATACATTTCTCGTAATGTAAAGGACGTTTTCGTAAAAATAGTAAATGAGGTCCAAATTGCGAACGGACAGTTTTGAATAAACCCTATTAACGAGTTGGACTTATTGGTTAAGTAGGGAAGTTTAGAGAAACCGAATAGCTAGACGATTGATGAATCGAAGGACGAAACCAATATAAAAATCAAATAAGGGCAGAATAGTAATTTGCAATTTTATATTATAAATCTAACCTAAAAACATTTCTCCCTCACTTCTCTCTTCTTCTCTGGAAATCACGATCGCCAGAGAGCTTCTCCTCTCACGGCCGCGGCGACTTCTCACCATCCCGACCTCCGTTTCTCCTCTGTTCTTCACGGTTTCTCCTCCTCTCGCTATCCTAGGTATGTATCTACGTTCTTAGAGCTTTTATTTTGACGTTTACGGCGTTTTAGGTAATTAGGGTTTCGATCGATTTTCGTTAAAAAATGAGATTTAGGGTTCATAATTAATAGGTTAGCCATGATTAAGTATATATTGGACGTATTTGACGTTATTGGACGAAGTTAAATCAAATCGTAAAAAGGTTAAAAAATTAGGAATTCTTGGAAAAGTTCGTTAATTGTAATTTCGAACCATCGAGCATGAATTAGTCGTTTAAGTATCTCGATTTGATGAGCTAGAAGTTTTAAGGAATTCCTTAGTTAAGGTTTCGTTGAAGTTGGACGTTTAGAAGTTTAAATTTGTTTTAACGATAAGTGCTTCGAATTGCTTAGGTGAACGACTCTCTTGGACGAAGCTCGAGAATCTGTGCGCTCAAGGTAAGTTCTCGTGACTTACTTGGCCGATTGGCCTACACCGTAATTCGATGTCGCGTCGAGGATCTAAATGGATTGTTTGTTTTAAATTGTTTTGATGGGTAGTTAGGTTTAGTCTTTTACAGGTTATAGGTTATGCTTTTGTAGTCTTTGATGGTATATATGTTGATTGTTTACTTTACGTTTATATTGAACTGTTCATGCATCATGGTTTTAAAAACGACATGAAAATGGATTTATACACGGATTTCATGAAAAGAACATGCATCGTAAAGGCAAGTAAAGTATCACAGTAAACAACCATGGCATGGGGTTATCGGGGATGAGGTTCAGACCTGGCGTTCTGTGGTGAGCGGGTTTCCCTCCCTTCAGATGGTGTGGGCTGTCTAACCGCTGGACGTGCCCTATCTATCTGTCGAGCGTTTCCGATAACCATAGACTGACACGTACTGATATATGAACTGACATGGACTGTTTTCATAGCATTGAGCATGCATGACCACGCATTTGCATTTATGTAGGACTTACTGAGATTTTTATCTCATAGCGTGTATTATGGTGTAGGTGACGTCTTAGGTGACATCGAGCCAGGTGAGGATGAGATCCCTCCACCTGAGACATGACTCGGTTGATGGATGATGCTTGCGGTGGTGTGCTGTACAGTCGATGCCTTACCGACCCGTGGGGGATGTATGTATAGATTTTGAGGGTACTGGGTTATTTTGAGGAAATATGTATAATGTTAGAACATATTAGGATGTTTGGAATCTGATATTAGATAGGTTTAATGTTTTTAAACGTTTTTGGAACTGTTTTATAATTGTTTGGAAAAATCTATTTTGGAACTGCGTGGTAAATTGAAAACAGGAAGGATTGTCGATTTTTAAACATATCCACGCGGTTTGTTTTTACGAAAGTATTGTGTGAGTTTAGGTAGTTTAACCGAGAGGGAATGAATGAAAATGGAATGAGGGATCGCTTGAATTGTAGGAAAATGCATGTTGGATTGCTCTCTGGAATCTCGGATTCCAGAGAGAAATAAAGGAAACTGGTCGCTGCATTGTGCAGCGCCCAGTCGCTGCACAATGCAGCGATCGGGCGCTGCATTGTGCAGCGCCTGTTTTTCCGGTTTTGCCCCTCTGCAATTTGTTTAATGTTTTAAATAGTTTTAATTGTTTATAGTTTTAAATTAAATGTTTAAAATTGTTTTAAAAGTTTTATTTAGTTTGATTTCAAAAATGTTTTCCTCATAAACGCTAAGTATAAAAGAAAATGAAAAATTTATACGGGTAAAAATGGGTACAGTATTAGGGGTGTTACAATGACATAGATCAATCATGAATTAGTGGCATGAAAATTACATGCAAGGTGATCTGTTCATGTCAATTTTCAACTGGTCCTACTTAACTTTAGTGAGATCAAACTATAAACATAATTGTACAAAGTGTAATGAACTGAATAATACTTCATTTATGATCAGAATAAAAAATACATAAATAACTATCTATAAAACAACCAAACTGAAAAAACAACCAAACTACAAACTCTCACTCAAACTAGAGATCATCCATCTCTATGACACCCATACGAGCAGTATGCTCATGAAAGATATTAGGCGGCAAACCCTTTGTCAGGGGGTCCGCTACCATGGAGTTTGTACGTAAGTGTTTTATAGAAATCTGTCCACTTTGTACCCTTTCTTTCACAACAAGGAACTTGATGTCAATATGCTTCGACTTCGTCGAGCTCCTATTGTTGTTGGAATATAACACAGCTGATTTATTGTCACAAAATAACCCAAGGGGTCTTTCAATCCCTTCCAGAATACGCAGCCCAGTGACAAAGTTCTTCAGCCATATCGCATGATTTGATGCCTCGTAACAAGCAACAAATTCTGCTGCCATAGTGGAGGAAGCTGTAAGTGCCTGTTTGGCACTTCTCCAAGAAATGGCTCCACCAGCTAACATAAAAATGTAACCCGAAGTGGATCTCATACTGTCTTGGCATCCCGCAAAATCGGAGTCAGAATACCCAATGATCTCAAGATGATCTGACCTCCTATATGTGAGCATGTAATTCCTAGTTCTTTTCAGGTATCTCATAACCCTTTTGGCTGCTTTCCAGTGATCCATACCTGAGTTGCTTAGATATCTGCCTAACACACCAACTATGTACGCAATATCCGGATGCGTACAAACTTGAGCATACATAAGACTTTCTACCGCCGAAGCATAGGGAATCTTTTGCATTTCTTGAATTTCAAAACTTCCCTTAGGGCATTGTTTGAGATTAAACTTATCTCCCTTAGCGACCGGGGTGTTTCCTGGTTTACAATCTTGCATGCCAAATCTTTTAAGTACTTTATCGATATAGCTCATTTGTGACAATCCAAGAATACCTCGAGAACGATCTTGATGTATCTGAATTCCTAATACAAATGAGGCCTCATCAAGATCTTTCATCTCGAAATTTCTTGACAAAAAACTCTTGGTTTGGTGCAATAAGCCTATATCGTTTGTGGCAAGCAAAATGTCGTCCACATATAGAACCAAAAATATGTGCTTACTCCCACTGAACTTGTGATACACACAATCATCGATTAAATTCCCTTCAAAACCAAATGAGAGAATTATTTCGTGAAACTTATGGTACCACTGACGAGACACTTGCTTAAGCCCATAGATGGATTTCTTTAATTTGCAAACCATATTCTTTGGGTCTCCCGACACAAAGTTTTCTGGTTGCACCATATAAATCGTTTCATCAATGTCGCCATTGAGAAATGCTGTCTTTACATTCATCTGATGTAGCTCCATATCGAAATGCGAAACAAGTGCCATGATTGTCCTAAAAGAGTCTTTAGTTGAAACTGGAGAAAAAGTCCCTTTATAGTCAACCCCGTATTTTTGAGTAAAGCCTTTTGCCACAAGACGAGCTTTATACTTCTCCACATTACTCTATGAATCTCTTTTGGTCTTAAAAATCCATTTACAACCAACAGGTTTTGTATCTTCAGGTAGTGGAACAAGTTCCCAAACTTTATTGTCTTGCATTGACTTATACTCCTCATTCATTGCTTCGACCCACTTTACCGAATTGGAACTTTCTATGGCTTGACGAAAGTTGATAGGATCATCTTCCATCATGTCAACGTTATCCTCATGTTCCTGAAGAAATACTTCATAGTCATCCGAAATAGCATTTCTTCTTTCTCTCGTGGACCGACGTAATGGCACTTGAACCTCAATTGTTTCTTCAAGAGGTTGTTGAGTTTGTACCTTTGGGAGATCAACAATGTCTTGATTTTCAGGAATTTCGATATTATTCATGACCAGAGTAGAATCCTGATCATTGTCTAAAGCTATCGGAATATGAATCAACTCCTCATTCACCGTAGTGAAAATTGATTCTTCTTCAAAGACAAAGTCCTTTATTTTATTCTTCCCCCCAAACTCAATATCCTCGAAGAATATAGTTGTACCCGTCTAAAAAATTGACCTTGATTTGGGATCGTAAAACTTATAGCCCCTGGATCGCTCAGAATAGCCAATAAAGTAGCTGCTCACAGTCTTATTCTCATGTGGCCTATAAGGCCTTGCCTCAGTTGGACATCCCCAAACATGAAAGTGCTTCAGACTGGGCTTCCGCCCTATCCAAAGCTCAAAAGGTGTTTTAGCAGCTGCTTTTGTCGGCACTCTATTCAGAATGTATGCTGCCGTCTTTAGTGCCTCACCCCAGAGTGATTCCGGCAAGGATGAATGGCTAACCATACTCCTTACCATGTCCTGTAGCGTGCGATTTCGTCTTTCTGCTACACCATTCATGCTTGGAGAGCCCGACATGGTGTATTGTGGAATGATACCACACTCCTCTAGGTATTTGGCAAAAAGCCCTGGACGTTGTTCACCCGAACCATCGTACCGACCATAGTATTCACCACCACGATCGGACTTTATTTTCTTTATCCTTTTGTCGAGTTGATTTTCAACTTCAACCTTGAATGACTTGAACACCACCAATGTTTGAGCATTTTCATGAATAAGAAATATGTATGCATATCTCGAAAAATCGTCTATGAATGATACAAAGTAACGTTGACCATTCCAAGAAGGTGTTGGAAACGGTCCACAAACATCCGTATGTATCAATTCTAAGACTTCCGTAGCCCGATATGCACATAATTTCTTGCTTTTGGTTTGTTTTCCTTTAATGCATTCAATACAGACATTAAAGTCTGTAAAATCAATGGAATTTAGAATTCCATCCGACACAAGTCGTTCAACTCTATTTCTAGAGATGTGACCTAAGCGCTTATGCCACAATGCACCTGAATTATCATTATTTAGCTTTCGTTTCGTATCTTTCGATTCAACATTGAGAGTTTCATGATATGAAGCATTTGTATCAAGCAAATAGAGATTGTCATATTGCATTAGTGATGTAACGCCCCGAAAACCCACCCAGGTTCGCGGTGCGCACAGAGACTACCCTGGTCTAAGCGACTCTCTCTTTAGTACTATCTCATTCACATGAACTGATTTCCTTAATCCACTACATGCTCCTAATCGCAATTTGTTGGGCACCAAGGCGTCCTGCCCAAAAAAATTTCGGCAGAGTGACGCCTGAAAATAGAGCCCCCAAAAATGCTAAGTACCTGCATAACACCAATCCAGAATATCCCAATCCCATCTAACCAATCTACGAACTCTCCAAACAATCGTCGTAACAGAACAAAATGCTATCGACCAAAATAAAGAGTGTCCACGATATAGAGTGACATGTCACCCCATAATTACATACAACTAATAATCAACGCTCCAAAGCAAACAAAATAAATCCTAAACCCTATCATCACTATGCCACGGCTCCATGGGTCGGGTCGCCCCAACACTATCATCAGCCGGGGCCCTGGTCGCACAACACCAACCACGCATCTACTCCTGAGTAGGCTCTCGATACTCACCCTCCTCCAGTGCGGCACCTACACCACAGAACACACGGTAAGCTCAAAGCTTAGCAAATAGAGTGCTGAAAGTAAATATGAAGTATGAAAATCAGTTATGCAGTTCTAACACATGTACGTCTCTACACACGTTGTCATCATCTCACCGCATCGCATCTCACCGACTCGAAATGCAACCGCACCGGGCAGTCAGTCCGTACACCGCACTGTTTACCGGCATGTCACCGCCGTCCCGGTTCCTCCAGGAACGGGGTCCATAAGTCACATTCCAGCCACTGACTCAACTCAAAGTGCAACCGTCCAGGTAGTCGGCCAATACACCGCACAAACACCAGCACGTCGCCACCACTCCATCTCATCCCGGAAGTGGGGCCCACAGTCACACTCCAGTCCACTGTCGCCTGTCCACACCGTGCCTAACATCCACTACTCTCCCTCCATGCTTAAAACATGCTCAAAACATTTGCGTAGCTTTTAAAACATGATGCATGTTGACTATACCAACTAACTACAACTCCACATGCACATCACACCACAAACGTACTTATGACCCACTACATGCACAAGACTCACAACATGCATACAACTGTGGTGTAGGCCCTTCTGGGCGACTCTCAAGCATTTTAGAACCACACTACTACTTACCTGGCGTCCGAGCTTGTTCAGATTTGACACGTAGCGTCACCTACGGTCTTACCTAGCAAAATTGAGAATCATCGTTAGTACTTAGGCTTAAACTCACCAATTCCTCCTAACACTACCATTTCTAGCTCATCTCGACCCATTCCCAACTGAACGGGTCACTAACTTGGTTCGGTTAAAAACCGGCCCAAAACTTCTAACGCGCATAACTTTTTCTACACTTATCGAAAAGACTCGATTTCAGCGACCACATACTCCCCTATCTACCTAGTTTAATATACTTGAACAGAATTCAAAACGAATAATTAGAGCTAGGTCAGATCCCCCAAAAACAGAACCGGGTTCTTTCCCTAATCGCCCAAAAACCTCCACTTCAATCCAATTCCACCAATTCCTCACCAATCAATCCCTCTAGCACTCAATTAGCACAATTTAATGAGATTCCATGGTTTAACACAGAGAACCTGAACTCCACACATTGGGAGTTCTCAGTTTTTAACCCCAATCGGCCCTCTCCTTTGCCCGACAATTCTCGCCGGTCTAAGCCCAACTATTTGCCGCCGAGGCTAGCCAAAAATGGCCGGTGGTCGAAGCCCAAGCTGGCTCGCCATTCTCGGCTTCAAGCAAAACGAAAACAGGGCAAGAGAAATAAGCTCACCAGCCGGTTTTGCGTGCGAAGACAGCCAATAATGCCTTCCCTGGATTCGCCGTCGCTGCCTGACTGGAAAACGCCGAAGTCCGCCGGTGATTTGATCGGCAATCGTCACTCCCTCCCTCCGACTCCGTTCTGTTCTCGTCGGGGTGAAAACAGCCGAATGGCTTCTTCGCGAAGCCATTCGGTTGTTTTAAAGAAAACAATAAAAATTGTTTTCTTTTCTTTTTTTTTTTATTTTAACAAATTATTAGTTACCGCTTTGCCCCCCCTTCGAATTCCCGTCAAACCCCGAATTTCACTTATCAAATTTCTCCTAAATTAACTCTCACTCTATGCTCGGTTTACACATCTCCACCGGCACTCCAGAGAAATTTAACAATTAACCGAATAATTAACACAAAATAAATTAACTAATTTATTCAGAAGCCCTCGGGTGTTACATCCACCCCACCTTGTAAGAATTTTGTCCTCAAAATTTACGTACCGAATAGCTCAGGAAACTGCTGTTCCATATCTTGTCGTCGCTCCCAAGTGGTCTCCTCCACGTTGTTGTTGCGCCACAACACTTTGACCAAGCGGATCTCCTTGTTGCGCAACACCTTAACAGCTGACCCCCAAATCCGGACTGGCTTTTCCTCATAAGCTAAGGTCGGTCGGATCTCAATCTCCTCCTGAGTCACCACCTGATCAGGATCACGAATGCACTTCCTCAGCATAGAAACATGGAAGACATCGTGAATGGCGCTCATAGACGCTGGCAGCTGTAGCCGGTACGCGGTACTCCCGACTCTCTCTAATACAGGGAACGGCCCCACAAACCGAGGGTTGAGCTTCCCTCGCTTTCCGAACCTGACCACTCCCTTGAATGGGGAGATCTTCAAAAACACCAGATCCCCCACGCTAAACTCCAACTCTCGCCGCCTCTGATCTGCATAACTCTTCTGCCGACTCTGAGCTGCCTCAATCCTCCTCCGAATAATAGCCACTTTGTCAACTGTCTGCTGCAAAATCTTAGGGCCTAGCAATCTCGCCTCCCCAACCTCGTCCCAATATAGAGGAGATCTGCATTTTCTCCCATATAAGGCCTCGTAAGGCGCCATACCTATGGTGGACTGGTAGCTATTATTATACGAAAATTCCACCAAAGGTAAGAACCTGCTCCAAGATGTCTGAAACTCTAGCACACAGGCCCTTAGCATATCTTCTAAAATCTGTATAGTCCGCTCCGACTGCCCGTCAGTCTGAGGATGAAAGGCCGTACTAAAATCCAACCGGGTGCCCATGGCCTTCTGTAGGCTCCTCCAAAACTTAGAGGTAAATCTGGGGTCTCGATCTGACACTATCGACACCGGAACCCCATGCAGCCTGGACTATCTCCTGAACATAAATCTGGGCGAACTGGTCCATAGAATAAGTCATCCTCACCGGCAGAAAGTGAGACGACTTCGTCAGCCTGTCCACAACCACCCAGATTGCATCGTGGCCCTTCACTATCCTGGGTAATCCCGTCACAAAATCCATAGTGATCCTCTCCCACTTCCACTCTGGTATTGGTAGTGGTTGAAGCATACCTGATGGTCTCTGGTGCTCTGCCTTCACCTGTTGACATACAACACAAGCCTCCACATACATGGCATCTTCACGCTTCATATTAGGCCACCAATAATGTTGTCTCAGGTCCCTGTACATCTTAGTACTTCCAGGATGCACAGAGAAAAGAGAAGAATGAGCCTCTGCCAATATATCCTTCCTCAGCTCCTCATCCTTCGGAACGTACCACCTGTCCCGAAATTTCAGAATCTCGTCCTCCGAAATGCTGAGTCCGGATCTCGCACCGGTCTCCATACCCGCCCTGAGGTCACTACACTCCGAATTGCCTCCTTGAGCCAGTTTGATCCTTTCCAGGATGGTCGGCCTCAATGATAGAGCCGAAAGAGTAACTGCAAGGTTAGAAACTACCTCCACACCAAGTCTCTGCAGCTCAACTCCCAACTCGGCCGGCACCGTAGTCCTCATAGCGAAAACTGAACCTGGAACTGCCACCCGACTTAAAGCATCCGCCACCACATTTGCTTTTCCCTGGTGATATTGATTTCCAAATCATAGTCTTTCACCAGCTCGAGCCACCTCCTCTGTCTTAGGTTTAGTTCCTTCTGCGTAAAGATATACCTCAAGCTCTGGTGGTCGGAGAATACTTCACATTGCTGCCCATATAGATAATGCCGCCAAATTTTCAGTGCAAAGACCACTGCTGCTAGCTCCAAGTCGTGAGTGGGATAGTTTTGCTCATGTGTCTTTAGTTGCCTAGAGGCATAAGCAATGACTTTCCCCATCTGCATCAATACACACCCCAAACCGATCCTGGATGCGTCGCAATAAATACTGAACCTCTCACCCACCACCGGTAGCACCAGTAACGGAGCTGAGGTCAACTTCTGCTTCAGAGTCTGAAAGCTATTTTCACAATCATTAGACCAACAGTACTTCGCATTCTTCTTGGTCAACCGAGTCATCGGGGCTGCAATCTTGGAGAATCCCTCAATAAATCTCCGATAATAGCCTGCCAATCCAAGAAAACTACGAATCTCACTCGCACTGGTCGGCCGAGGCCATTCCTGTACCGCCTGAACCTTCATCGGGTCCACCGAAATTCCATCACCGGAAATGACGTGCCCCAAGAAATTAACTCTATCCAGCCAAAACTCACACTTGGAGAACTTAGCGTACAACTGGTGCTGTTTCAAAGCAAACAGCACAATCTCCAAGTGTTCCTTGTGCTCCTCTTCAGTCCGCGAATAAACCAAAATATCATTAATAAACACTATCACGAACCTGTCTAAATACTCCTTGAACACCCGATTCATCAAATCCATAAAAGCTACCGGGGCATTGGTCAGTCCGAATGACATGACCAAAAACTCATAGTGTCCATATCTCGTCCTGAAAGCTGTCTTCGGTACATCTTCCTCTCGCACCTTCAGCTGATAGTAACCGGATCTCAAATCAACCTTAGAGAACACCCGCGCACCTTGAAGCTGATCAAACAAATCATCTATCATCGGCAATGGATACCTGTTCTTCACTGTCAACTTATTCAGCTCCCTGTAGTCAATACACATGCGTAGGGATCCGTCTTTCTTTTTCACAAACAACACCGATGCGCCCCACGGCGAAAAGCTGGGGCGTATAAAGCCCTTATCCGTCAACTCCTCCAACTGCGACTTCAACTCTTTCAGCTCAGTAGGCGCCAATCTGTACGGGTTCTTACACACCGGTTCAGCCCCTGGGTACACATCAATGACGAACTCGACCTCTCTATCCGGAGGCAAACTAGGCAAGTCCTCAAGGAACACCTCGGGGAAATCCTGCACGACTGCGATGTCTGATAACTGAATCCCTGCCTGATATCGTCCATCCACAGCGCTAGCTAGGAAGCCCATACATCCATCTCGTAATAACTGTCGAGCTCTCAATGAAGATACTACAGGAATCCTGTTCACCCTTTTCCCGGCCCTGAATGAATAACTCTCACCATTCGGGGGTCGAAAATGGATCTCTCGAGTCCTGCATTCTATCGAGGCAAAATGTCTGAACAGCCAATCCATACCCAAGATGACCTCATACCCCTTCATGTGGAGTATGACCAGATCAGCATATAGTAGTCGCTCCCCCACTGTCACTATATCTCCTCGCACCATTTGATCTGAAAATAAACGCTCACCTGATGGCAATGTTACCTCATAAAATCGGTCTGCTGGACAAAACTCCAAATTGGCCTTAACCACAAAGTCCGTAGGCACAAATGAATGTGTAGCACCCGTATCAATCAAGGTATAAGCTGCAACTCCGAGAATAAAAATGCTACCTGAAATGACAGACGGCTGGGCAGCATCATCTGGCTCAATAAGGGAGAAAACCCGCGGTGCTGATTTCGCCGGGCCTCTACTCAAGGTCGGGCACTGTCTGGCAAAATGGCCTACCTCGTTGCACTGAAAGCATCGGCCTGCCTTCGGACACTCTCTCGCAATATGGCCCACCTCATTACACCTGAAGCATCTACTAGAATCTGCTAGGCACTCACCAAAATGGTTCTTCTTACACTTAGGGCATAGTGGCACAACACTCGACTCTTGAGGCCGCTTGCTGCTCCCTTGACTGCTCCCCTGGCTCTCACTGGGCCTCTTCTGGCCCCTCTGCTGCGGTTGCGGCATGCCCCTCGACGACTGTGGCATTAATCCCTAGAGGAGACGTCGCGGCTGCTCCTTAGGCTGATCCCTATAGCTAGGAAGCCTCATGCTGGCCTCCTCAATATCCAGTGCCTTGGCAACCACCATGTCATAAGGTACATTCTGTGTTCCAGCTATCTTGACACCCATATATATCTCCGGCTTCAGCCCTTGAACAAACTGATGCACCTTATTCTCGTTTAGGCTCACCAGATGACTGGCAAATCTCGATAAGGACTCAAACTGCCGCACATAATCTGCCACTGTACCAGTCAGCTTCAACTAAGTAAACTCGACCATCTTCGTGGTTCTAACCGAGTGGCTAAAGTATTTGCCGAAGAACACTGCCCGAAACTCCTCCCATGCCATCCTACTCACATCGGCGGTGGCTTTCACTGTGTCCCACCATAATCGGGCGTCCCCTGTCAAGTGAAAAACTGCACTGGAGACCCTGTCCCGATCCTCCACCTTGGCATAACCCATCATGTCTTCCATTCTTCGAATCCACTCCTCAGCAATGAGTGGGTCTGAAGATGATCCGTCAAAGACTGGGGGCTGCAACCTGTGAAACCTATCCCCCTCGCGGCCCGCTGCAGCAGCACTACCACTAGACTGCCTTGATCCTCCCTGTTTAAAAATCGCTCTAACTGCTGGGACTGGCGCTTCTAACTGCTGAGACTGGCGGGTGACCAACTTTGTCAACTGCCTGATAGCATCATCCCTCCTGTCTGTCTCTCTCTGTGGTTGTCCCCTAATCTCGGCCTGATCATCTATCTCTCTTCGAGGTCGTCCCCGTCCTCTACGCCCTCCCGGCATATCTCTATATCCCTGAACAATTTAACACTATCATAAGTAAAATATACGAGGGTTCTAAAAATACTTACAGTTGGCGAAGTGCTCCCAGACAGCGGCTGACGGTGTTAGGTAATCCACTGAACGACGTCGACCCCATGGCTCTGATACCATAACTGTAACGCCCCGAAAACCCACCCAGGTTCGCGGTGCGCACAGAGACTACCCTGGTCTAAGCGACTCTCTCTTTAGTACTATCTCATTCACATGAACTGATTTCCTTAATCCACTACATGCTCATAATCCCAATTTGTTGGGCACCAAGGCGTCCTCCCCAAAAAAATTTCAGCAGAGTGACGCCTAAAAATAGCGCCCCCAAAAATGCTAAGTACCTGCATAACACCAATCCAGAATATCCCAATCCCATCTAACCAATTTACGAACTCTCCAAACAATCGTTGTAACAGAACAAAATGCTATCGACCAAAATAAAGAGTGTCCACGATATAGAGTGACATGTCACCCCATAATTACATACAACTAATAATCAACGCTCCAAAGCAAACAAAATAAATCCTAAACCCTATCATCACTATGCCACAGCTCAATGGGTCAGGTCGCCCCAACACTATCATCAGCCGGGGCCCTGGTCGCACAACACCAACCACGCATCTACTCCTGAGTAGGCTCTCGATACTCACCCTCCTCCAGTGCGGCACCTACACCACAGAACACACGGTAAGCTCAAAGCTTAGCAAATAGAGTGCTGAAAGTAAATATGAAGTATGAAAATCAGTTATGCAGTTCTAACACATGTACGTCTCTACACACGTTGTCATCATCTCACCGCATCGCATCTCACCGACTCGAAATGCAACCGCACCGGGCAGTCAGTCCGTACACCGCACTGTTTACCGGCACGTCACCGTCGTCCCGGTTCCTCCAGGAACGGGGTCCATAAGTCACATTCCAGCCACTGACTCGACTCGAAGTGCAACCGTCCAGGTAGTCGGCCAATACACCGCACAAACACCAACACGTCGCCACCACTCCATCTCATCCCGGAAGTGGGGCCCACAGTCACACTCCAGTCCACTGTCGCCTGTCCACACCGTGCCTCACATCCACTACTCTCTCTCCATGCTTAAAACATGCTCAAAACATTTTCGTAGCTTTTAAAACATGATGCATGTTGACTATACCAACTAACTACAACTCCACATGCACATCACACCACAAACGTACTTATGACCCACTACATGCACAAGACTCACAACATGCATACAACTGTGGTGTAGGCCCTTCTGGGCGACTCTCAAGCATTTTAGAACCACACTACTACTTACCTGGCGTCCGAGCTTGTTCAGATTTGACACGTAGCGTCACCTACGGTCTTACCTAGCAAAATTGAGAATCATCGTTAGTACTTAGGCTTAAACTCACCAATTCCTCCTAACACTACCATTTCTAGCTCATCTCGACCCATTCCCAACTGACCGGGTCACTAACTTGGTTCGGTTAAAAACCGGCCCAAAACTTCTAACGCGCATAACTTTTTCTACACTTATCGAAAAGACTCGATTTCAGCGACCACATACTCCCCTATCTACCTAGTTTAATATACTAGAACAGAATTCAAAACGAATAATTAGAGCTAGGTCAGATCCCCCAAAAACAGAACCGGGTTCTTTCCCTAATCGCCCAAAAACCTCCACTTCAATCCAATTCCACCAGTTCCTCACCAATCAATCCCTCTAGCACTCAATTAGCACAATTTAATGGGATTCCATGGTTTAACACAGAGAACCCGAACTCCACACATTGGGAGTTCTCAGTTTTTAACCCCAATCGGCGCTCTCCTTTGCCCGACAATTCTCGCCGGTCTAAGCCCAACTATTTGCCGCCGAGGCTAGCCAAAAATGGCCGGTGGTCGAAGCCCAAGCTGGCTCGCCATTCTCGGCTTCAAGCAAAACGAAAACAGGGCAAGAGAAATAAGCTCACCCGCCGATTTTGCGCACGAAGACAGCCAATAATGACTTCCCTGGATTCGCCGTCGCTGCCTGACTGGAAAACGCCAAAGTCCGCCGGTGATTTGATCGGCGATCGTCACTCCCTCCCTCCGACTCCGTTCTGTTCTCGTCGGGGTGAAAACAGCCGAATGGCTTCTTCGCGAAGCCATTCAGTTGTTTTAAAGAAAACAATAAAAATTGTTTTCTTTTCTTTTTTTTTTATTTTAACAAATTATTAGTTACCGCTTTGCCCCCCTTCGAATTCCCGTCAAACCCCGAATTTCACTTATCAAATTTCTCCTAAATTAACTCTCACTCTATGCTCGGTTTACACATCTCCACCGGCACTCCAGAGAAATTTAACAATTAACCGAATAATTAACACAAAATAAATTAACTAATTTATTCAGAAGCCCTCGGGTGTTACAAGTGAATCAGTTCCAACAATATTAGAATTAATAGATAACATAAACTGATTGTTTCCAAAAGAACAATTGTAACCAGATTTGTCCAAATAACAAACCGAAACCAAATTCCGTCTAAACGACAGTACAACAAAAGTATCCATTAAATCCAAATAGAAACCAGTACTAAGCAACAATCTAAAATGACCAATTGCTTCCACTTCTACCGACTTTCCATCGCCCACATAGATACGTCTTTCAGCATCACTTGGCTTTCGGTAGCTCAGGCAACCCTGCATTGAAATACTGATGTTAGTAGTAGCACCGGAATCTAACCACCAAGTATTTCTAGGTACTGAAGCTAAGTTAACTTCAGAACAAACCAAATTAAGAAATGTACCTTTCTTCTCCTCCACGAGCGATACTTGGAACACTCCTTCTTCATGTGTCCGGGTTTATTGCAGAAGAAACAAAGGTCACCACCTTTATGTTGTTTCTTTTCACTCGGACCCGCAGCATTCACATTCTTTCTTTTCTTGCCCTTGTCCTTAGAGGTGCTTGCCAAATGAGCACTTTCTGTCTTATCTTGATTCAATCTCTCTTCCTCTTGGACACAGTGAGAAATCAGTTCATTCAAACTCCACGTTTCCTTCTGACAGTTAAAACTGACCTTAAAGTGGTTGAACTGAACCGGAAGAGAAATCAGAATGAGATGCACAAGTAAATCCTCGTGCAAATCCAGCTTTAGTGCCTTCAATTTCGAAGCAAGATTAGACATCTCCATGATGTACTCCCTTATGTTTCCCTTGCCCTTATACTTCATTGAAATCAAGCTCTTTAGAATAGTGCTTGTTTCAGCCTTATCGCTTTTGGCAAAGCGCTTCTCGATTTCTGCAAGGTAATCCTTGGCATTAGTGGTGTCATCAGACACTGCACCCCTAAACACCTCCGGAATGGCGCGCTTGATGATCATCAAACTCATGCGGTTGGAGCGATCCCACTTCTCAAATCTAGCTTTCTCTTCAGAGGAGCTAATTGCCGTAGGAGTAGTGGGTTTCTCCGTCCGAATCGCAAGGTCCATGTCCATGCACCCGAGAACTATCTGAATGTTCTCTTTCCTAGTCCTTAAAGTTAGTACCATTAAGGACCGGTACTGAAAAAGAACATTAAAAATAAATAAATAACATGCTCACAACCATAATTATCAATAAAATTCAAAATAATTGGCAAATCCCATCTCAAGATACCTAGTGCACCATTAATTTCAAGTCTTTGGACAGTAAAATTAACTGCAAGTGATACTCTTGTTGTAATAATCAAACACTAACAATAATGCATGACAAATAACAAACCTCTCTTTGGATTGATTTATTATTCTCATGTAAAATCCTTATAATCGTTACATGTTTACTATCACAGGTAATTATGTAATTCGGCCAACTATTAACCTTCCTTTAGGCCGATTAATAATCGCATGAACTTACACAATTACAAATATTCAAAATTCAGTCATAAATAATCTACGTAAGAGAGGTCACTTTGGCGACATCTTATTTCAATTTATTCAATCAGAATGATGAACCATAATTACTTTATTATATAGTATGCCAATTAAATTGAATTTAATCAAATTAAATAAATAAATCCCAAAACTGAATCATCGGTCAAAGTTGCATGAAAATTAACAATAGAATAATAAATTTCCACCAAAATTTCCTTAGTCAAAGCTTGAATTCATTCTGATTTTTGAAAACTGAATCTCAAGCATTGAATCCTTGGTCAAAGAAGAGGAATTGTTCATGACGTTGCAGCAGAAAACCCACAAACAATATTAAAAAAAAATATCTCACAATTTTCCATCTCTAGGTTTTTTTTTTTCTTGTATTTCTTCAATGAACAAAAAGTATAATAAATTTCCGTCAAAAAATTGTTCTGGGAAGGCTGAAACTTTATCCGCCATTGACCGACAGAAGAAAGACAAAGCAGTGAGAAAGAAAAGAAAAAAAAAATGCACTTTTAACCCATAACAGTGAGCGACGTTACAGTGAGCAACTTTTTTTTTTCAATCGATCAACAGAATAAGGGCTCCATCAACAACAGAGAGAAAATTCGTTCAAAGATCACAACCAAAATTAATTTTTATCATCCTCAAATCAAGAACAAGATTAAAGGCTCTGATACCAATTGTTAAAATTAGATCTCTAGAATTACTGTGTTTCTAATCCCAAACGAAACTACACCAGAGAATCACAGATCTGTTCTTGATTAAATATAAAGAGGAAAGCGGAAGCGTACCTGAATCTTTAGCCATGAATTTTTAGTGGTTTTGATCTTCCAGAATGTAGAATTTCCTTAGGGTTTCCAAATCTCTCTCTGTTGATGGGGATACGAAGAGATACCTTTTCACTCTACATTTGGGGAACATAACCTAATTGCCTATTTAAAGCAATTATAAAACTTTTGCCTATTTCTAATTTGGCCCCTTCATCAAATTAGAAATTCCACATATGGTATCCATAATAAATATTCATGACATTTATGCCCTAAGTCAAATTCCTTATTTCAAAATAGACCACATAATATTTGACTTAATATAATTGATGACCATATACATTCATTTATATGTAAGTGTCCCAAAATTCTAACACATTTTAATTGTAATCTCAAAATGCAGATCATCTAAAACACATAGCTTGTATAAACCCATGAATTCGAAAGTATTGACGTCATGTCCAAGAATGCTGGTAAAAGTTACCTTACGAGAAATAGTTAAGGGTTTATGCTTGAAATTTTCATCATATCGAGCTTTGAAATCAGCTGATTTGAAGAACCTTGAGGGCCATTTTGTAGAGGAGGGTCGAGTTGTATTGCTTTGAGGAGCTCTATACTTGCTCTTAGCATTTTGAGAGGGAGAATCCAATCGAGGAGTAAAGAGAGACCGGAGAGAGAAGTGGAATAAAATAAAGGAAGGGAGGATTTTGGCCAGAAAAGTGTGTGAAAAGGTGGAAATTGCGAGAGAGATTGATAGAAAACGACACCCTGTACATATATAATTGATGCAACGATCGAATGATTTTAATTAAGGGTTGACCAATTTGACGAAAATTAAACTTGATTTTTCCAAGGAGCTTAAGCAATCCACCGAGGATCTTCATGGATGGACCAATGAAGAGATCCAAAATTCTCATAAAAGAGAGATATCCAAGGGTCGACCCGTCCCATCATAGGGTCGACCCTGTCCAAAACTTAAATTTAATCAATTCTAATTAACTTAAACTAAACTTAATGTTATTAAATGTCTTTTCATCTAAAAATTTTGTAAAAATATTAGTTAATTGATTTTCAGAGTTGACACATTTAAAATGATTGTCATTTTTTAGACATGATCTCTAATAAAATGATACCAAATTTTAATATGTTTGATGAGAGAGTATTGGATAAGATTTTTTAAAATGTTGATAACACGAGTGTTATCACACTCAATTGAAATTTTCTTATAAAATTGGTTATAATCTTCCAAAGTTTACTTCTACCAAAACACTTGAACACAATTATCAGCTGCTATACATTCACTCTCGGCCTTTGAGAGCGCCAAAGAATTTTGTTTCTTAGAGAACTGTTAGTGAAAAATCACATTTTAACGCAAATGCACGTGTAGCTAACAAAGTAATAAAAAATAAGTACGAGTCGAACTCATGAGAATAAATTATCAAATTTTAAATCTAAGTAAAACAAAATTAATTTATAATGGATAATCAGGCTATATGAATTAAATAGAAATTCAAACAATAAAACAAAATGCAAACAATAAGATGAAAAAGTCAGATAATGAAAATATTGATCATGATCGATTTCTTTGTTACGTGAATTCCATTAACATAGCTACAGATTGCTATAACATTCGTTCGAACAACAAAAATTTTGTAATAATCAAGATTTCTTCGAATTGTTTAGTGGTTTGTTTTATTTTTCTCTTCTATTTATAAATAGAGTGAAAATAATAAAAATATGAATGATATTCTATCCTAAAAACCATACAAATTGAATAATAACAACCTAATAAAATTCAATTCGTATAAATTATTATGTATCTAATAATTTTTACCTATTTCTCAATATGATAAGAACATGTGTAATCAAAATTGTCCGTCGACATAAATTGAATTTAACCATAGTCTTCATAATAATTTATTCGAACAAAAACAAATCGTAGCAAACAATGAAATTCTTATAACAAGTACTCTGTACTTTAACTAAAATAAACTCATCCCATAATCATAAAATTCATCAAAGTAATTAAATCAAAATTATCCAAAGTGAAAATCATCAAAATAATAGAAGTGAAGAAATTTATGAAATGTGAGGTTGAGAGTAGAAAGACAACAATTTTTCTCTAAGATTGTGATGTACATCTGTGTTCTTCTCCTTGATGAAAAAACCCTTTCTTTCTCCCATTGTTTTTCCACCTTTTCTTTCCCTGACCCTTAAGCCACTGTTTGGCCCCTTTTGTCTCTACTCTTTTTTGCTTTCAAAAGTTCTCTTTTTATTTCCTTGTCTATGCTGATTCTCCTCCCTCATTTTGTGGGATTTCTTCTTTTCAGGGAGTTTTTTTTTTTTTTTTTTTTCCTTTTTGTTGTTGATTTGAATTCCACCATTAAATTTTTTGGTTAATCTCTTTAATTTCCAAAATTTGTACAACCAAGTTGACATCATTTACACCAAAATTTACAGCAAAATTCTTTTTAGTGTTAAAATTTAATATTTCACAAAAATTTAAATAAAATTCATTAGTTCTTCAAAGCAGATAACGAGGTAACAATCTATCTCAATTTTCATAATTTTGGCCTAACTAATATGCACTTCACTCAATTTAAGTAATTTTTCATATATAAATATTATCCCAAAATATTTCTTTTCCAAGAGTTATCAAAAACCAAGAATGTAAAACCCATAATTTAAAAATAAATAAAAAATGCTTTAATCAGATATGTTCACTCATTTATTTCTAATTAATTAGTGAAAATAAAATATTTTCTCTACTAAGTTTAGTCGACTCATATCAAACAACTTTATCCTTTTATGAAATATTTAAAGTGATCCTCAATTACTAGCCCAAGAGTGAATTTGAAGATTTTCACTTTAATAGTTTATTCCTCTTAGAGACTTATTTTATTTTTAGTGAGCTTTGGACTGTAAATCTAATAACTTTTTTTTTTCCTTTCTTCTTCGTGATGAAAATGAATTTTGAAGAATCTCTCATCATATGACTTGAATATCCACTACCAAGTTACTATAAATCTTTCAAGGGAGAATTTTTAACCTATAAGAAAAGGTTAATTGTTTTTCTTGATTATGTAAACTTTTTTGGGTCCTTGAGAGTTAATATTGGTTCCTAAGAACCCATATCGTAGACAACTTCTTATCACTCAACTTAATAGACACAAGATTTATGGCTACTCTATTACATGAATGACAAATAGTCGGCCCAACAAAGAAATTTCTTTAAGACTTTTTCTTTTTAAAAGTTTCATATCCAATTTTTGGCTTTATTAAATGTTACTATTTGTTTTCCCAATATCATATTCAAGTTTTAACTACCATATGCGAACTTAGGGACAATATTACTCAAATCGTTATTTTGCCTTTCAAATCACCTATTTCTTTTTTTCAAAGATAATGTTACACTAGCACATTTCTTTATTAAATCAACATCCTCGATTCTTTAAAATTTTATACTTAGAATTGAGTAAATTAAATTGCTCAACTAAATCATTGAAGGCATCAATTAACTCATTTTCATCAACATCATAATTCAAATCACTAAAGGCAATCACTTATCTTATTTTTTTTAGCCATGAAGCACAATGTTAACCACTTTTTCGTCCTCGGATGACATGTCTTCTTCACTATCATCCCAAGTGGCTTTTATTGCTCTATTCTTGAATGAATTTGGTGTCTTATTGGCTTGAAAACAATCGACTTTGAAGTGACCTGACTTTCCATGATCAAACTAAGTGACCTCTTTTTCTTTTTGTGGCCTAACCCCTTTTGTGACATTCTTCCCACGCCACTTTTTCCGTCAGAAGAATTCACTAAACCTCATTGTAAGGAAAACAATCTCATCATCGTCTTCTTCCTTTCCAGATTCCATTTGGTTGTTTGATGAGGCTTCTTTAAGAGTGATGTCCTTTTGCTTTGTGATTTCTTTCTTCCTTTATTTCTCTTTTTCATTTGCCTTCATGGTAATCTCATGTGTCATGAGGGATCCAAGATCTCTTTTATTTTAAGAATTTTGAGATCCCTTGCTTTGTGGATCGTCATGACCTTAGGTTGTCATGATCTTGGAAGACACCGAAGATTTTTCCTAACCAATTCTTCGTTGGGATACACTCTACTAAGAAATTTTAAACTATTAGTAATGTTAGTGAATCTCTAACTAATAGTTTCATCTTTTTCTATAGAAAATAATTCATATTCGTGTACAAATATACTCATTGTTCTATCATGTGTAATCTCAAGTAAATGTCATGTAATACACATTATAAAGGATGATGAAAATGCAAGGTGAACTGATGGGAGAAAAGATCATTGTGTTGGTTGATTGTTGAGGAACTCATAATTTTCTATCAACAGAGGTAGTTAAGAAGTTTAAGTTACCCATTAACAATATTGGGAACTATGATATTTTAGTGAGAACTGATATAACAGTGACGGCAGAAGGGATATGCATGAAAGATAAGTTAGTGGTGCAGAATATTTAGATGGGTGAAGACTTGTGGCCTCTCAATTCAGGGAGTTCTGATATAATTTTAGGGATGTAGTGGTTACAATCGTTAGGAGGAATGCATGCGAATTGGTCAACCTTGACGATGGAATTTGTGGTGAAAGATACACTAGTTACCCTAAGAGGCGATATTGATTTGTGTCATAAATTAGTATCTTAAAAGTGTAGGGGAAGAAGCTTTATTTGAATTAGAAGAGTTAGCAGTAATGGAGGCTGTCCTAGAAGGTAACCATTGGCAATTCAAGATCTACTACAAAAGTTTCAGCACCTATTTGAGTTACCGAATGAACTCCCACCATACCGAGCACAAGACCATGTTATCACCCTAATGGAAGGCGTTTCCCTAGTTTGTGTACGACCTTATTGATATTCTCATCCCCAAAAGGAAGCGATTGAGAAACTAGTTAATAAGATGTTAGCAATCGAGATAATTTGGCGAGTTGTAATCCTTTTCAAGCTTATATTTACTTGTAAGAAAGAAATATTGTAGTTGGCTATTCTGCATCGACTATTGGGCCCAAAACAAGGTTACCATACCAAATAAAATTTCTCGTTCTAGTCTTAGAGGAGTTGGATGAGTTAAATGGAACTAGAGTTTCCCCATAATTGTATCTGACCATATTTAGGTCAAGACAGAAAATGTGAATAAGACAACTTTTCTAGGTACATGAAGGACAATATGAATTTTCGGTGATGCCATTTGAGCTCACGAATGCGGCCTCAACTTTTCAAGCATTAATGAATCAAGTGTTTAAACAATTTCTTGGAAAGTTTGTGCTCGTGTTTTTTATGATATATTGATTTACAGTGTTGAATTGGAGATGCATATTGTCCTTTTAGAAATGGTGTTTGAGGTGCTACGTCAACATAAGTTATACACAAATAAGAGTAAATGTAGTTTTATTGAGTTGCATATCAAATACTTAGGGCATGTCGTAAATGAAGATAAAGTATCAACTAACCAAAATGAAATTCCAACCATGAGAGACTAGCATACACTAAAACACTTTACAGGAATCGAGAGGATTTCGGTTGACGCGCTACTACCAGAAGTTTTTTACTGGATATGGGAAGATTGTGACTCCACTTACCACTAGGGCTGGGCACGGTTTGGTCCGGGCCGGTTCTGGCCAGGAACCGGACTAGACCGATAGTTTCAGGAATTTAATTCCTGAAACCGGAATCGGTCCCTAGTAGAAACGGTACCGAACCAAAATCGGAACCAGACCGCAAATTCGGTCCGGTTCCGGTTCGGTACCGGTTCCCTCCCATGTATTTTAATTTTTTTTTAATTTAAAAATAAAATAAACCATAGATATGGTTTACCCGAAGCCATAGATCTGGTAAACGCCGAAGCGAACCCGGCCACCTCGATGGAATCTGACAAATACCGAGCTCCATTGACGTAGTTGGCAAGCAGAGGCGAGGCGAGGCGACAGAGGCGACAGAGGCGAGCGCGAGGCGACCAGGCGAGCTCGAGCAGAGGCAGCGAGAGCGGATACGGCGCGAGCAGAGGAAGCGAGAGCGGAGACGGCACGAGCAAAAGCAGCGAGAGCAGAGGCGACCAGGCGAGCGCGAGCAGAGGTAGAGAGCGGAGGCAGTGCAAGTAGAGGCGGTGACTGGTGAGAGCTAGGGCTTCTGAGTGACTGAGTGAGTCTGGCTGCGGGAAAGAAGCGAGGTCTGGGGAGTGGTTTTAGGTTTTTTTTAAGTTATCCGACCCATGGGTCGGATAACCCACCGGGCCGACCCATGGGTCGGTTCTCCCATGGGAATTCCCAGTTCCTCAATCCATGGAACCGGAACCGGTTCCATGGCAGGCAGAACCGACCGAGAACCGGCCTGAACCGTCGGTCTGGTCCGATTTTACGGTTCCGGGCCGGTTCTGCCCACCCATACTTACCACTCAACTTAAGAAAAATTAGTTTGGGTGGATTGAAAATGCAGAGAAGGCTTTTTAGGAGTTGAAAATGACAACGATAACAATACTTGTCATAGCTTTACCAAATTTTTCTAACACTTTTGCTATCGAGGCAGATGCATCCGAGAATGGACTAGGGACTGTATTGATGATAGAAGGTCACCCAATCGCCTTTTTTAGTCAAGTCATATCACCACAAGCTAAGCATGGATCTATTTAAGAATGAGAATGTGTTTGCCATTGAGAAATGGAGACCATACTTGATTAGGCAGAAAGTTGTACTGAGGATTGATCAGCGCACTTTAAAGTTCCTTCTTGAGTAGTGAATGGTTAGCTATAATTTTGAGATTCAACATTGACCCAGAACATAAAATACATTTGTTGATGCCGTATCTCGTCGACCTGAAGTTACTCAATTAGTCATCTACCGAACTTTCTTAGGAGGAGATAGAGCCTGAAAACAAAGTTGATGTCAATCTCAGCCGCATTAAACTGGCAATAGAAGTTGAGGATACAGCACATTAGGGTTACTCAATGAATCATGGACAACTTCTTTGTAAGAATAGATTGATTCATAGGGCTGGGCACGATCCGGTCCGGGCCGGTTCTGGCTCGGAACTGGCCCGGACCAGTAGTTTCGGGAATTTAATTCCCAAAATCAGAACCAGTCCCTAGCGGAACCAGAACCGGCCCGAAAATTCGGTACCAGTTCCGGTTTGGTACCGGTTCTTCCTATGCATTTTAAATTTTTTTATTTAAATTTAAAAATAAAACAAAGAATCAGGAGAATGCAGAATCGATTCCAATTTTTGGCTAGGGTTACTTATTCGTTAGGTGAAGGAAGAATGCAGAATCGATTTCCGGCTAGACTTACTTATTCGTTCGTGTGACGGTGTGAGAGTCTGAGAGAGTCGAGAACCAGAAGAAGGCAGAATCAATTCTGATTTCTGACCTTTCAAATTGGACTTCTTCAGTTGAGAATGCAGAATCAGAACTGCGAAAGTCGCTAGTTGACGGGCGACGGTCGGAGCTGCTTGAGACGTGAGGTCGCTAGGTCGGGGTCGGGTCATCAGTGCTGAGCGAACTGAACTGAGGGGCGTGAGACTGAAGGAATTGAACTGAACTGCAGAGGGCTGGCTGCGACTGGTTTAGGGTTTTTTTACTTTTAGATTTTCTTTTATAAATATTTTTAAGTTATTTGACCCATGGGTCGGATAACCCACCGGGCTGACCCATGGGTCGATTCTCCCATGGGAATTCTCGGTTCCGACACGGAGAACCGGGGACCGGACCGCGGTTCCCGGTTCCCCAATCCATGGAACCGGAACCGGTTCCATGGATTGGGGAACCGACCAAGAACCGGCCCGGACCACCGTTCTTGTCCGATTTTGCAGTTTCGGGCCGGTTCTGCCCACCCCTATTGGTGCATACTTCGGAGTCAACCATTGATTCCAATTTTGTTGAAAACATATCATGGTAGCGCAATTGGTGGACATGCAGTTTAAAAACTTATCAATGTATCGTGTTGAGAAATCTATTTCTTTATCTTATTTTGGAACCTTACAGAGCCTTTATATTTATAGGCTAGATAAAAAACTGAAAGGGAAAAACAAACGTTTGGTAATCAAGATGAGGACTCAATGGTTCTCTCAATCTTGATGAGTAAGATCTGTTACAAATCTCTCATAAAGTTAGCTGTTATAACTTATTAATTTTAATATTCCCCCTTAATGTGTTGTCGGATTCCAAGTTTAGCTCAAAGATGTTGAAACCTCTCTTTTGGAAGTGCTTTTGTGAAGATGTCGGACAGTTGCTCATCAGATTGGCAAAACTCAAGTTGAATTTCTCCATCTTCAATGGCTTGTCAGATGAAATGATACTTAAGAGCTATATGTCGAGTTCGGCAATGGTGAATCGGGTTTTTTGCCTTAGAAATTGCAGATTTGTTGTCGCAGTACAGCACGGTTCCTTCATTTTTGATGATGACCGAGGTCGGCCAAAATTCTTCTAAGCCAAACTGCTTGCAAAGTAGCTAGTGATGCAGAGACATACTCTGCATCATTGTTATCTCGCCTATCAAAGATAATCCACTTATTGTTATCAAAGCTGAGCTTGTAGCCATTCTCCACCAGTTGTCCGAGGCTAAGTAAATTTTGACTTAAGCTTGGTACGCAGAGAACGTTGTTTATGCAGCTTGGTCCTTCCTTCGTCTTGATGGCGATTCTTCTAAATCCTTTTGACTTAGCTTGCTCTCCGTTGCCCAACTGAACTGGGGTAGTGACGCTTTTGTCGAGCTCGTAGAAAATTTCTGAGGTCGGCGTCATATGGTTGCTACACCCGTTATCCAGTAACCATTTTCCTTTTTCCTTGCCAGTGGTTGTGTGACACACATAGAATGTTCCGTATGTTTCTCAGACTGTTTGATTTGACTCTGCCGGACTAGCCTGGTGAGTATTCTCCACTTGGCAGTCTTTAACGAGGTGACCGAACCTGTTGCATTTGTTGCACTTCGGTTGGCCTTTGAACCAACGGTCTTCTTTGGAGTGATTTGTCTTATTGCAAATGCTGCAATTTGAAGAGAAGTTGCATTTTCCTCTTCCTCTTGAGTTACGTCCACCTCGTCCTCTTGAATTTCTTCCACCTCTTGACTGGATGGAACTTGAGCTATCGTCTCGATTGTTGTTGCTGATGTTGAGCTTTGATTGGAAAGCACTCTCAATTGGCTTTTCGGAGTGTCTAGACAACCTTTGCTCAAACGATTTGAGGGACGCCATCAATTCTTGGACTATGAGCATTGACAAGTTCTTTGTTTCTTCGATGATAGCAACGATGGGATCGTATTTCTCAGGTAGGCAGATGAGGATCTTTTGCACCATTCTCTGGTCTGTGACGTCTTCACCATGAGATTTCGTCTGGTTTACCAAATCGAAAAATCTGGTCGAGAATTCCATCAGTGTTTCTTTCTCCTTCATTTTGGCATTTTCGAACTCCTTCAACAGCGATTGGAGCTTAATGGCTCTAACTTTCTCATCTCCTTGGAATTCGCTCTACAAGATCTCCCACGCCTCTTTGGCTGTGTTGGCACGCATGATTCTAGGAAAGATGGTTTTGGCGACTGCTCTCTGGAGTATGGAAAGAGCATTTGCGTCGGCTCGTCAGAACTGCTCTAGTTTCTTCAGTTCTGCCTCGTTCAGGTCGTCTCCATCGGCGGGCTCTTGGAATTCTTTCTCCACGATCTCCCATTGGTTAATAGATCGGAAGATGGTCTTCATCTTTATGAACCAGAAATCATAGTCATCGCCATTAAACTCTAGAATAAGATGGTGGTTGATATTGGACGGGATTGCACTGGTACTGGCCATGGAATTTGTGTGGTTAGTAAAACCTAATTGCTCTGATACCAATTTGTTGAGAAATCTATTTCTTTATTTTATTTTGTAACCTTACAGAGCCTTTATATTTATAGGCTAGATAAAAAACTAAAAGGGAAAAACAAACGTTTGGTAATCAAGATGAGGACTCAATGGTTCTCTCAATCTTGATGAGTAAGATGTGTTACAAATCTCTCATAAAGTTAGTTGTTACAACTCATTAATTGCTCATAAAGTTAACATATTGCTATAAAATTTTATTAGAGGGGAATAAAGCATGCAGTGCAACAATATACAACTTCATGTGAAGTGTGCAAACGTAAAAAATAATTGACAATGTCAACCACATGACTTTTACAACCATTGGCGGTGCCATAACAAATCTGGGAGGACATCACCATTTATTTTATTGAAAGATTACCTTGTTCAGATGGTATGAATATTATTTTAGTGGCTGTGGATCAACTCAGCAAATATGCTCATTTTCTTGCCTTACAAAACCCATTTACAACTCAATTGGTGTTAGCTATTTTTATAAAAGAGGTGGTAAAGCTTCATGGGGTTCCACACTCAATAGTTACTGAGCAGGACAAAGTGTCTCTTAGCAACTTTTGGAGAAAATGATTTAAAGTTCAAGGCACAATGCTCTTAAACAAACTATCCCCTATCATCCACAAGTTGATGGCTAGACAAAAGTTGTAAATTGAAGTTTAATGACGCCCTTACGATGTTTTATTTATGACAAACCCAAAACACGGGTTCATTGGTGTCATTGGAAAGAATATTGCTACAATATCTCTTTCCACATGTCAGCACAAATGTCACCCTTCCGAGCGATATACAGTCAGATTCCACTGTCTTTGATTAAATATTGGCTGAGGATGATATCAGTGTCATCACTTGGGTATTGCAAGAGTGATATGCTATCCTTATTGAGTTGAAAAATCACTTGTAAGGGCCCATAGCAAAATAAAGTTGATAGTCGACAGTAAACACCATGACCTTAATTTTCAAGCAGGTGTCTAGTGTACTTATGTAACACCCCCGAACCCGCCTCGGCTCGATGCGCTACTTTGCTAACTCAAACCGCGTTTAAAACGACGTTTAAAATAATTTTTGATAAATTTTTTACTCGGGTTTCGGGTTTTTCGAACCCTCGAAAAATGTTGAAAAACGTGCCAAAAATACGTTTAAAATATACCATAAAATGTCGAATTAAAATATTTTGGAAATAAGAAAAAACATAAAAAAAAAAAAACAAAAGTGGGTGTGTGCTGGGCGCCGATCGATCGGGCCCTCTCGGCCTTCTTCGGCCAAAAATGCCCATTTTTCGACCTTTTTTCACTTTTCTCCATTTTTACTTCGAGTCAAACACCTCCAAATCACCTAAAAATTTAACCACACATTCCCAACACTTCCGACTTCGTGTCCCGTAAAAGTTGCAAAAAACCGACTTAAAACAATTAACAAAAAAAATAGAGAAAATAAACCCAACGTTATTCTAACATATTCTAATCTAAGAGCAACTCCCATTGAGGAAATTCCGGGTGTTGCACAATTAACGTCGAGGAAATTTTCCGGGTGTTACAACTTAACACTTCAACCCTATCGCCAACATTCATTTGCTAAGAGTATCAATGAGAAGTTATGCCCTTGCTACAGGACCCCTGTTCGATTGAAGCTCGAGTTGGCTCTTTAGTTTATTTGTCACGACACGAAGCTGGCCTAATAGAAATGCCAGGACGAAAGACGATCACCCAGCCCTAGGGTTGGTTTGCAATAGAAGACTTTAACACAATTGAAATCCATGACCCACACGAGATGGACCTAGGTCCACACATTGATTATGAAAATAATAGTGCAATAAATAAATTAGAAGTGCAATGCGATCCAAGCATTCAACATTTCACGTTACTATTCTTATACAGTCCCAAATAGAGTTAAATTCTCACCAAGAAACTAAATGAACACTCAAATAAAAGACAATAGATGAACAAAAGAACCATCAATGACCTTCAACTACTAGCTGCTCTTGTCCTTATGTGGGAAGGAAGGGATTGTTGGGGTGAGTAACTAACTTAGTAGGAAATTTATACTAAATGCAATACATGTAAAATTGGTTTTATCTTTCTTTTTAAACCATGAGTTTAATATTGTGCAAAGGTTGACAATCGTTTAAAGAATCTCTTTCCACCACTTTAACAAACTAGGTTCCACGAGCCATGGACAAGGTGTTGATAAAAAATTTGTTGTATACATGGACAACTGTACCAAAATAAACTCTCATTGTATGTTAAATCAAAAATCATTCCCAGTAAAAAAAGAGAGACACTCAAGAATTCTCCAGCACACCAACAAAGAAAGACGACAATTTGAAGATCGAACAACACCTCATGAGCTCAAAAGAAATGAAAGTGACAACGATCCGAAGTTCTAGCAACGTCACCCGACTGGCCCACGAACAATGTCAGCGACGACACCACCTGTGAATAGTAATCAACAAATCTACCATGATCGGATTTAGAGATTTAAAACATAAGGAGTTCGTCATCATCACTCAATTACCCATTTTTATAACTTGCAAACAAAACATCTTTACGCAGTAGAAGATGTGTTGGGATAGTCTCGTGATGCTTCAACACCGAAACCATCGAAAGCATTAAGAGGATTTATCCTTCAATATATACATATACATATACATATACATATACATATACATATACATATACATATACATATACATATATATATATATATACATATACATATACATACATATATATATATATATATATCATATACATATACATACATATATATATATATATATATATATATATATATATATATATATACATATATATATATATATATATATATATATATACAATAAATGAAGTATCATGCGTCAGTGATAAACGTGTAAAAATATTCGTACATATACGAAAAAACTGGCATGCTAGCGACTAGGACCCATAAGATTTTTCATAAGTGACAATTCATCAAAATAAGTTTTAAAAACTATGCTATACAATGCAAAAAGCATAACATTCCTACCCTGTCAATGATCACTCTTCCAGCAACAAGAGCGACTCTCTCAAGAATGAGTTCGTAATCTGCAAAGTCATCAAAATCTATCACAGACCAATACTATAATTACTTATTTTGAACAATAGGAAGAATTGATGGGTCCTATACCATGCTAGGAATCCAAAAATGAAAGAAAGCTACAAACGACCGCAAACTTTGCTTAGACGCATAGTGCCAAGCCAACATAATTTTTCCAATAAATTATTTTGCAGCATTTACTCAACAGGTTTCAACTCTTGATCAGCTTTGTTTGGAAAAAGGTAGATCAGACTGGTCGACCCATGCAGACTGGGGTTGACCCTTACTCGGTTCAGTTTTAAAAGGGGTAGACCCTTTAGGGCAAGGGTCGACTGACCCTAAAAGGGGTCGACACTTGGATGTGTAGACTGACCTTTCGCAGGGGTGGACACTTCGAAGTGTCGACCGACCTCTCACAGATATTGAACCTTCGTGATTTTAAGCGGTGGAAATGACAAAAACTAGCCTTATTCTGACCAATTTTAGCCCCAATAAGTATATAAGCTTGCATACAATATTCATGTACAAAAATACTCAAAAAAAACAACTAAAGAATTCAAGTTTTCAAGCTCGAATCTGAAACCAACCTTAACGCTAGACTTTAAACGTTAAAACTGAGTTTAGAAACAACTTAGCCTTGAAGAACGTCATCTAAACTCGAAGCTCTACTCCACGGACGCAAGAACCGAAGTCAGAAATGCTCTAGGCGCCACTGCCTCTCTGTTGGCAATAACTAACACGTATCGCAATCAAGTAATAGTGATAAGTAAGTGTCGAATCCCATGAGGATAAAATTATCAAATTTATAATTAATGAGAAGTTGATTAAATATGAAAAGTGTGGTTGAGAAATAATTGCTTGGAGTATAGTTAACAATGTTGTGATCAAGTTATTCCCTCAAACCTTCTTTATTTTATTCTGCACATATCGAGTATTCAAAAAACTCACTCGAGATTAAAAATAGAATGGGAATCGCGAACTTATTTTTTTTCTTTTTTTCATTTTATTTTATTTTTGTATTATTTTTTTATACCCCCAAACTATCTTATTTCATATTGTCCACATGAATCCTTAGTGTCTAACTTTATTTTATTTTGTGTCAAGAGTTCATAGCCCTAAATATAAACTTTAAATTTTCACATTGATATAATATTTCTTAGGTTTTTGGAAAAATCTAACATCTAGTGAAATGTGTAGAAAATAATTGTTACAATGAGAATATTCCTATAGTTATTTTCAACAAATGTTAAATATTTTTAAGGATTAAAAGTTTTAGGTAATTTGAATCATCATAAAATTTTATGTTGGATTTGTACGGTCGAAACATAAATAAAACACAATTTTAGTTTCTTTTTTCTTTTTCCTCTAACTTCCAACAACTTCTTTCTCTCCTCGTGTAGAATCTTCTCTTCTAATCTTGACATGACCCTCTTTTCTCTCCTAGAAATATTCCATTTTTCAAATTATTATTTGCTCTTCATCCATAAAATAACATTATGTATAACATTTAGTAAGAAAACATGATTTTTTATTAATTCAATCACTCATTTGAACATATATATGGTTACTCAGTAGTGTCACTAAAAAAAGATCATATATTCATAATAAATAAGAGAAATATACAGAGGAGTATAGTTAACAATGTTGTGATCAAGTTATTCCCTCAAACCTTCTTTATTTTATTCTGCACATATCGAGTATTCAAAAAACTCACTCGAGATTAAAAATAGAATGGGAATCGCGAACTTATTTTTTTTTCTTTTTTTCATTTTATTTTATTTTTGTATTATTTTTTTATACCCCCAAACTATCTTATTTCATATTGTCCACATGAATCCTTAGTGTCTAACTTTATTTTATTTTGTGTCAAGAGTTCATAGCCCTAAATATAAACTTTAAATTTTCACATTGATATAATATTTCTTAGGTTTTTGGAAAAATCTAACATCTAGTGAAATGTGTAGAAAATAATTGTTACAATGAGAATATTCCTATAGTTTATCTATTGAATTTTCAACAAATGTTAAAATATTTTTAAGGATTAAAAGTTTTAGGTAATTTGAATCATCATAAAATTTTATGTTGGATTTGTACGTCGAAACATAAATAAAACACAATTTTATTTTCTTTTTTTCTTTTTCCTCTAACTTCCAACAACTTCTTTTCTCTCCTCGTGTAGAATCTTCTCTTCTAATCTTGACATGACCCTCTTTTCTCTCCTAGAAATATTCCATTTTTCAAATTATTATTTGCTCTTCATCCATAAAATAACATTATGTATAACATTTAGTAAGAAAACATGATTTTTTATTAATTCAATCACTCATTTTGAACAATATTATATATAGATAATACTAATGTACTAACTCTTTTTTAAGTCTTATCACTCTCTTCCCTTCTTTTCCCGCTCATGCGTGCGGCCTTTCCCTCTCACGCAAGGTGTCTAACCCTAATAAAAATAAAACATCATTTTTTATTCCATTTAATAATTTAAATTTATTTTATTTAATATAAAATCCGTTAAATTTCCATGCTTCAAAACTTTGGACGTTTCACAAAACCTCACCTAGAGATAATCTCAATTTAGCAAATATTAATTTAATGGGAATTTTAACCATACATGGTAACTCTTAAATTTGACTGACTTGACCTTTTGACCAAAAAATATCATGTGACCACCATACGACAAAACGAACTAACCTATGACACGTTGAGCCTCAACAATGAGAAGAGTTTACGCTGATAAATTTAATTAATTTAAAATTAACGATTTTTACAGTATCGATTTTTTCGTTTGATGCAGTCTAGTATTCATTAATTTTTCCATGTTTCGAAGGCAATTGGCACTGCCTTGGCTTCTCCTCCTCTACCTGCTCAGTTGCCTTCTTTGATGGATTACAAGTAAAACTTGGGGAACTTCTAGTTGTTCTCCAAGGCACCGCTGACCATCCAAATCGATTTGAAGTCTTTATTTGTTGCAAGGATCTAACCAAATTTTCAGATGATTTGGTTGTCTTTTGAACAATTTAGTTTCAGTTTCTTAATTTTCACCTTGAAAACATGGTAAAACTTTGGGTGGAGGGTGGTAATAGACCCTCAATTAGAGTCACCTATTCTGGATGCAAGAAGAAAAATAACAAAAAGTGGCTGCCAAGGGGAAGACATTGCTTGTATTTTACACTTGACATTGTAGTATTTTAGGGTGTTTTAGGAGAAGAATTAAGGGTATGTTTTTGTAACGGGGAGAGTTTGGAGACCTCTCGAACATCTCTCATTTTTGGTAAATCATGTTGATTTTGCTATTCTTCTTCTCCTTTAGTGACTAATTTTGTAGAATTCCTATGATTGACTGACTCTAAATTTGCTCGAGATGACGTCGAACAAGCCTAGCTCCGGTATCAAGTTGCTATGTGCCACTTCGAGGGATCATAGGTCTCAGTGCTTGGTTTAATTGAAGATAATATTGATGAGATAAATCTTATTGTCCAAAATAACAAGATAAAACTAACTTTGCAGAGATATGAAAAATGAGCTGGCCAAGTCGAGCTTAAAAAAATTTGGTTCATCGAGCATAACGAGTCGAGCCTAACAAGTTTAGCGAGCCCAACGAGCTGAGCCCAATGAGTCCGACTAAAATAAATTTCAACCTGAGCTAGTTTGCGAGCCAATGTTAAACGAACCGAACCGAGTCTAACGAACCAAACATACATAAATATTTTCAATTTATATGCATGTAATGTTTATTTTAAGAAAATTATAGCTATTAAAATTATAATAATTATTTATCATTATAATGTCAAAATGTAATATTAGTCGTTTAGTTAACAAATTTATTTTATTTATATATAAAACGATATGTATTTTGAAAAAAATTATTTGAGATTATCTAATAAAAAAATATCACAGAAATATAATTACGAATGTTTGACAATTTCATCATTACTAATTATACACATATTAACTAAATTGTCACATATTTAATTATCAATTATTTGTAAGCAGAGGTGGCAAACGAGTCAGTCGAGCCAACCCTGAAAAAGTCAATCTCATCGAAACTAATGACTTAAATGAGTTGAGTCTAATGAGACAATAATCCAAATCAATTTTTGAGTCAAAATTAAAAAAACCGAGTCGAGTCGAGCGGGCACGCTTTTTTGACATGTCTAACCTCGCACAAATTTGAATTTACCCAACGACAAACTATCGAGCCTTTGTCCTGGCGGGTTCACATTCTGTCCTACCACTATCCCTTTGCGGGTCTTCCACTCACGCTGCATCGGATCGAGTGGTTTCGATAATCAGCAGAGGCAACGAACACTGTCTCTGCTCATCAAAATCGCGGGCGTCCCGATCATTTCTTTGCCAACCATGAAAATTCTTCAAGAAATGAATTTTTCATCCTCTCTCGCTAATCAGAGACGCTTCTGAAAGCGATTTCTCTAGCGGTAAATTATCAATTTTGGATTTCGTTGATTCCGTAAGCAGTACTTTTGCATATGAAAATTTGAGAATTCTTTGGTTGTGGATCTCATTTGTTAGTTTTCTCATATCTGAACTTGTTTTTCCCTTGAAAAGTTCAATTTGAAGTTGGGCTGCCAGAATTTCCTGACTTGCTGTTTCTTAGTGTATGCTAGAGCCTGCAAGTGCAAATTCCGTTTCGAGGAAGGTCTGTTACTGTCTAGGTACACTTCCATTTCTCATCGTTTTAGTTTGTAAGCAAGAGGATTTTCGATGCGTGAGTTTTGCTTGAGGATCTTTTTGGATCACAATTGCTAAGTTCGAGTAGTATGTGATTGGTATTGATGAGGAGTATTTGGATGTGCTTCTGCTTCGTTATTTTGTTTTTTGAGTGAGTGCATAATCCTTATGACGACATAACAATTAACAAGGATGTGTTATTGATTCTAGTGAAACTTGTTCAATGCTGGAAAATTATATTGCGCTTCATGTTTGAAGCACAGAACCCTTTTGTTCCTTCTTTTCTCTATGTCCTTTTTGTTTCGGTCAGGCTCATTTGGTGAGCTATAAGATTGGCTTGGAAAAATTTGGTTGATAGTTTATTATTGAATTCAGAAAGAAGTCGAAATGTGCTTCTTGGTTCTTTATTTTGAATTAACTTTTCCTCTTTCCCCAAACAATTACTTCATTTTATGGATTCAATGAATCTTAAATACAACACGATGTTCTTTAGCTCCATTATATATTTTTTTGCGTACTTGGTTAGTTTAAGTTTTAACACTCAAGTACTTGGTTAGTTTAAGTTTTAACACGCAAATAATTTCCATGCATTTGTCATTTTTTTAATGGAACTTTAGCGGGAAAAGTTACAATTTCCCATTCTGTTGATTATGATTGAATTGAATACACTATTTGTTCTTCATATTATTTTCACTTTCTTTAATCTTTGTCATAGGAGAGGGACCTCAGGGTCAAACAGATCTCACAACGTGAAAGAAATGCTTCCTCCTCAATCTGGATCATTTCAAGATCGAGAAGACCTCATTAAATATGTTCGTGATTTTGGAGCTTATCAAGGATATGTGGTGACGATTAAGAAATCTAGGAAGGACAGGAGAGTCATCCTTGGTTGTGATAGAGGGGGTGTGTATCGTAATAGGCGTAAGATTGATGAAAGCAACCACCAAAGGAAAGTAAACTCACGACTTATCAACTGTCCTTTTGAAGCAATTGGTAAAAAGAAAGATGATATATGGATCCTTAATGTGAAAAATGGTGAGCACAACCATGAACCCTTACAAGATATGTCAGAGCATCCAAATAGTCGTCGCTTTACTGAAGAAGAGGTAAGGCAAATTAAATTGATGACTGATGCTGGAATAAAGCCTCGTCAAGTACTTAAGGCCCTCAAACAACAAAATCCAGAACTCCAGTCAACACCAAGACATTTGTATAACCTCAAAGCGAAGATTCGACTAGGAAGTTTATCAGGTTGACAATTTTTCAAATCTCTTCACAAGATACATGGTTACCTGCTATTATAGAAATTAGTACACCTTATTACCTTTTGATTGCTAGTCACATCAGAATGAAAAAACTCAAATATTCTTTAAAGCTGGGCATGCCTTTGCTGTTATGTCCCATTTACTCTCTTTTGTCTTATCTTTAATACTATTAAAACATGGGGAATTCAGAAGAAACAGGAGTTATGGTGTTATAATTTTGTAACAACTATGTTGGATCTTGAGTCTGTATGCTTATGTTACCTGTACCATACGATTGGTATTTGTTTTGTGGTGTTGATGTTTAATGTGTTCTCCATGGTTCTTTAAGTCAAACTTGCGATTATTGCTTCATAATATTTTTACAAGTGTAACATTCTAAATCTAAGCAGTTAAAGAAATGGGCACGTTTTGGTCAATGGAAGTGAGTATTTTCTTTTCTGCAGCTAAGAACTTCTTGCGGTGAAGGATTGTATTTAGCAACTTACTGATATTGGTCAATAGTTCATTCTTGGATTTTTTTTTTTAATTAATGCATTTTTTTAAAAAACTGTGTGGGGATTAGACAAAACATTGTTTATTTGCAGACAAAACCTTTAAGTCATGGAGACCTAACCAGTCTGTTGGTGCAAATGCTTCGGTAAAAGAAAACTACCTTCCGGTAAGCTTCACATGATAGGAAGATGCATGTGTTATGTGCATCATCCTTTAGATTTGTACATCTCTCCATTTCTCCTCCTCACAGCCCTGGTAATGAGTTATGATGAATAACTTAAGCTGAATTGTAGCTGAAGGTTCCAAATTTCATTGGAGGAAATTTTTTGGATTCCCTTAACAGTTCAAGTATTGATGTTATCAATCCTGTAAGCTACTTTCTTTCATTTTTTTTTTTTCTAATTCATTTTTTCCTTATATCAATGGCTAAATAAATACATTTTAGTTATGATTTAGGCAACCCAAGATGTTGTTTGTCAAGTTCCCTTAAGTACCCATGAAGAATTTAAGGCAGCAGTAAATGCAGCCAAGCAGGCTTTCCCATCATGGAATGACACTCCAATTACCACTCGGCAACAGATCATGTTCAAGTTCCAGGAGCTCATTCGCCGAGATATCGTAATTAATTGTCTTATGTTAATACAGTTTATTTATAATAAATTTGGATTTTGTGGATTTAATATATTTCTTGTTCTCAGGGTAAGATTGCAACGAATATTGCCATGGAACAGGGTAAGGCATTGAAGGGTGCCCAAAGTGATGTTCTTCAGGGTTTAGGTTAGTATTAGTATTTATATCTCGTTCCAGTTTTCTTCATTATAAATACAAGTTGTGACGCTTGAGCTCCTCTTTTATTTCTCATAGAGGTGATTGAACGTGCTTGTAGAGTTGCAACTTCCCAAATGGGGGAGTTCATTCCTAATTCATCTAATGGAATTGACGTGTACCACATTAGAGAGCCACTTGGTGTTTGTGCGGGAATATGCGCTTCTAATTATCCAGAAACATTCTCCTTATGGGTATGACCTTGGCAACATCCTTAATTTTATTTTATTATTTGATATCATCTAAGAGCTTTATCTGTTTAGCCACCAGTTGGGTATCTATGCTGTTAGATGAAACTCTGATAAATATCCATTAAAAATTGGAACTGGACTACTAACTCTCGCTAGAATTTTTTTTTTTGCACCGCCAAAGCTGTGTACTTTTATCATTCCTTACATCCCATCCTTCCCTTTTTTATTTACTCCTGCACCGCCAAAACTGTCTACTTTTATCATTCCTTACATCCCATCCTTCCCTTTTTTATTTACTCCCATAAATGGAAAACCACTCAATTGTTAATTTATAAATACAAAAATAGACCAATCAATCAGTGTCAAATCTCTTGGTAGGAAAGATGTTAAGATTCAATTGTATAGAATTGGCTTCTATGCTTTTTGGCCATCGGGACGCCAGAAGCTCAAAGCCACAGTGAGTTTTCTGTTTCTGGAGCCGCAGTGCTCATGGAGGCTCACACCTCTAGTGTCTATTTTGCCTTTTCCAGCTGCGGTGTTTCTCCTATCTTTTTCCTTGCATACACCAATTGAATTGGTGGCTTACCAAACTCCTAGTTTTTTTTTTCTAAATACTTCTTCAAATGATTTGGAAAATCAGTGAAGAGTTTGGTTTTTATATAGTATTTACCATGACTATGCAGATGTTTCCTACAGCAGTTACATGTGGCAATACATTTATTCTCAAGTCTTCGGAAAGAAACCCTGGTAATATGCTTTTAGCCGCATTCATTTTTAAGATTCCTGCTCTTTATCAAATATTTATCTTTATTGAAAGTCAGATTGTGTTTACAGAGAGGAAGGAGAAGATAGAATTAAATCTATCAATATTGAATGCTAAATCATTGTACAGTATTTAACGGTGGAAAGAATAAAAAAGATTCCTAACAAATTGCCACTTGTCATTACATAATTGGTAGCATGAAAGAATTACATAATGATAAAAAGTGAGAGGGTAAACTCACTCCAAAAGCTATCTCAAGGAGTGAGAGAATCCCCTCATATTTATACATGACCGTTTGTTTTGGTTTTGTTGATATGAGACAACATTCACCCACACGTCTAACGTGATAGGTTTTTCTTTCTTTCACGTCTAACGTGTTTAATCGGTCTTCAAATCGTACAGATTTAGCTCTGATACCATGATAGAAAGTGAGATGGTAGAACTCACTGCAAAGCAAACGGTCCTGTATAAATATGAGGGAGATTCCCTCACTCTTTGAGATAGCTTTTAGAGTGAATTTTACCCTCTCATTTTCTATCATATAAGCTAAAGAATCTGGGGATAGAGAATAGGAGGCACTCATGCAAAACACATGTTGAATGAATCTTGTCGAGAAGGATGAAGAGTTAACATTAAAGAAACATTGGTAATTTTTTTCATATGCCCGTGTTACTTATATTTACTGGGTGGTTAAAATAACTTATAAGGTGACATTACAAAGAAATGCATTTCCTGACTTCTTATTGATAATTGATCAAGTATGACTGAGCTTGAAGGCTATTTTATCACAAGAAGCTTAGTAGGCTGTCCTTTGAGCATTAATTTGTAAACATATAAAAGTTGACTCGCTGAATTCCTCCTGTTTGGGAGTTTGAAGTTCAAATATTTTACAAATAATCTGGATGTAAATTTTAGATACGATTCGGTTTTTGAAAAGGTAACTCACCATAAGAGAGGTGGTTTTGTGGTGGTTTGTCTTTTGAGCTTGGTTGTTGGGTTAACAAGGTCTGACACACTTCTTGAATCTTGTAGACATACTATTTTTTGATACAAGTTCACAGTTGGTTTTTATGTTATATATATTATGTTTAGAGAGGGAGATTCCCTCACTCTTTGAGATAGCTTTTAGAGTGAATTTTACCCTCTCATTTTCTATCATATAAGCTAAAGAATCTGGGGATAGAGAATAGGAGGCACTCATGCAAAACACATGTTGAATGAATCTTGTCGAGAAGGATGAAGAGTTAACATTAAAGAACATTGGTAATTTTTTTCATATGCCCGTGTTACTTATATTTACTGGGTGGTTAAAATAACTTATAAGGTGACATTACAAAGAAATGCATTTCCTGACTTCTTATTGATAATTGATCAAGTATGACTGAGCTTGAAGGCTATTTTATCACAAGAAGCTTAGTAGGCTGTCCTTTGAGCATTAATTTGTAAACATATAAAAGTTGACTCGCTGAATTCCTCCTGTTTGGGTATGTAGGTAGGTAGGTGTGTGTGTGTGTTTGTTTTCACTTTGCTAATTTAAATGGTGAAATTTCATATTTTGTTTCAGGAGCTTCATTGATGATTGCAGAACTGGCAATGGAGGCTGGCCTGCCTGATGGTGTCCTAAACATTATACATGGAACCCATGTAAGATCACTCTAATTTTTACTGCTCATCATTCATAACAAGTTGGCTTTTAAATCACATTTTTTTCTCTGCTTTTTTTTTTTTTCAAAACTTTTTAACTCATTATGTTATACTTAAAAGTGGCCGCTACCTTGAATAGTTTCTGGTGCTCATGAATCTGAGTTGCTTTATGAAAAAAGTTCCATCTTGATTAGACCTAGTTGTTTAAGTTATTATAGATAAATTTAGGCATTTTAAAATGCATTTAGCGCAGGTCTTGATTTGTTATAAAGTCCTTTACTCCTCTGCCTTGTTCTCTAGGTTAAAGAAATAACAACATTAATTGCATTATTACTTTGCTCCTTGGTTCGGAATAAAGTGATATGAACTTCACCAAGAATAGTGAGATTAAAAAAAATACGAAAGATCGTTCTAAATCAGATGCGAAAAATAAACGTAAATAACGGATCTTTATCCTTTTTTTATGAAGAGATAAAACTAAAAGTATAATAGTGATAAATGATAGAAAACCTTGAACTATTATCTATAAAGAGATAAGAATCAAAGATATAACAAAATTTATAGACGACACACTCTAAACATAGATGATGAGAGTGATAAGTTTAATTAGAACGACACAAGAAAATTTATGATAAGTTCAAAAGAACGCCACAAGAAAGATCTTGATAAATTCAAAGAGTTTGTGGAACCTTCATGGTTCTCCCAGAAATTGAAGTCAATTATTCATAATTGCTTACTTTCATTACTAGAGTTAGACACCATTATATAATGCTATAATGAGCCTAATTTAATAACAATATAAAAGAAATATAAAATTTGGGCCTATTAAAAGACATAGTTCAATCAAAACTAAAACAAATCACAATTGCTAAAATAACCCTAATATCCATTTAAATAAAGACAATACGAAAATATCAAAAATAACAAACAACTTTCCTAATCTATAATTATTGCCCATATTCCTCCTTCTTGATTGGTTAGTGGATCTCTTGAAATTATTTTGGTTTTGC
The DNA here is from genome assembly GCA_022432975.1 of Begonia masoniana. Taxonomy (NCBI): domain Eukaryota; kingdom Viridiplantae; phylum Streptophyta; class Magnoliopsida; order Cucurbitales; family Begoniaceae; genus Begonia; species Begonia masoniana. Next base: position 4,835,832 of record CM039510.1, on the reverse strand, counting down.
TTATTGCATCTTCATCATAAAGGGAGGTTCCCCTAAACTTTGTTGTCATTCAAGCTTAGTAATAATTTCCTTAAATTTTCTGTGATCACTTTTTCGTTAGAGTTGTTTTTTTAACATTTTTACTCTTTTTTGGCTTAAATTTGAAAATGATGTTGTCCTAATTGTTTTACCCTAATTCTAGGGTTACTCTTTTCATTGCATTCTTGTTTGCTAAATGATTTTGCAGAATATTGTTAATTACATCTGTGATGATGAGGAAATAAAAGCCATATCTTTTGTTGGTACAATTGCTGTAAGTCACTGAGATTTACCCTTTTTTTGTGAGATTGTTCTTATGGATGTTAACCTTATCTCATGTGTTTGGAGTTTTGATACGGTCGACGTACTTGAAATTTGAAGACATTAAAAGTTTCAATTGGCTGATGAGTTCTTCTGAATTTTCATTACATGCTTGTAATTATTTTCAATACTAAGTTTCTCGTATTTGTCAAGTCGTTTGAGTTTTTTACATCTCTCTCTTCTTCTCTGGTGTTTCACTTATTTAGAAGGATGAAATGGACATATATGTAAGGGCAGCTGCTAGTGGGAAGCGGGTCCAGGTGAATGAATGCTCTTCATTGATTTTCATCTCTTTCCTAATTTTGAAGTATATATAGATTGAAGTTACATTTCCTATGGCTGAAAATATGAGCTGATACTTTTTTTAATTGCTTAGTCCTATAGAGGAAGCAAAAATTATTCAATTATCATGCCTGATGCTAGCATGGATGCCTGTTTGGACACTCTTATTGCTTCCGGCTTTAGTGTTGTGGGGCAGAGATGCATGGCTCTCAGCATTGTTGTTTTTGTTGGAGGTTCAATTACATGGTATTGTAGTTTGTATATATTTTTCTTATATTTTCATTGCGCATTCTTTCATCAAATGGTAGATTTTTTTTTTTTGGTGAGCATACAATGGATTAGACATGAGAAGGATTGACAAGTACGAAACCATTTGAATGAATGTTTAGGTGAGGGATTTGTGTTGAAAATCGATTGTTAATTATTATTTTCCCATTGCAGAAACTACTACATCAGAGTTTTCAAGTTGGCGATAATTGATACATATTTTGTTTGTTGCTGACCGCAAGATTCTTCCTTTTATTGGCACTATCTTTGGCTTAGGTGGATTTTTGTTACTATCTTTGGGTTCATTTTAGTTACTAGCTTAGGTGGATTTAGGGATGCAAGATACTTCTTTTTTTTTGGGCACTATCTTTAAGTACTGAAATGGGGCATAACTTTGGATATTATGTGAATTTTGACGGTATATGTACATACTTTTACTTTAGTATATGCTACTTTGCATATAGTTAATTTAAGTTATTTTGTGTATTTTTATGCTACATACAGTTACTTTAGTATATTTTACTTTAGATAGTGTTACTTTAGTTAATTTCTGTGTAAATTCTTTTAGATATATATGTATATATATAAACATTACTATCTGGTAGAATAATATTACTTAGTAATTATTTCAGGTTAGAAGAACTTGTGGAACGGGCCAAATTACTAAAGGTAACTGTGGGTACAGATCACAATGCTGACCTTGGTCCAGTAAATTCTGCAGAGGTACAAGTATAAGTGAACCTTGTGATGCTTTTCACATGCTTGGGGAGACTAGTGGATATTTACTTTTTGGCTCAAACGTAGTTTTGGACTTGTATCAGTTAGGTGACATGTCAACTTATTATTAGTGAAAAGTATTCAGCCAATTGTCTTAATTGCAAAGATACAGTTTAGTCAAGCCAATTTATTATTTTTGAATGTTAAATTCTTATGGCACTTCTAGACACTTGTAAGAAACACAAATTATGGAGTGACCCTTTTATTCTGTTACTGCATCGATCGTGTTAATTACATATTATTGTGTATATCTTTGATAATTTCTTCCCTGAAAATTGGCAGGCAAGGGATCAGATATGCAGATTAATCCAAAATGCCATTGAAAGCGGTGCTACGCTTATGCTTGATGGGAGAGATATTGTGGTATCTATTTGGTTTTATTGTGTTCCTTGATAATAAACTCTTGTAATCCATCTTTGGTTGCTTAAATGCTACAGCTATGATCCACCCAATGCCGTCTCTCCGTCTCTCTCTCTATCAAGTCGAGTTACACATTCTGATGTTTGCAGACTTTTATTATGTTTCAATTTAACAAGTTTTGCAGGGGGCATGAAGGAAATTATACACTGTTGTGGATTTTAAAGAACTCTTCATTCTTGACTTATTTATGGTTTTAGCCATGATGATTCATCAGTTGAAAATTTGTACTGATTCAACTAAGAGACACAATTAGTTTTATGTCGATCATTATTTCTTCACTTCTGATTTCTGAGTTACTTATTGATTGATCTTTTCCCGTTTTATGTCGATTATTAACTCTTCACTTCTGATTGCTGAGCTACTTATCTTTTGACCTTTTGATGACATCTATTTTGATGGTTGATCTGTTGTAATTACATATTAACAAGTAATGGGGGAGAAACATTCTTGTCTATTATTCAGCAGCCGAGGATTGACCTTTTTGTATTACTTCACATGTCAACCTTGTATCTTGTATAGTTCTCATTTTTTGTTATTTGCAATTTTAGGTTCCAGGCTATGAAAAGGGAAACTTTATTGGACCTACCATATTATCTGATGTTACATCCACTAGAGAGTTCTATAAGGTCCTTTTATGCTCGTTTTACAGTTTGAGAATGACCCAAATTCTTGTAACCGTTCATAGTGAAAAGAGTGTTAAAATGAAGAAATTGACATATTATTGACAACTATATCTCTTGTTTTGTGCAGGAAGAAATTTATGGACCTGTTCTCCTTTGTATGAAGGTACGGCTTATTTTCTTTTATGTTTCTGTGGGTCACAATTTGTACAATTGAGCAAATTTTCTTTCATTTGAACCTACAGACTGAAAACCTCGAGGAGGCTATAGCCACTGTGAACAGAAGCAAGTACATATTTTACCCTTCTTTTTGAACTAATATAACATGTGCATGCTCTTACTGATTTATCTTTGTTTACTGTACAAGTCATTATGGTGGTTATCTTTCCTCCTTTTCATTTCATAATTACTTTCAATGTAGTTGATGGTAAGAACCTAGTTAGCAATGAACAAAAAAGAAACTCCCATCGGCAAACAGAAAATTACACCCTACTAATAAATTTAGAGAGGTTCACTTCTCTGTTGCCTTTTCCTAACCAATTTCTTTCAGCCCTTTTTTCCTCACTAACAGTTTCTTTATATCCCTTTTTTTTCAAAGTAATATCCTTCAGCCATGGCACTACCCGGCCCAAAATTACCCTTGCTTGATTCTCTTCGACCCACTTTCTATCATCTATATTCTGCCTCTATAATTTTCCCCACCTTCTTCTTTAGCTTCTTAGCATAAGTATATCTCATTTGGGCTGTATAGTTACTCCCTCCCAGCAAGTCAGGGGGAGACTAGTGTAGTGAGGGAAACGTTCCTTTTTAATCTAATCTAAGATATAGCTTACTAACTGCATCTGTATTTGATACTATACTATCTTTGATTGATTGCTTGAGTAGAAAGTTGATGTTCTTATGATTACTATTGGTGTTCCTTGTGTAACCCCCTCCCCCTACAAGGAGCGAGACCTGCTCTGCCTCTGTCTTCACCTCCCCATAGGTATAATAGGTGTTTTAGGAAATAAGTAAGAGATTGTTGGAGTAATTTAGGAATTACTATTAGGGTAAATATCAAAATAAACATTGAAGTAAGAGGGTATTTTTAATCGACACCTTAAATTTTAATGTCGTCAATTGACACCTCTTAGTTTGAGCCGTTATCAACAGACACTTACCGTTAAAAATATGTTAAATCACCCACGTGTCGGCACTTGTTCCTTCCTCTCTTCCTACTCTTCTCTTCGACAAGAAACTAGAAAATGAAAAAAAAAGTTGGGGTTCTTCCCTCTCTTCCTTTGCTTGCTCTAAAGCTTTCAATTTTTGCGACAAATCTACTCAAATTGTCTATGCCAATAGGTGAGGTACTATATTGATATGGTTAAAAGTCGAAGTTTGTTCTAGCCCGCACGTCAATGACACTAGTTCAGGAAATGAAAAGCCACGTCAAGTTTGGTCTGTTTTTGACCGCCTATCCAACCGTCAAGTTACTTAGAGGGTTAAGAAGAATAATGACACACAAGACGTAGAACATATCAATGGAGATGAAACGAGCACTGGGCCATCGAGAATTGAGAGTGGGGTGAATGATTCTTCAAAGGATTCGACTTCGACTAGTACCATCAAGCTCCCAAGTAGCTTCTTTTTTTATGTGATTCTTCCACAACACTAGAACGTACGGAACTTCCCGACGACGTAGCAGCGAAGCTCGCGTCCCAAAATCCTTTTCGGCTCCTCATCGTACGTCGTGTCAACCTGGACGGGCACATCATTCCACGAAACATTGTGAGACGGATTTGAAATGTACTTCCTTAATTGAGATATATGGAAAACATTGCGCACATGTCCCAACTGAAGTGAAAAATTTAGCCCGTAAGCTACCACTCCAATCCTCTCAGCAATCTGAAATGACCCATATACCTCGGGGCTAACTTTCCCTTCGCCCCAAACCTGCTGACACTAGGAGTAAGATGAACCTTCACAAAGAGAAAGTCTCTAGCTTCGAACTCCACTTCACGTCTCTTCAGGTCGGCGTAACTCTTCTGCCTGCTCTGCACTACCTTCAGTCTTTCATGGATCTGGTGGATCTTCTCAGTGGTCTCTCGGATGATATTAGCCCCAAGCATAAGTCGTTCCTCTTTTTCGGCCCAACACAAAGGGGAACGACATGGCCGACCATACAGTGCTTCAAACAGAGAGACTCCGATGCTGGTTTAGAAGCTGTTATTGTATACAAACTCCACCAGTGGCAAGTGCTTGATCCAACTGTTACCAAAATCCAGAACACAAGACCTCAGCATGTCTTCCAATATCTGAATGGTCCTCTCGGACTACCCATCTGTCTAGGGATGATGTGCAGTGCTGAACTTGGTCTTCGTACCGAGCTTCTTTTGCAAGCATCTCCACAACTCCGAGGTAAACCGAGGATCACGGTCAGACACTATGCTCAAGGGTATCCTATGAAGACGAACAATGTTCTGCACATATAATCGGCTGAGCTTGACAACAGAGAAAGTCATCTGAACGGGGATTAAATGTGCCGACTTCGTCAGCCGATCCACAATAACCCAGATAGCATCCAATCTCTACTCACAGGGAGATGGAAGTTCATGGTGACTTCCTCTCACTTCCATTCCGGAATAGGTAATGGCTGGAGCAAACTTGCCGGCCGCTGGTATTCGACTTTAACCCACTGGCAGGTCATACATCCGGCAACAAATTCTGCTACTTCTCTCTTCATGCCAGCCTACCAATACTGACGCTTCAGATCCTGATGCATCTTCATACTGCCCGGATGAATGGCAAAACTAGATCTGTGAGCTTCATCTAGGATGACTTGTCTCAAATTGGCGAGGTTGGGAACTGCTACCTTACCATGGTAGAACAGATCACCATTGGCGTTCACTGACCAACCCTCAAGTTGTTCCTCATTCTGGAGCTGTCCCACCTTTGCTACGAGCTCCTCATCTTGACGCTGTAGTTGCTTCACCCTTGTGAGTATCGAAGTTGTAGCCACTACATGGTAGACATATGTCATGCTTTCAATATCATGATAGTTTAACTCAGAATCTCTGATTGTCGCAAATTTCTTCCATTCATCCAGAATCAAGCAGTATGGTGGAGCGCGAGGATACCGGCTAAATGCATCCGCAATGCCATTAGTCTTGCCGAGATGATACTCCAGGCTGAAATCGTAATCATACAAATATTCCATCCACCTGCGCTGCCTCAAGTTGAACTTTCTCTGAGTGAATAAGTATTTCAGACTCTTATGATCGGAGAAAACTTGAAAGCTGATTCCATATAAATAGCTCATCCATATCTTTAAAGCAAAGACAATGGAGGCGAACTCTAAATTATAGGTGAGGTAGTTCTGCTCGTGGGGCTTCAACTGCCGAGAGGCATTAGCCACTACCTTATCTTGTTGTATCAAAACGCAACCCAGACCAACCCCTGAGGCGTCGGTATACACAGCATAGGGCAGGTTTCCGTTGGGAACTGTCAGAAATTGGAGCACTGGTTAACTTTTGTTTCAGTTCTTCAAATGCCTTCTGATAGTTTTCATTCCAAACAAACTGCACATCTTTGCGAGTGATTTTGGTAAGCGGCACTGCAATGGAAGAAAAGTTCTCCATCAAACATCGATAATATCCTGTTAAGCCTAGGAAGCTGCGAATCTCGGAGACATTCTTAGGTGGTTGCAAGTCCACTACAACCTCTATCTTCGCAGGGTCTACCGAAATACCCTCCCGGGAAACCACATGACCTAAAAACTTCACCTCGGTCATCCAAAAGTCACACTTGCTTCGCTTGGCATATAACTCGTGCTCCCTTAAACTTTGCAGGACAATATGAAGGTACTCACAATGTTCACGGCGGTTCTTTGAATATACCAGGATATCATCAATCAAGACTACCACAAATCGGTCCAAATATGGCCGGAAGATCCAGTTCCTAAGGTCCATAAACACATCTGAAGCGTTAGTTAGTCCAAACAGTAGGACCAAGAACTCGAAGTGTCCATATCTAGTTCGAAAAGTGGTCTTGGGTATATCTTTCTCGCAGATCTTCACCTGATGATATCCTGTCCTCAAATCGACCTTCGAGAAATATCATGAACCCCCGAGCTGATCGAAGAGGTCTTTAATGCGTGGTATCGGGTACTTGTTTTTAACAATAACCCGGTTCAACCTTTGATAATCCACACACAACCTCAACGACCCATCTGCTTTCTTTGCAAACAAGATTGGAGAGCCTCATGGCGACATACTCTCTCGCATAAATCCATTGTTCTTCAGTTCATCCAATTGCCTACGCAGTTCAACCAATTCTGCGGGTGCCATCCTGTACGCGGGAATAGAAACTGGAGTGGCCTCCGGAACGAGATCGATGCAAAATTCAATCTCCCGATCTGGAGGTAAACCCGGTAACTTTTCAGGAAAGATGTCATCATACTCTCTGACGACTGAGACTAAACGATCAATCGGGGAGGCCAACCGTCTAACCTAAAGCTTTGTGCGGAAGTTTTATCACCAATCCATGACCTCTCGTAATAACAAATGAGAGGATACAACCAATAGTAAGAATACAGGAAAATTAAAATTATTAAATGCACAACGTACGGTACAATCTAAAATATGTCCTTACATATTCAAATTTAAAAGAATAAAATGATGGTGACTCAAAGGAAACCGGCACAGATCCGATTCATTTCCTATTTCTCCTTCCTTCCTTTACAAAATTGTTCGCTTTGGGCTAGAGTCTACACAGTTTTGTTCTTGGAGTTAGCTCAAAACGCGTTGTACTAGGTAAGAAGGAGAATCTTACTTATAAATCATGCATTTTTCACCCTCTCAAACGATGAGAGATTGTGCATCTTTACAAATATAGGTTGGGTTTTCACACTAGGCCGTCCTAGCCTTCACATGGTGGGTTGTCGCATATACGTACAATAATTTCAACTCTCTATTTGACTTTTTACTTTGTGCATGGAATTTACCAAAATCATATGAAACACATTAATAAAAACACTTTATTTCAAAGATACATTGATCAAAATATATTAATTGAGATTTGGTAATTTTATGATGGTATTATGGTAGAGTATCTTGTGTACAAGTCTTTATCTCATTTAATATGAATGTATATGCGTGTAATGTACTACAATTTGGTCTCCTTAGGAGGAAAAATCTTATGAAATAAAATTAATTTAAATCAAATAGCATAAATTTTTGGCATTAGTTATGATTTTTTCTTGTATGTTTTATCGAAACGTTTTAGCTGTGTTACTTTCTATGCTAAATTTAGTAGGTTGATTGATATGTTTTTTTTTTTTAACTCTGTTGTTTCTACAGCAATGGAGTTACAGCTTCCATATTCACCACCGCAGGCGCTGCAGCAAGGAAGTTCCAGAACGAAGTTGAAGCTGGAGTGGTAAGTTCAAAACGTGTAGGCCTGATGATACTTTCATTTCTCCGTTTCCCCTATAAATTTGTGAATAACCACTTACAGAGATGCGCTTTGATGAGAAGATAGAATTCAAAGACAAGATCTTGAGTGGTTTTCGAAGATGATCCCATCATTGCGGTTTTTCCGTGATAATTACGAGTTACAGAAAAACCATCATGTCATTTGTTTCGATGATTTTGTAGGTTGGAGTCAATGTCCCCGTCACCTGGTCATTTCCCTTCTTTAATGGCTCAAATGCTCTTTGTAGTGGAGGAGACTCTCAATTTTATGGTACTCTCCCTCCCTCCCTCCCTCTATCTTCTTTCTCTCACAAAAACTAAGATTCTGTTATTTAAACCAGTTCCAGTATTGAATACATTCATCTTTTCCTTTTTTTGATTTGGAATTTGAAGGTAAATCTTGTCTAGAATTTTACACCCAAGTGAAGACTGTAGTACAACAGTGGAAGGATTTTCCAAGCGATGGAGCCTCGATTTGTGGTCCGTCTTCGTCCAAGGCAGATGCAAGAAGTCTACACATATCTTCAGGATTACCTTCAACATCCAGAAGAGAACTGCATTTACAAAGAACTTCATTAACAATATCTCCTGAATCAGAGATGGATCCTACCATCCGGATAATGCCTCCAATTTCTTCTGCATCGGACACTGATTTATCGAACTCTGGAGCATCTTCTGAGTCTCCTATTGTTTTGCCTTTACAATCGGAAAATGATCATTCAAATCGGAATATCTCTCCTACAATTCAGAGGCATGAAACTATATCCCATGTTTTAGAGGGGATTAATCTACCCCCGTCTCGAAAAACAGATTTGGAGGGATTACTTGGTTCCAAATCTCACGACAAAGTTTGTTCAACAAACTCACAGGCCAATAGATTGGCTCCTTTTATGGCTGAAGTACCTCATTTGAGTGACTCTTGCTTATTCTCTCCTCCAGATGGGCCATTTATACCTTCCATATCTCACAGAAATGAGCATGCCAGTAGATCTCAGAAAACTGAGACAGAGATTCATCTCAATGCAGAATCTCAGAGAACTGGAAGTTCAACATGTGACTTATTTATCGCCGATAATTCATAGAAATATCGGTTTGCCGTCTTCATCTGATAGGTTATGTATTCCTACTCCGGCTGCTACATCTAACAGAATCGATTACTTGCAAGTTCTGGTAATGGATCGATTTCCTAGCGAAAGAAGTTCAAAGAGTTCACTTAAATCTCAGAGAATGTAGAATTTTTTTTTTCTGATGCTATAAATAGGTACCTGTAGTTTACTAAATATTGTTCTCCATAAATTGATTTCTATGCTAGTGATGTTGTAGAGTATTTTTTTCTTGGCAAGGCTCACCACATGCTTATAAAATAGATGTTTCAAAAGATTATTTTGCAAGATGAGTTGGTGTAATGCCTCAAAATTTTGAAATTAATTTTTTCCTAAATTGATTGACAAATTAAGTTTGAAATCGATGGTTGAAAATCTTAAATTTCATTTGAAAGCCTTTGAATATTACGAAAACATTACATGTGCAGAAGTTTTTCAAAAAAAAATTCAAATATTAAATAATTTTATCAAAAATTAAAATAAATGCAACGTCAATACAATAATTCATAAAAAAATTCATGAAATTTTATCAATGAAATGTCAACATAATTTATTTAAAAATTCTAATACAAAGAAAAATACGAAAGATCTTCGAATAAAACTTAAACATACATAATTAAATTTATTTTTCCAACTCAAAAAATATTTTCTCTTTTTATATACTTGCTTGTTTTTAGAAAATTCTCAATCAAAGTCAGCTTCTCCAAGTGAAGTGAGGTAAGAACTTCTCTGCCTTATAGAACTTGAGAGAGGAGAGTGCTTTGAAGTTTTAGTGTGTGTTTTCCCTTCCTCGAACACCTCCTTTTATAGGAGAAATTCTTAACAACTCCTCCCCCGAATCTGAGTTCAAATTGAATTTTCTAAGCCGAAAAGAAGCAAATTTGATCCCAAATTGGTTTCTAGATAAGAGTATGGGCTGCTTAGTTGTTTGAGAAGATTAAAATCGGATATCACTCCGATTTTGAGTGATTTTAAGGAGAAAAATCCCAGATTAGGGATTTGATTTGGGAATTTGAATTTGAAAAATAAATGCTGGTATGTCACAATCTCCCTCCATAAAAGAAATTTTGTTCTTAAAATTTAAAATTTACATGAATAGTTACATATAGGTCTTCCATATGTCCTCTTCTCTTTCTTAAGTTGCTTTCTCAATGTTTCGATTTCTCTATAGCACCTTGACAAGCGAAACCTTCTTATTTTTCAATTTTCTTTCTTTCGAATTCAGAATTTGAATCAGCCTTTCTTCATAAATGTAACACCCGGCTTTTCAGGATATTAATATTTTAATATAAATGACATTTTTGTAAATATGTCAAATCAAGTTTGTTTTACAAAAAGAAAGCGTTATTATGATCCTGATAATTAATATGGATTTTAAGGAAATTTTGAGAATTTTAGGAGTCGTAACGCTAATATTACGAGAATTACATTTATCGTAATATAAAAGATACTTTGGTAAAAATAGTAAACGGAGTCCGAATTGCTAACGGACAGTTTTAATAGAACCCCAATAATAAGTCGAAGTTGTTGGTGAAATAAGAGAATTTGGAGAAAACGAATCGTTAGAAAATTAACGAAACAAATAGAAAATCAAAGGAAGGGCGAAAAGGTAGACTACCAAGTCAATTTTTATAAAAAATAACACAACTCTCTTTTCTCCCTCATTCTTCTCTCTTCCTGCGTGAACTTCTCTCCCTCCAGGCGATTCTCTTCATTGCCACTCACGGCCGTTCCTCTTCCGACCACCGTTTTTCCTCTGACGACTTCCGATCCTTCACGTTTTCTCCTCCTCTCGCAACCCTAGGTATGATTCTATGTTTTTGGAGCGTATAGTTCGGTTTTCACGGAGTTTAAACGATTAGGGTTCATTTAGGGTTTTGTGAAAAACGCGAATTAGGGTTAGAAATCGGTATGGTTACCGTATTGGTGAATCTATTTAACGAATTAAACGTTATTGGACGAAATCTAGAGTGTATTCGGTGTTTAGGTTGAAAAACCGGATTTTTAGGTTTGAGAATCTCCGTCAATGGAGTTTAAAAATTTACGAGCGTGAATTTTTCGGTAAAATGCCTCATTGAGCTAAGTTATAATTTAATGAGAATTTTCTTAGTTAAGTTTTCATTGAATTTGGACGTTAATCGGTTGAATCTCGTGTTAACGTCGATTGTTGTGAAATTGCCTTAAGTGAACAACGCTCGTGGACGGAGCTCAGTGCGCTACGGACGACAGGTAAGTTTTCGTGACTTACTCTGGCCGATTGGCCTACACTGTATGTCGATGTCGTCTCGAGGAGCTTTGGTGAATTGTTTGTTTATATGCTTTGGTTGGGTAGTTAAGATTAGTTCTTTTATAGGTTATACATTTTTATTGTCTTGATGGTACATATGTAGAATATAGATTATGCTTTTTATTGTCTTGATGGTATATGTGTTGAATGTTATGTTATGCATCATGGTTTTTAAAAGAGCATAGAAAATGAACTTCCGCACGATGTTTTCATGAAAAGAGATGTGGCCTGAAAGGGGGCTATTGATCTATTGTGTAGGCACAAAGGGGTCTGTCACAATACCATATCGCCTGAACTAAATGAATCTACGTAATCTGTTATCTGGTCACGCAAGGTGGGGCTCAGGCATAGGTGTTGTTTGTGTGAGCATGTACCCCCCTCCGCTAGATAGAAAGGGTTGTCCGATTGCAGGATGAATCCTTTCCTTTTAGCGGGCTGATATCTCGGTGACAATATGTCTGCGACGTAATGATAAGAAAATGTTGCATGATTTCTGAAACTCATACGCACAGCATGCATTGCATTTACGAAACTTACTGAGCCTTTAGCTCATAGTGTGTCCGTATGGTGTAGGTGATCAGGATATAGGTGAGGATGAGGTCCCTCCACCCGAGGAGCGATGCAGTTGACGGAGGATGGCTCGTGGTGGTGTGCTGGCGCAGTCGAGGCATTTCATGACCCGTGGGGACGTATATAGGTATTTTAGGTTGTTTTGGATAGAAAATGTTAGGTAAAATATTGTACAGATAGAACATTATAGGATGTTTGGTTCTGGATAGTGGATAGGTTATGTTTTGAGTTTTTAAATGTTTTGGAAATATATTTTGGTTCTGGATAGTGGATAGGTTATGTTTTGAGTTTTTAAATGTTTTGGAAATATATTTTGTAAATGTTTGGTATTGGGGAAATGTTCGGTTTTTAAACCGAACCACGCAGTTCATTTTTACGAAAACGGGTTATGTTTTAATTGAGTCGTTATTTCGGGTGATTGATGAAGTGAGGAATGATGAGATTTTGAGTGAGTTATGTTGGGATGTATATTTGATGAAATGGTGAAGGGTTTGTTTAGTATATAGGGAAGCAGGGGAAGAGAAGGAAAGAAGAATGAGGGAAGAGGAAGAGGGGAGGCAGTGGGGTTGGCGACCAATCGCCAAGGGTGGCGATCAGTCACCAAGAAGGATCACGCTCTGGAAAAATTCCAGAGCGTGGGCGATCGATCGCCCCTCTTTGGTCGCGCGGCGATCACAGATTGCTTGGTGAGGCGATCGCTAGCAAAACCAACAATCACCGATGGGCGATCGATCGCCCCTCTTTGGTCGCGCGGCGATCACAGATTGCTTGGTGAGGCGATCGCTAGCAAAACCAACAATCACCGATGGGCGATCGATCGCCCCTCTTTGGTCGCGCGGCGATCACAGATTGCTTGGTGAGGCGATCGCTAGCAAAACCAACAATCACCGATGGGCGATCGATCGCCCCTCTTTGGTCGCGCGGCGATCACAGATTGCTTGGTGAGGCGATCGCTAGCAAAACCAACAATCACCGATGGGCGATCGATCGCCCCTCTTTGGTCGCGCGGCGATCACAGATTGCTTGGTGAGGCGATCGCTAGCAAAACCAACAATCACCGATGGGCGATCGATCGCCCCTCTTTGGTCGCGCGGCGATCACAGATTGCTTGGTGAGGCGATCGCTAGCAAAACCAACAATCACCGATGGGCGATCGATCGCCCCTCTTTGGTCGCGCGGCGATCACAGATTGCTTGGTGAGGCGATCGCTAGCAAAACCAACAATCACCGATGGGCGATCGATCGCCCCTCTTTGGTCGCGCGGCGATCACAGATTGCTTGGTGAGGCGATCGCTAGCAAAACCAACAATCACCGATGGGCGATCGATCGCCCCTCTTTGGTCGCGCGGCGATCACAGATTGCTTGGTGAGGCGATCGCTAGCAAAACCAACAATCACCGATGGGCGATCGATCGCCCCTCTTTGGTCGCGCGGCGATCACAGATTGCTTGGTGAGGCGATCGCTAGCAAAACCAACAATCACCGATGGGCGATCGATCGCCCCTCTTTGGTCGCGCGGCGATCACAGATTGCTTGGTGAGGCGATCGCTAGCAAAACCAACAATCACCGATGGGCGATCGATCGCCCCTCTTTGGTCGCGCGGCGATCACAGATTGCTTGGTGAGGCGATCGCTAGCAAAACCAACAATCACCGATGGGCGATCGATCGCCCCTCTTTGGTCGCGCGGCGATCACAGATTGCTTGGTGAGGCGATCGCTAGCAAAACCAACAATCACCGATGGGCGATCGATCGCCCCTCTTTGGTCGCGCGGCGATCACAGATTGCTTGGTGAGGCGATCGCTAGCAAAACCAACAATCACCGATGGGCGATCGATCGCCCCTCTTTGGTCGCGCGGCGATCACAGATTGCTTGGTGAGGCGATCGCTAGCAAAACCAACAATCACCGATGGGCGATCGATCGCCCCTCTTTGGTCGCGCGGCGATCACAGATTGCTTGGTGAGGCGATCGCTAGCAAAACCAACAATCACCGATGGGCGATCGATCGCCCCTCTTTGGTCGCGCGGCGATCACAGATTGCTTGGTGAGGCGATCGCTAGCAAAACCAACAATCACCGATGGGCGATCGATCGCCCCTCTTTGGTCGCGCGGCGATCACAGATTGCTTGGTGAGGCGCCCCTCTTTGGTCGCGCGGCGATCACAGATTGCTTGGTGAGGCGATCGCTAGCAAAACCAACAATCACCGATGGGCGATCGATCGCCCCTTCATTTTAGGGGGTGGTTGCCACTTTTGCCCCCTGTTTTGTCTTTTCTCCTGCTGCTTATGTTTTTAAGTTTTAATTAAGGTTTTCTTTTAATTGTTTTAAAGCTTTATTTCGTGGTTTTCAAAATAGATTCGAACGTTTTACAAATTTTGGTTTCCGCTTTAAATTCCGCTTGAATGCAATTAAAGTTATTAGGATAAAAAAAAATAATAAATAATACGAGAAAATTGGGTACAGTGTTAGGGTCGTTACAGTTATGGTATCAGAGCCCCCGGGTTTTAAAATCGGTTCTGTAGACTGCTCGACTGCACAGCTACTACGCGGACATCCTTCATCAACTGTAAGTACGTTTAATTGCTTTATTTGATTTTAATTTTCTTAGGATTATTTGATTGATTTTATAGGAACCATAAAATGGTCCGAGGTAGAGACGCTAGGGATGACACCATAGACCTATTGAGGGGTGTCATTGCACAACAATCCCAACTCATTGACTGACAAGCGCAGCTTATAGATAGGCAATCTCGTCAGCTGGGGATGTTGACGAACCCGAAAAACCCTAGGATCGAAGGACTAGTCGCTCCTAATAATCATAGCACGAAGAGGGTGGGCAAGGAAGAAATCAAACCAAGTCAACGAAAGCGCGTACGAGGAACTTCTCGGGGACCCCTGTGTCCTAAATGCCAGAAGGAACACTTTGGCAAGTGTAGATTAGGCACAGGTAAGTGCTTTCGATGTGGGGAGGTTGGCCACTATGTCAAGGATTGCCCGAAGCCAGGCAGAGACTGATCGGGCGGGGATCAGGAAAATGTTGCACCGAAGATACTAGCCCTGACTGGAGAAGAGGAAATTGCCCAACCTTCAGCTGTTTCAGGTATAGTTTTATTTTGACAGTTAGTGGAGTGAAGGATATTAGAGTAGGGATATAGTATAGAGTTAAAAGTTTGGAAATGATAATTGGGTAATAGGTTGAAATAAGCTTAAGAATAGAGAGGGGATGACGTAGACTTCGAATAAAAAGAAGCATATAGTTGTGCATTAAAGCCCATGACCCGGTGTAACCGTGAGAATTGAGCGCTTAAAATCCAATTTTCGTAAGAGAAGTACAACTTATGGAATGTGAGGTTTAAATAA
The DNA here is from genome assembly GCA_022432975.1 of Begonia masoniana. Taxonomy (NCBI): domain Eukaryota; kingdom Viridiplantae; phylum Streptophyta; class Magnoliopsida; order Cucurbitales; family Begoniaceae; genus Begonia; species Begonia masoniana. The sequence continues at coordinate 4,820,355 of CM039510.1, read as the reverse complement.
ATGAGAACTAGACCCTAATTGACAGACCCCTAGAATTTAGAATGAAATCAATAGAGGAGAAATTTGGAGTTTAGAAGTAAGACTTGCTAGAGAATGTTCTAGATTGTCAAGATAGCGTTAGTGCGTACAAGTGGATAAGAAAATTTAGCAGAAATTTAAATAACTTAAATCTACGAGAAATTGGGAGCACCTAGACATGGGTGGCACTCAAAAGTTAGCTTAAGTAGATTGTTGAAGGGGTGATGGAACAACTCAAGGTTGAAGACGTGGTTACGTAGAGGTGTTCGTATTGACCTACATCAATGAAGAAGATAAGGCTATTTACTCGAAGATGGAAGCTTAACGAAATTCGAGACAATAAAGGGTTAAAGTTATACAAAAGGTAATACTCGAGATACGAAGTTTGGCTGACCTTTAGGAGACAAGTCTTATCTGAAAGGACTAGTCAATTGAGGACGATGGTTAATTCATGAAAAATATTTTGACTGACTTACTATAAGAGGGAGACGTAGTAAAGTTAAGAATAATCGGTGGGTAGCAGAAGTAGTGTTGAATAGAGGTCATGAAACAAAAAGCCTAGGAACTAAGAAGGACTTAAGAACTCGAAAGTGATAACAATTTGAAAGAAAAGTTTAGCACCGAGGTTTAAAGTAATTAGTATGACCGGAGTTAGGTCATGGTTGATACGGTTTAAATAGATGTGTGAGGCTTACCTCCGAGAAGGAAGTAGGAACATCGGTAAAATAGAAGAGTAAGATTTGGGGTTAGAGGAGATTGGAATCAAGGGCGTAAACTTATCTACAACAAGTTTGCTAACAAGAAGATCGTGGGATAAATCGTTGCAAGGGAATTAAGTAGAATATTCAGAGCCGACTAGAAGGAACAAAAAAAAAAAAAGGTAAGGTCATTCATTAACGTCAAGGTAATCCTCGTGCAATATTAGGGATAGGTGAAGGAGATTGTTCGATTCAAAGAGAGATTAAGATTTGAAGCTAGAATAAAGAGAAGGACGATTTTCATAGAAACCATTTAAGTAAACTTAAGTAAAATGATGATTTTCAGCGGTTTGACTCGTATTTGACAAGTCGAGCCCAATGGATACATAGATAACTCAAAGTTAGAAGGAATAGTTTAGAACAAATCCATAACGAGACTTAGGGACTTGACTGTGCTCAAGGTTAACGGGGAGTTAAGTTAGACGAATAAGCACATTGTAGATAGTATAAACGTTTCGGTTAGAAAATAACGAAGGAACTCCTTAACGCGACTTAGAATGAAATGTGAGATTTATAAGATCAAATTTACAAGTGAGCATTGGTCTTAAAATAGTAGCAATTTAAGCTCTCAGTTAAACCTGCTGAGGCCTTGAATGTATTTGCGGGGAAATAATTGGCGAAAAATAGCAATGGAAAGAGTTAAGTCTTGAGAATTGCATCGAAACAGGGATCAAGGTTGGTGAGTTACCGGAGGCAGTATGTGATGTAGGATATTATTGATGGGATACCTTGCGAAATATAGAAAATGGAAATTTTAGTTGAGAAGCTCACCTAGAAATAGTTATTAAGACCCGTGAAGTGTCCAAGGAAGAGTACAATTGGGGTACTGATTGACGAAGAAGTTATACTGGAGCATTACTAGAGAAATGTAGACTCGGATGGTTGTGGTAGTGACTAAGATTAAGGCCAACGAACTTGTACCGAGTTTAGTTTGCAACTCCGGTGTATCTATGTATATAGAAATTGTTATGCCCGATAGATGGATAAGGTCGTAGTGTGACTGAAATTAGGCGTTGGAGTAAGTAGTTGTTGGTGAAATAAGAGAATTTGGAGAAAATGAATCGTTAGAAAATTAACGAAACAAAGGAAGAAACAAATAGAAAATCAAAGGAAGGGCGAAAAGGTAAACTACCAAGTCAATTTTTATAAAAAATAACACAACTCTCTTTTCTCCCTCATTCTTCTCTCCTCCTGCATGAACTTCTCTCCCTCCAGGTGATTCTCTTCATCGCCACTCACGGCCGTTCCTCTTCCGACCACTGTTTTTCCTCCGACTACTTCCGATCCTTCACGTTTTCTCTTCCTCTCGCAACCCTAGGTATGATTCTATGCTTTTGGAGTGTTATAGTTTGGTTTTCACGGAGTTTAAACGATTAGGGTTCGTTTAGAGTTTTGTGAAAAACGCGAATTAGGGTTAGAAATCGGTAGGGTTACCGTATTGGTGAATCTATTGAACGAATTAAACGTTATTGGATGAAATCTAGAGTGTATTCGGTGTTTAGGTTGAAAAATCGGATTTTTAGGTTTGAGAATCTCCGTTAATGGAGTTTAGAAATTTACGAGCATGAATTTTTTGGTAAAATGCCTCATTGAGCTAAGTTATAATTTAAGGAGAATTTCCTTAGTTAAGTTTTCGTTAAATTTGGACGTTAATCGGTTGAATCTCGTGTTAAGGTCGATTGTTGTGAAATTGCCTTAGGTGAACAACGCTCGTGGACGGAGCTCAGTTCGCTACGGACGACAAGTAAGTTTTTGTGACTTACTCTGGCCGATTGGCCTACACTGTACGTCGATGTCGTCTCGAGGAGTTTTGGTGAATTGTTTGTTTATATGCTTTGGTTGGGTAGTTAAAATTAGTTCTTTTATAGGTTATACCTTTTTTATTATCTTGATGGTATATATTTAGAATATAGATTATGTTTTTATTTTCTTGATGGTACATATGTAGAATATAGATTATGCTTTTTATTGTCTTGATGGTATATGTGTTGAATGTTATGTTATGCATCATGGTTTTTAAAAGAGCATAGAAAATGAACTTCCGCACGATGTTTTCATGAAAAGAGATGTGGCCTAAAAGGGGGCTATTGATCTATTGTGTAGGCACAAAGGGGTCTGTCACAATACCACACCGCTTGAACTAAATGAATCTACGTAATCTGTTATCTGGTCACGCGAGGTGGGGCTCAGGCATGGTTGTTGTTTGTGTGAGCATGTACCCCCTCCGCTAGATAGAAAGGGTTGTCCGACCGCGGGATGAATTCTTTCCTTTTAGCGGGCTGATATCTCGGTGACAATATGTCTGCGACGTAATGATAAGAAAATGTTGCATGATTTCTGAAACTCATACGCACAGCATGCATTGCATTTATGAAACTTACTGAGCCTTTAGCTCATAGTGTGTCTGTATGGTGTAGGTGATCAGGATATAGGTGAGGATGAGGTCCCTCCACTGAGGAGCGATGCAGTTGACGGAGGATGGCTCGTGGTGGTGTGCTGGCGCAGTCGAAGCGTTTCATGACCCGTGGGGACGTATATAGGTATTTTGGGTTGTTTTGGATAGAAAATGTTAGGTAAAATATTGTACAGATAGAACATTATAGGATGTTTGGTTCTGGATAGTGGATATGTTATGTTTTGAGTTTTTAAATGTTTTGGAAATATATTTTGTAAATATTTGGTATTGGGAAAATGTTCAGTTTTTAAACCGAACCACACAGTTCATTTTTACGAAAATGGGGTATGTTTTAATTGAGTCGTTATTTCGGGTGATTGATGAAGTGAGGAATGATGAGATTTTGAGTGAGTTATGTTGGGATGTATATTTGATGAAATGGTGAAGGGTTTGTTTAGTATATAGGGAAGCAGGGGAAGAGAAGGAAAGAAGAATGAGGGAAGAAGGAAGAGGGGAGGCAGTGGGGTTGGCGACCAATCGCCAAGGGTGGCGATCAGTCACCAAGAAGGATCACGCTCTGGAAAAATTCCAGAGCGTGTGGCGATCGATCGCCTTGTTTCGGGCTATCGATCGCCCCTCTTTGGTCACGCGGTGATCACAGATCACCTGGTGAGGTGGGCGATCGATCGCCCCTTCATTTTAGGGGGTGATTGCCCCTTTTTCCCCCTATTTTGTTTTTTCTCCTGCTGCTTATGTTTTTAAGTTTTAATTAAGGTTTTCTTTTAATTGTTTTAAAGCTTTATTTCGTGGTTTTCAAAATAGATTCGAACGTTTTACATATTTTGGTTTCCGCTTTAAATTCCGCTTGAATGCAATTAAAGTTATTAGAATAAAAAAAATAAATAAATAATACGGAAAAATTGGGTATAGTGTTACGGTCGTTACAATAAAACATGTCATGATTGATTGCAAAGTTGAGAGATCTCATATAGAATATGCAAGGAATATGGAATACGTTGTGCGCATGCTTGATTACTCCAACAGCTTCAACTGATATGCAACTTCTCCTGCTCTTCCTAAAATTGCAAATGAGCCAATAAATTTTAGACTTATCTTTCTTTTTTTACCAAATCGCATCACGCATCTCATTGACAAGATTTCCAAAAATATGTGATCCCCTACTGTAAAGTCTAATTTTCTTCTTTTTCGATCAACATAACTTTGTTGTCTACTCGGAGTTGTAAGGATTCTTTTTCAGATTAAGGCTAGAGTATCAACAGTCTGTATTAGGATATCAAGCCCAATAAGTATTCCTTTACTAATCTCATCCCAATGCACTGAAGATCTGCAATTTATGCCATTCTAATTGAAGCTCGATAGCTGTTATTGTAGACAAACTCTACCAATGACATATTTTTACTTTAATTCCCCTGGAAATCAATAGCCCAAGCCCTCAACATATCATCCGGGTTTGAATCGTTCTTTCTGATTACTTATCAGTCTGAGGGTGAAAAGCTGTACTGAAGATCAATTGAATGCCCATTACTTTATGCATACTCTTATAGAATTTAGAGATAAAACGAGTATCTCCATCAGCCACAATAGAAATAAGTGTATCAACAAGTCAGATAATTTCCTGAACATAAAGCCGGGTATACCGATCCATAGTGTACACAGTCCTTGCAGGGAGAAATGTGTTGATTTGGTCAGTCAATTAACTACAATCCAAATGGAGTCGTGACACTTAACAGTCTTCAGAAGTCCCATCACAAACTCTGTATCTCATTTCCACTGAGGCACCATAAGTGGTTGCAATGTATTAGCAGATCATTGATGCTCCGCTTTGACCTGCTGACAAGTAAGACATCTTTCAACGAATTTAGATACGTCCATTTTCAATCAATGCCACCAATAATGCTGTTTCAAATATCTAGACATTTTAGTTGCACCAGAATGTACCGAGTTTGGGGAATGTGAACCATCTTTTTAACCTGACATCATCTGATATACACCATCTCTTTTTGAACTTGATAATTCTGTCAACAAATATGGAGAATTCAGATACTTTTATAACTTTCAGTTGCTATTTCATTTTACAAATGAATGCATTGCCACGTTTTTTAACCTTTATTTGCTTGAGCAAGCTTTGGTTGAAGCGTCATAGCAAACAATGTTCATTTAATCTAAATGATACAATTTCAATATCAGATTTCTGTATCTCCTTAGCTAAGTTTCTTGGAATCAGCCACAACGATGAAACTTGTGACGTGACTTTTCTACTCAGTGCATCAGCTATAACATTAGCCTTGCTAAGATGATAAATATTAAATAATTTTGCAGTCATAATCTTTAACCAACTCCAACCATCTGCGTTGCCTTATATTCAAATCCTTATGAGTTGAAAAATACTTCAGACTCTTATGATTGGTATAAATTTCATATATCTCTCAATAAAGATAGTGTATCTAAATCTTTAGTGCATATAATTTCATTGCTAGCTCCAAATCATGAGTTGGGTAGTTCTTCTCGTGATCCTTTAATTGTCTCGAGACATAGACTACAACTTTCCTTTTCTTGCATGAGACCACATTTTTTCCCGACTCAGACGGTATAGTAAGTATTGGTGTAAAAATCAATCACTTCTTAGCTCTTGAAAGCTTTGCTTGCACTCTTTGGTCCATAAATACTTGGCCATTTTCTTGGTTAGCTTCCCAAGCGGGTTGGCTAATCTCAAAAATCCTTCAACAAGTTTTTAGTAATAACCCGCAAGACTAAGGAAGCTTCTGCTCTTAGCTACGTTATTTGGTTTTGGCCACTTACTAACTCCTTCAATCTTTCTTAGATCTACTGATACAACCTCCTTTGAAATTATGTAGCTAAGAAAAACTACTTTCTCCATCCAGAATTCACACTTTCACATGTAATTTCTCACGTCTCAGTGTTGATAGAACAAATGCTCTTAATGCTCTTTCTCATTCTTTGAGTATATGAGGATATCGTCAACAAAAACAATCATAAATCATCCAAAAACTTCTTGAATATTCTATTAATTAAATCCATATATAAGTTTGGTGCATTACTCAATCCAAGCTGCATAACTCGAAACTCATAGTGGCCATATCTAGTTTGAAACGCTGTCTTGAACACATCTTCATCCTTAATTGTTAGTTGATGGTAGCCAGATATGAGATCTATTTTTGAGAAAACCACTGCTCCTTTTAATTAATCAAATAAATCATCAACCTTTGACAGTGGATACTTGTTCTTAATAGTAACCTTGTTGAGCTCTTAATAGTCGATACACATTCTCATATATTTGTTCTTTTTCACAAATAGTACTGATGCTCCCTAGGGTTAAAAACTCAGTTGGCTAAATCTTTTTTCTAGTAAATCATCAAGTTGAATTTTTAATTCATATAATTTGTTTGGTGCCATTCTATAAGGAGCTTTTGAGATTGATGTCATTCCAAGTAGAATATTTATGCTGAATTCCACTTCTCCCGCAAGTGATAAACTTGTTAATGTAGGATCGAGATTGTCTAAGAGGGGGGGGGGGGGGGTGAATTAGACCTTTTTAAAATTATTAATCTAACAGCAAATCTACACAACAATAAAAATAACAGAGAGAGACAGAAAAACCAACACAAGAGTTTTTACGTGGTTCGGCCAAACCTTGCCTACATCCACGCTTCAAGGTTCCCCCTTGAAGATCCTTAACCTTCTCCTCGACGAGAATACAAGATCAAACTTTCGGGCGTCGATCTACTGCCTTTTACAATACTGGATTATTCTTCACGGGCGATAATCCACTGCCTTATACAGGTTTTGAGTTTGTAACGAATCAATACAATCTAAACTCCCTCAAAGGTTAAATCTCAAGTTTAGGTTCGAGAGGAGTAGATGAATTTTTTGGAGTAAAAAATTCGCAGATTAGGGCTCAAGAATAAAATTCACAAAAGTTGTTCCTTCATGCTCGAACCTCGGCTTAAATACTCTGTCTTCAAATCGGCTCTTGACTTCAATGCTCCTTATCCAATAATGGAAACTTTGTTACCGTTGGAGCAGCTTTCGTACAAATGCAGGTAGCCGTTGCTTTCTGAGATCGCAAATTGCCCGATGCCATTAATGCACTGGACTTTAAGCTTCTGTGCGAGGTACACTGTAGCTTTCGCGGTATATTTAAAATCTGGCGGAAGACGTTGCTTTACAAAGCTTGAACCGGCTTTGGTAGATGTAGTGTTGTGAAGCTTGAGCCGAAACGGTGGATGCAACTTCCAAATGTTTTGTCGTTTAGCGAGCGGTGGAGTTCTTCATTTATCTCATCCGCCTTTGTCGTTTAGCGAGCGGTGGAGTTCTTCATTTATCTCATCCGCCTTTGTCGTTTAGCGAGCGGTGGAGTTCTTCATTTATCTCATCCGCCTTTGTCGTTTAGCGAGCGGTGGAGTTCTTCATTTATCTCATCCGCCTTTGTCGTTTAGCGAGCGGTGGAGTTCTTCATTTATCTCATCCGCCTTTGTCGTCTAGCGAGCGTATGATATCTTCTTGAAGTCATCCGCCTTTGTCGTTTAGCGAGCGGTGGAGTTCTTCATTTATCTCATCCGCCTTTGTCGTTTAGCGAGCGGTGGAGTTCTTCATTTATCTCATCCGCCTTTGTCGTCTAGCGAGCGTATGATATCTTCTTGAAGTCATCCGCCTTTGTCGTTTAGCGAGCGGTGGAGTTCTTCATTTATCTCATCCGCCTTTGTCGTCTAGCGAGCGTATGATATCTTCTTGAAGTCATCCGCCTTTGTCGTCTAGCGAGCGTATGATATCTTCTTGAAGTCATCCGCCTTTGTCGTTTAGCGAGCGGTGGAGTTCTTCATTTATCTCATCCGCCTTTGTCGTCTAGCGAGCGTATGATATCTTCTTGAAGTCATCCGCCTTTGTCGTTTAGCGAGCGGTGGAGTTCTTCATTTATCTCATCCGCCTTTGTCGTTTAGCGAGCGGTGGAGTTCTTCATTTATCTCATCCGCCTTTGTCGTCTAGCGAGCGTATGATATCTTCTTGAAGTCATCCGCCTTTGTCGTTTAGCGAGCGGTGGAGTTCTTCATTTATCTCATCCGCCTTTGTCGTCTAGCGAGCGTATGATATCTTCTTGAAGTCATCCGCCTTTGTCGTGTAGCGAGCGGTGGAGTTCTTCATTTATCTCATCCGCCTTTGTCGTTTAGCGAGCGGTGGAGTTCTTCATTTATCTCATCCGCCTTTGTCGTTTAGCGAGCGGTGGAGTTCTTCATTTATCTCATCCGCCTTTGTCGTTTAGCGAGCGGTGGAGTTCTTCATTTATCTCATCCTCCTTTGTCGTTTAGCGAGCAATGGAGTTCTTCATTTATCTCATCCGCCTTTGACTAACGATTGTTTCAGCCCTGTTAAATAACTATACAGCCCTGTATACTTAACCACATTCATTAGATAACTAAAATACCATTTTCAAGGATATTTCCAACAGATTAAAAACCTTGCATAATTCATTATTCTCATTTAAAAAATATAATCAAATTAGATATTTAACATTCAAATACATCATCAAAAACTTAGTTAGACTTAAACACTAATTAAGTCAACAATCTCCCCCTTTTTGATGATGAAAACCTATAAATTTGATTAAGTATAAATCTCCCCCATAATCCTAGCTCCCCCACAGCATATGCATACATTTCAATTTCATTCCAGTTTTTCAAAACATGCATACTTAATTCATATCAATTCTTGCAAAACATGCATACACAATTCATAGCATATCTGATTTATGTCTCAAGCAGCATCAAACAATCAAATATGTTCTCCCCCATTGACATTATCAAAAACAAACAAAGAGACAGTAGAAACAATGCAGGCACTAACAAGGGAGAGAAACATCAGAGAAATGTCATTAGAATAGCAATAAAAGTGTTTACAAATAAAATCCTCTACTTAAAGAAAGCTAAAAAATGAGTCCAGAAAGCTTAGCTAATCCAAGTGGGCACTTCATGATCTGAAAGAAAATAAGTATCCACAAGTGCACGAAGGGAAGCAATAGTGGGAGGAAGTGGTGCTTGATAGAGCACTATATCCTGGCATGGAGAAAGCTCTGGCTGAGGAGCAGCAGATGGAGAGGGTCTTTGATAGACCACCAAATCAAAGCAGGGAGCTGAAATTGAGGAGATTTCGGGAAACAGCAGCATGTCCAGACAAGGAAGAGGCTCGACAGCAGGAGAGGCAGTAAGAGATGCATCCAGTGGACTGGAGGACACTAAAAATGGCTCATGGATAGAAGAAGCAGCAGGTGGAGAGAATGTCAGAGCAGCCACCTGAAGATCTAAGGGCAGTAGCCGAACATCGTCACCTTCCTCTGGTCGGATGATCGGAGGGAAGAAGTCTTCAGAACAAGCCACTGAGATTAAACTGGATGGTTCAGGGGCGGGTTCGGGGTTCAGATCTTCAACTGAAGATCTGAGAGACTCAAGTTCTCTGACAACAAGGCGTCTGTGACCATCCACTTTCTTTGCCAACAGCTCAAGACCAGTATCCACAGCAATGCTCATGTTCTTTTGGGTCTGGTCAAGCTTGGCGTCTAGAGATTTCTCAAGCTGACCGAGGGCTGATCCTAGACTGTCAATAGAGGCCTTTAAATCATTGTACTGAGCCTCACTCAACGAAATCTCTGCTGATAAGTCAGAGGAGTGGCAGGAGTAACTGATGGAATGGGTGAGGAGACGGGGACAAGTGGAGCTGTTAGTAATGAAGGAGTTGGTTGGACTGGTGGAGAAAGTTGGACTGGAGGAAGTGTTTGGACTGGAGGAGGAGGTGAGACTGGAGGAGGTGGTTGGACTGGAGGAAGAAGTGGGACTGGAGGAGGAAGTGAAGGTACCAAAAGAGTAGGTGAAGGAGATGGCTGAGGAACTGATATGGCCTCAAAAAGATGGGATAGAGAGGATGAAGCAGGGGGTCTTGGCATTGGTGGAGGAAAGTGGGAGCGAGAGACCAGAGAATGAGGAGGGGAAATATCAAATGCAGGTATTTCTGAGTCACCACCTCCTTCTTGCATTGAGGACTCTTCATCCAAAATCAGTTTCCTTTTTCCTTTTCTGATGGCTACGACCTTAGCAGCCCTTTGCTTGGACTGATCCATAACAAACTTCCCTTGACGGGTTCTTTTAATTTCCATTCTTGACAAAGTGGATTTAGAGTAGTAACTGGATGGTTTGAGACATGATGGATCCTCGTCCTCGGGAAACTCAACCTCGAACTTCTGAAAGATCTTCATGAGAAGGAGGTTATAGGGAAAAGATGTAGACCATGAGGAAACACACTGAATCATCCTTCTCAAAATCATGTATCCTATATCAACCGGGGTTTTTTGATAGATGGCAAAAAGTACAACAAATTCCATGCTGCTGATATCATCATAATGACCACCCTTAGGTATAACATTATAATTGATCATTTGATGGAGAAGTCGAGCTCTAATTGTTAAATGTTTGCTCTTTAAGGAATTTGGAATGTTGTGAGGGTCTAGGGCAATTTCTTTTAAAAATTGTTTGCCATCGGGTGTTCTAAGAAATGGGGGTTCTAGCCCTGTTGAGCAGATTTTGAGATGTTGATCTAGATGAGGACTCCCCAGAAGCTCATTTAGGAATTGGGAAGTAAGAACTATGTGTTTTCCATACACATAGCTCAAAATGGTAGATTGGTCAGAAGGATAACTAAGATTGGCATAGAACATTCTAATGGCAGTGGGGTAAAAGAAGGATTCAACATCAAACAATCCTATTAAACCAATGTCTGTCAAGGGTGCCACTAAATTTAACTCGACTAACTCGTCTGGAACAATACCACGACTAGGAATCAACTTCTTATCTTTAAAGTCGTCGTGATACCTGGCTTCAGCAGACTGATTGAGGAAATAGATCGACGGCCAACTATTTGCACAAGGGATCACAAGAGGTGGACGAGCAGAGACTTTGGCCTTCTTTTTGGCCGGTTCGGAAACTTCATGAGATGATCCATTGGAAAGATAAAATCGAGAGAGAGGATTGGTAGGGCAAGGGTTTTCAGAAAGAGCGCGAAAGATGAAGCGTCTCGATGAAGAAATAAGAATTTAAATGAAATAAAACACCACCTAACGTGATGAAGTCACACGTGTAACACCGACATCGTCCGATAGATGACACGTGTCAGCAGATTAGAAAATACATCATCCGATGCATAGATATCATCTGGTCAGTGGAGAAAGCATATCATTCGGTTAACTATATTCACCGATGCCATCAATAAAACAGATCACTCTATCACAGGAAGGATTTCCAACAGAAGAAACTTAGCATTTCTCAAACCGAATGAGACCTAACTTTATTCTTATATTATTGAAGGTCTTTTCATCCAACGGTTTTGTAAAGATGTCAGCTAATTGGTCTACAGAATTAACAAACTCTAAGGAGATATCACCTCTTAGAACATGCTCTCTTATGAAGTGATATCTGACATCGATATGCTTGGTTCTAGAGTGCTGAATAGGATTTTTAGAAATGTTGATAGCACTGGTGTTATCACACCGAATAGGAATCCTATCATAAAACAGATTATAATCTTCCAAAGTCTGTTTCATCTAAAGCATTTGTGCACAACAACTGTCTGCAGCAATATATTCACTCTCAGCAGTTGACAATGCAACAAAATTCTGTTTCTTAGAATACCAGGAGACTAGAGATTCACCAAGGAATTGACATGTTCCACTGGTGCTTTTCCTATCAACTAGACTATCTGCATAATCAGAATCTGAATATCCAATCAGATCAAAAGAAGTGCCCTTCGGATACCATAATCCTAGGTCAGGTGTCCTACTTAAATATTTCAAAATCCTTTTGACAGCAGTTAAGTGAGATTCCTTAGAAGCAGCTTGAAATCTAGCACAAAGACAATCACTAAAGAGTATATCTGGTCTACTTGCAGTCAAATATAACAATGAACCAATCATACCACGATATTTCTTAATATCAACACTAATCCCCTTTTCATCTTTATCCAATTTTGTTGTGGTTCTCATAGGAGTCTTGTAAGACTTAGAAGATTCCAATCCAAATTTCTTAAGGAGTTCTTTGATGTATTTTTCTTGACAGAAGAAAATTCCATCAGGAGTTTGACTAATCTGGAAACCTAAGAAGAATTTTAACTCCCCCATCATACTCATTTCAAATTCACTTTGCATGAGGGAGGAAAATTCATTACACATGTTGACATTAGTTGACCCAAAAATAATGTCATCAACATAACTTCGTCCTCAATCATTGGATGAGTTGCTTCACCTTCATAACTTCGTTACCAGCTATAGGAGGAGTATAACAGAAAGGTTGGTCAAATTTGTGCAAGTAGTCAATTACAATTCCTGTCTGCTTTAAAGTCATAATTCCACCATCTTTGCATATGTCATAGAGTCAATAAAATACATTTCAAAGAAAAGCTCTTGAAACTGCTATTAAGTCATGGTGGCGACTGAATGCATGTATCCCACCAATAATTTGCCTCCCTTCTGAACATAGATGATGCACAATCTACTTATTCTGCCTCCGAAGTGTTGGCGCGCTAAAAAATCTCGGTGATGTTCCTAATCCAATCTTAGCAGCTGCCATATCTGTCAAATTAGCGTTAAAAGTCGAAGAATCCAATCTTTGAAATCTTTCAAAATCGATGTTAGCGGGTCGGGGCCTATTTGGAATATGAGCTTGCATATTAATCGCCTTGGCTATGGCAGTAGCCACCTTGGCCGTTGCAGTAATTGCTTGCGATAACTTGTCGATTTGCCTAGCTTGGATCTCGATCATATCCATCATTCGATCGAAAATAACATCTCTTTCAGTACTAATTCCTTTACGATTGGTCATAAGTCTACATCACAAAGACTTAATCTAAGAAAAATTTATTTTTATACTCTTACATTAAAATATACAACAAAATTATGAAACATATTTTTTTTAATCAAAATATGCATTTAATACACACTTACTTACTGATCAACAATCTTCTAAGTGCATGTGAGCATACAGATAAGTCTATAGAATCATTTTATAAACCTAGTTGCTCTGATACCAACTGTAACATCGAAAAATTTTGAAATTTTTATTTTTTCTCAATTTTGGAAACCCTAATTTTTTTCCCAAATTGATTGAAAAATTAGGTTTAAATTCAATCATTGAAAATCCTAAATTTTAGAAATTTCGAAAGCATTTGAATATTAACGAAAACATTAAATGAGCGAAAACTTTTAAAATAGAAATTCAATAAATAAATAGCTTTGTTGGAAATTGAAATAAATGAAGCAGCAATACAATAATTCATAAAATAATTTATGAAACTTTATTCAGGAAAATGCCAATATAATTTATTAAAATTCCAACAAAAAAAAATACGAAATATCCTCGAATAAAACTGAAACATACAAAATTAGATTCTTTTTTCTTACCCAAAAACGTTTTCTTCTTATGTATCTTTATCTGCCTCTAGAAGGTTCTCGATCAAAGTCATTTATTTATCAGACAAAAATTCACCTACATCACAAAATTATAAACTATGAGATAAACTCAGTAAGCAAAAACACATGCATATGCAAATTAGCATCATACGTTACTGAATCCATGCTTAACAGTTATATACTCTTATTTTCTAACGCTTCGTTAGCCATCCCAATTCGTCCAGACTTTTATTAGTTATCTCATTCGTTCAAGGTTTCATTAGTAGTCACATACTTTTTGTCAATTCTATCAAATTCATACATTCATACCAGCATACAAGATGTCATACCAATTTTATCCTTTATACGATACTATGTCAATCTCTAAACATATTTGTGTTCAAATATCAGCATTGAATAATAAAATAACTTTAAAGAAAATAAGCATAGATTTTGTGATGTAGGACCTATAGCAAAAACATTGAAAACTTGATGTTTTCACTTACCTTGATTTCGAGAGAGTAGGGTTATTTAGATTTTCCAAGATTCTGAATAATTTACTGCCTAAATAAAATATTTTGTATTAAATTACATATAAAATAAATTAATTTCAAAAGAATTTAAGCAGAAATTGCTTACTAGTATACTCTTAGATTGGTTGGGGTCAAAATATGATCGATTCAACAGCTTTCAGGTTGATTCAGGTCAAAATTGGTCTTCTAGAAGCGATCCGGTTTGGTTTGGGTTGATTCTGTTTCTATTTGGGTTGGATAAGATTTGTCTAGACTAGATCTTATTCTACTTGATCGGTTCGATTCGGCAGAGCTGGTTCGGTTCTACTTGACTGAGTTAAATGAATTGGGTCAAGTTTTAAAGAAAACTCAAACCACTTTCCTCTTCTTTTTTCCACGGTTTCTCTACGTCGCTAGGTGAGGAATCCTTCGTCGCGACACAGAGCAATAGTGAGGGGTCATCAGAAGGAGCTGCATCTCGCCGAAGGGGCGTGCTACATCGCTGGTGGACGGTTCTTTGGAGAGAGAATGCTCGAATGGCTGTGAAGGTTCTTAACCAATAGGAGTTTTGTCAGAGGCTCGATCAGAGTTTTTGGAGGACTGTGGTTGTGTCGGGGCAGTGAGCGGTGGTAGAAGGTTGAGTGAAGTGAGGTAAGAACTTCTCACGCTTATAGGAACTTGAGAGAGGAGATTGCTTTGAAGTTTTGGTGTGTGTTTTTCCTTCCCCGAGCACCTCCTTTTATAGGAGAAATTCTTAACAACTTCCCCCAAATCTGAGTTCAAATCGAATTTTCTAAGCTGAAAATGAGCAAATTCGATCCAAAATTGGTTTCTAGATAAGGGTATTGGCTGCATAGTTGTTTGAAAGATTAAAATTGAATTTTGAGTGATTTTAGGGAGAAAAATCCGAGATTAAGGATTTGATTTGAATTTGAAAAACAAACCCTGGTATGTTACAATTAGCAAAGCAACATTATCTCAAACTTTCGAAATTATTAGTAATTTATTAAAGTATCAGGATAGGAGTGTAGGATCGTGATTGTCTAAGATGGGGGGTGAATTAAAAATTTCTTAATCTAATCGATTTTAGATATGCAAATTAGGTTTATCTTTTCTTCTCACTTTTTGGTGATATTGTACTAAACAACAAACAATATTAAACAAATAAAAGTAAGAGTGAGAGAGAGAAAAATAACACCAAGGTTTTTAACGTGGTTCGGCCAATCCTGCCTACTTCCACGCTCCAAGGCTCCCCCTTGAAGATTCTTTCCTTTTCCTCACGAGAAATCTAGATCGAACTTCACGGGCGTCGATCTATTGCCTTTACACTTCTGGATTGAACTTCCCGGGCGTCAATCCACTGCCTTACAGTTTTACAGGATGAAGATATTAAGCACAACGATTACACTCTCTCAAGACAAAATCTCAAGTTCTAGGGCAGAGAGATGTAAATGGTCGCAGAGTATTACAGACACTTTTTGCTCGTGAGAGTAAAGAGATAATTGTAAAAATTGGCAAAAAGTTATTCTCCCAAGCTTCAATCTTCTTTTTATACTCTTGCTTGAAATTCGCGTCTCATTCAAAAATGTGACCGTTGGAGAGCATCCGTATGCAGAAAAATAGCCGTTTAGTTCTGGAGTCACTATTGCTCGCAGTCTTTAATTCGACATTGTTAAGACTCTGGACGTTCGAGTTTGGACGAATTCTTTTAGTCTGATGATGGATGAATGCTCGTCGGACTAATGCTTCGCATGAATTCGTTGTTCTGTCTTTGAACACGTGCTTGAACATTTTGGACGCTTGATATTCGGACGAGTACTTTGGACGACAGCGTCTATTTTTATCGTGGACGACAGCGTCTGTCTTGACTTTGGACAACTGCGTCGGTCTTGTAAGTTTAGACGACTGCGTCTGCCTTGTAAGTTTGGACGACTGTGTCGGTCTTCTAAGTTTGGACGACTGCGTCTGCCTTGTAAGATTGGACGACTGCGTCTTCGGACTAATAAGACTTAGTCAAAAATGTCAGAAACATAATACCATTTTCAAAAGGCATTTCTAGATAAATGCAATAAACGCAATAATCCAATTATACAGTTTATATATTAATAATCACAATCATCAAAAACATATTTATACTTAAACACCATTTAAGTCAACAATTTTCCCCTTTTTGATGTTGACAAATATATACTCTGTTTCAACATATTAAACTGTATTTCAGCTTGAATTTACATACTCCCCCATACTCTATGCAGAATTAATTTCAGTAATTTCTTAATGAAGCAATCTGTAAATTCTATACCCTTCTCTGTAAATTCTATACCCTTCTCCGTAAATTCTATACCCTTCTCCCCCTTTGACATTATAAAAAATAAGCACTTAGGAGGAACAACATTCAGCACAGCACATGAGAAATAACAGAAGAAAACAGTCACAGTTGGACACCATATATAAAAAGATATCATTCATAGTGTAAAAAAAAAATATGCATAATGAAAAAAAATATACATTAAAAAATATGCCTAGTTCTCAAGGGAAAAGGGAGTATCCCAGCCCATGAGAGCCCCTAGTTGACTAAGGAAATCACCCTGAGCAGGAGGGGATTCCACCTGACGAGGGAGCTTCTCAACAGGAGCAGCTTCAACGGCAATAGAAGGATCGGCTTCTGGATGGGGATCTGAAACGGTCCTGGGCTAATCAATACACGGAGCAAGAACACGCACTGGCTCAGGAGTCACTCCACCAGCTTCCAAAGCCTCATCCCCATGAGAGGGCTCACTATCACTCTTAGTCAACAGGGTGCTGAGATCTCTAATGTGAGTGATATCCCTATCACATTCTCGCTGCAATTAAGTTGTTACAAGATTGGAATGAAATCAAATAGAAGAGATGATATCATCAATTGCTTTACTATTCTCGACTGCCGCTTGATCAATGCGGTTGTTGACATCAACAATAGCTGAACTGTGATTTGAGTCCGATAGATCAAATCGTTCGTGCAGGCCTTGAATTGTAGCTGCGAGATGTTCAAGTTGTGAAAGGAAAAGCGCTTCAAACTGAGCATGGTGGGAGAGATACAAAGATTGAAAAGATTCAAGACCAGACCCGAGGCTGGCAATGCTTGCCCGAAGCTCATCCTGCAGATCCTCAGACATAGAAGTCCGCACTGGAGAAGTGTGAGGACCTTTAGAGTGAGGAGGAACATGGGCAGATGATGAAGGAATCTGAGGTGAAGGGGAGCTGGGATTGGACTGGTTGGACGTGGAAGAGGTTGGAGGGAAATATCAGCTTGGACTGTATGAGGTTCAGGATCACTCAGGCTCTTGAGTGTGAGTGTGCACATGACTGACCTCCTCAGGAGCTTGAAGAAGGAGAACAGGAGGTGGTAGAGGATCAAAAACAGGAATCAGAGTCTCATCTTGAGCACTTTCTTCCTCTTCTTCGTCGGTAATGATTAAGCACCTTGAAACACCTCTTCGGCTAGGTTTTTCAACCAACACACCTTGATCTTTTTTTGTTATTCCCATTCTTGACAAGGTGGAGGATTAAAGGAAGTCAGATTTCTTTAGAGATAAAAGCTTGTCAGACACTGGAAAACTGACTCCAAACCTTTGAAAAATCTTCATAAGTAGAAGATTGTAATGCAGAGACTTGGACACATTGCATACAACTTGAAGCATCCAATTTAAAACAATATATCCAACATGGAATGGTTCGCCTTTGAATATCTGACCAAGCAAGAAGAGATCCATTCCACTGACATGGTCTCTATGACCATCTACGGGCAAGATGTTATAGTGGATCATTTAGTGCAAGACTCTAGCCTTAAGGTTCAAATCCTTACTCTTCAATTTTAAGGGAGAGTTGGTAGGATCCTTAGCAATCAGTTTGATTAACTCCTTGCCTGCAGGCCTTCTCAAGAAAAGACGGATTCTTTGCTGCCTCAAAGAATCTCCGGGATCCATTCAGAAACTCGCAATTAAGGATTTCGTGGATCATTTCATGAGTTAGTTCAATATGTCTTCCATAGACATAACTCCTGAGAATAAGGGGTCGTGTAGAATGTTCTAGGTTTGCATAAAACATTCTAATCGGAGTTGCACAATAAGGGGCCTCTGTATAAAACAGCCTCATTAACCCCAACCTAAGTAATGGTTCTTCTAAGTCCAGACCAGTCAAATCTCTAAATACTACTGCTCTAGATCGAATAAGAGGTTTGATTTTCAAACCTTCATAATACCTATTAAAGGCGGCTTGATTTATGAACTCGTGATTTGGCCATTGAAGAGGAGGAGGAACTGTGACAGACTGTGTATCCGCCGTATGAGAAATCTTTTGCTTTTTCCTTGAGAAAACTTGTGTTGCTCAAGAGGAAGATTCCATTGAGAAAGATAGAGACTTCTGAACATAGATGGAGTTGAGAGACATTTTGGATTGGAGCCGACGATCAGAGAAGAATAGGAATCGCTGGACGAGTGAGAGGGGTCGAGAGGTTTTAGAAGATTTGTCGAAAGTTAGGGTTTCTGTAACATTTCGAAAGAATTTATAGTCCATTCTTTTAAAGTCCATTGTTATCGACCATTGTGACACCGTTTATTGTCAACGTCCATTATGACAACGTCCATTGTGACAACGTCCATTGTCAACGTCCATTCATTCCAAAGAGGAGTAAATCGTGGAGATCGTCCATTTCTTAATTGACCACACTGCTTATTGGCCAATGTTTTCCAATCAGAAAAAAATGAAACTTAATTTTTCTCAATTCTAATGAGACCTAACCTAATTCTAATATTATTGAAGGTCTTCTCATCTAATGGTTTGGTAAAGATATCTGCTAATTGATCTACAGAATTGACAAATTCTAAGGAGATATCCCATTTCTGAATATGATCTCTAATGAAATAATATCTAACCTCGATGTGTTTGGTTCTAGAATGTTGAATGAGATTCTTGGATATATTGATGGCACTGGTGTTGTCACACCTAATGGGAATCCTATCATAGAAAATGTTATAATCTTCCAAGGTTTGCTTCATCCAAAGCATTTGTGCACAACAACTGCCAACAACAATATATTCACTTTCGGCTGTTGAAAGTGCAACAAAATTTTGCTTCTTGGAGTACCAGGAAACAAGAGACTCACCAAGGAATTGACAAGTTCCACTCGTGCTTTTCCAATCTACTAGACTTTAAGCATAATCGGAGTCAGAATATCCTATAAGATCCAAGGATGTACCCTTCGGGTACCATAAACCTAAATCATATGTCCCACTTAGATATTTGAAAATTCTTTTGGCAGCAGTTAAGTGAGATTCCTTAGGGAAAGCTTGAAACCTAGCACACAAGCACACATTAAATAGGATATCTGGCCTGCTAGCCGTTAGGTATAATAGAGAACCAATCATACCTCTATACTTCTTAATATCCACACTTATCCCATTTTCATCTTTGTCCAATTTTGTAGTTGTGCTCATGAGAGTTCTAGAGGACTTAGAGGAATCTAATCCAAATCTTTTTAGAATGTCTTTGATGTATTTTTCTTGACAGAAGAAAATACCATCAGATTTTTGACAAATTTGAAATCCTAAGAAGAATTTTAACTCCCCCATCATACTCATTTCAAACTCACTGTGCATAACAGTGGCAAACTCATAACAAAGTGAAACATTTGTAGAACCGAATATGATGTCATCAACATAGATATGAACAATAAGAATGTCTTTGTCCTTGTTGCATGGTAAAAATAGTTGAATCGGTATTATTTTTTTTTTTGAACTTCCTTTCCTCAAGGAAATTCTTTAACCTATCATACCAAGCTCTAAGAGTTTGCTTAAGTCCATAGAGAGCCTTCCTAAGCTTTATAGACATGGTAAGGTTTGTCATAGACTTCAAATGCTAAGGGTTGCTCTACATAAACTTTTTCTAAGATATAATCATTTAAAAAAGCACTCTTAACGTCCATTTGAAAGAGTGTGAAGTTTTGGTAGCAAGCATAGGCTAAGAGCATCCTAATAGATTCTAGTTTAGCTACGGGTGCAAAGGTTTCATCAAAGTTTATTCATTCTTCTTGGTTGTAACCTTTGACAACTAACCTAGCTTTGTTCCTGACCACAATCCTATTTTCATCAATCTTATTCTTAAATACCTATTTGGTTCCAATAATAGGATGATCATCGGGTTTTGAAACAAGTTACCAAACGTTGTTCCTTTCGAATTGGTTTAACTCATCTTGCATAGCAACTATCTAATTTACATCCAGTTCGACTTCCTCAAACTTCTTAGGCTCTATTTGAGATATGAAAGTAACATTAGCACAAAGATTTCTAAAGGAGACTCTAGTTTTGACTCATAATTTTGGATCACCAAGAACTTCATCTAAAGAATGATCTTTAACATATTTCCAGTCTCTGAGAAGAGTATCATTTTCATCCATGACTCGGACAATTTCTAGAGATTTTGAAGAAGGCTCTAGGGAATATTCTCCTTGAATGGTTTCTGCAGGTTTGTCTAAGGAGAGAGAATCCAATTGCTTTTCTCAAATATCATCCTCATCCACATTGATTGTGTAACAGTCGGCATATTAGCCATGTAAATATTCTATGAATTATTAAACGAGATTAATTTGCCATTAATAAAATGCGTATTTTTCTAGAGTTGTTGTGATGCTTTATGGAAAAATGAGTTTCGGAGAGAACCGAATCGTGAACTAAATAAAAATTTAGTTGGAAACCAATGGGGGGCAAATTAGAAAGCCAATTAAGATTGGTGGGAGGAAGCCAATGGATGTGTGCCATGTGTCCAAGCTTGTGGAAGAAGACAAGCCTTCACTCTCTCTTCCTGCCTTTTCTTCTCTCCTACGTGAAACCTTCCATTTACTCTTCTCTCTGTTTTCTCTCTTCCAGACGACGTGTGACCATTTTTCAAACTTCGTCTCGTCCTGCTTTCTTCTATTTTCTCTGTTACAGGTTTGTGAATCACTGAGGGCGTGCATGCAAGACTTTCAACTCTATGGACATCAGGTAAGTTCATACGCATAGGTTGGCCCTTAAGGCTCTACAATACGAAGGTACTAGATTTTACGTTGTTGAGTTTGTCGGTGGGTAGATAGGTTGTATGTGGTGTACAAATTTAAGTATGTATGTTTTAAGAAATGTCCTGAGAACCTGTCTTTTATTCTATGTTTTGATGTCTTGTCTTTGCTCTATACACAATGAATGTTCATGCATACACGTTTTTTTTTTCTGAAAGTCATGCAAATATTTTATACACGAGTTTTGAAGTTAAGAAAGATAAAACCTGTAATGTAACGTACGGTTAAGTGTGAGACGAGGACTGGCATCCTGTTCTGTATTCCTGTTCTGTATACTTGTTATGTGCTTGATAGTGCACAGTGCCTGATAGTGCACTTCTGTTGCGCCAGTTCCTCTATAAGCCCCACTTATACCTTCTGTGCACTTGACGTAATGTAATGTAATGTCCATTTATTTCGAAAGTTCATGCATAGCATATGCATCACTGCATTGTATGTTCTTATTGAGCTCTAGGCTCATAGTTGAACTCCCTGTTGTAGGTACGGATCCCACGGATGAGGACTTTGTGCCTCAGGCCAATGAGTAGGTGTTGTTGGAGGGACGAGCTTGCGGGGGTTGGTTGTGGCAGCAAGACATATTTTGATCCTGTGAGGGTAGTTTGGAAATGTATGTCAAGTTTTGTATAGTTCTTGAAAATTCTGGATAATGTATAGGTTTTGGTGTTGATGTTTTTTTAAAACCAGTTGGATATATATTTTGAAATATTCTGGAACTGCTTGGAGTCTTTTTCTTTACGTTGTTCATAGGTTGTTTCAGATTTTAGAGCTATCCATGCAGTTAGATTTTAGAACTTCTGTCATGTTTTCTGATATGTCCAAACTTATGTTTTGAATCGGGTTTTGAAGTTTGAAGCTTCAGTGCCAAAAGAAATAAATCGTCAAACAGAGAGGTAGCCGATCGATCACCTGGGGTAGCCGATCGATCGGCAGTGTATATATGCCTTTCGAGTTTTTCTTTCAAGTCCCTCTGTTCCATTCGGTTGAATTTGTCGACTAATGATGTAGAAATTAATTCCAGAGACTTAGTCTGTCGTCTAAGGCTAAGTGTTATCGTCCAAAGTTGTGGGCGATAACGTCGTCCGAACCTGTCGTCCATTCTGCCTTCTACATCTGTCGTCCAAACTTGTCGTCCAATTCTATCGTCCAAACTTGTCGTCCGAGTCTGCCATCCAAACTTGTCGTCCAAACCCGTCGACCATTTCTGTCATCCAAAACTTGGTGTCCAAATTTGTCGTCCAATTCTGTCGACCGATTCCAGTACCGAGGTCACTTCGACAAATTTCGTCACCGAGGTCACTTCGACCGAAACTCAGTCTTACTACTCTTTTGCACTTCGACCGATTTTGTTGTGTGTCATAGCCCTTCAAGTGCTGTGTCTTGTCGACCGAAAACCCTACTTATTATTTTAAAACAGTCGTCCACAACTTCTGTCATCCACTGTAGCCCTCCACTGTATGACTTCTAGTTCATGCTTCCCATTTTATTAAGGCTTCCACTGCACGTCTGTCGTCCATTCTACCTTTTATTTTAAAATGTCCAAAGTATTCTGTCTTCCTGTTTTCTTTTGTCATTTATTTCTGTAGTTCGATTTTAATTGTCATCCAGTTTTAAATGTGTCTTCCAGTCTTCAAGTCCAGAGAAGGTTTATACTCTGTGTAAAGTTTTAAAAGTTCAAAAAAAATATGTCACGTTTTAAATGTCCGGAGTGAGGTTCGCGGGCCCTGATCGAGTCGGGGGTCGTCACAGATATGGTATCAGAGCCGCCAGGTTTTAAAAGCGTTTCTGGAGAACTGTCTTGTTGCGCAACACGTCACGTGAGATTCCTCCACCAACTGTAAGTGTTTAAGTTTCTGTACCCGTTCTTGTTTATTAAGTTAAGTTCGTTATTATGTATAGGATTTTCTTGAAATTGTGAGGGGGAATCAAGGTGATGCAAACGACAGGGGCGACGCCCTCGATCGCCTAACTGAGCTAGTCGGCATTCAGACACGCATGATGGAACACATGATGGCAGACAATGGGAACAGCAACCATGCGCTACGAGACACCAGTGGAGACAGATTTCGGCAACTCCCACCGCCGATGTTTGATGGATTATCGACGGACCCTACTCACGCCGAGGAATGGATCCGGGCGATAGAGAGGATGTTCAACTACGTGGAGGTGGAAGAAAGCAAGAAAGTGATATGTGCCACGTTTCATCTCACCAAAAATGTTGGATTTTGATGGGACACGGTGTAGTTAACTACAATGGAATTAAGCTTGGACGGATTTAAGAAGATCTTCTATGAGAAGTACTTCGACCACAGTGTGAGGAAGGAAAAGATGATCGAATTCTCTCGACTACGGTAATTTGGATCAGTGGCCGAGTATGTTCAGAAGTTCGAGTCACTATCCCGTTATGCACCTCATCTAGCGGACACCGACGAGAATAAGGTACACCAGTTCATCCAGGGTCTGAAGATGGACCTTTTACGAGGAATCACAACTGGGGGATTTGATGAGGCACCGTATACAAAAGTGGTGGCCAAGGCTTATTAGTTGGAAGCCTTAGAAATGAAGTTCCAGAGACAAAGAGATTCATTAAAGAAATTCCTTCGCGATGTCCCTCAACAACAGCAACAACGTGGTCAAAATTAGCAACCACAAAAGCAACAGAATAGGGGCGTTAAGAGGCCCAATGAGACTGTTGTTTATCAGGATAAAGGAAAAAGACCAATGGGGCTCCTCAACTTCTTGTATGACCGCGTTGCCAGAAATATCACGTAGGTGAATGCAGGCTCTTTACCGGCCATTGCTTCCGGTGCGGCAAAGAGGGCCATCAAGTCCGGGATTGCCCAATGCCCGACACGCGGCCTAATCGTGCCATGCCAAGGGTATTTGCTATAACATATAATGATGACAATGCCCAGCACACAGTGATCACAGGTACAATCTTGATATGTAATGCACCTGCCTATACATTATTGGACAGGAGGGCCACACATTCGTTTGTGGCAATGGACTTGTGGGTAGGGAGAAATTATGTATTGTGCCGTCAGATCAACCCTACAGTGTCATGCTACCATCCGGAGAGTTTATGCATTCCGAGCAGGCAGTGCAGGGTGATATAGTGTCAGTAGAGGACCAGAAATTGTATGCCAATCTTATCATCATTGACATGAAAGGATACGATGTAATTCTGGGGATGGACTGGCTATTTAGACATCATGCCAACATCGACTGTAGGTTCGGGCTTGTGTTCTTTAAGCGCCCGAATGAGAAAGAGTTCTCCTATCAGGTTATACCAAAGGAACACTCTATACCTGTTATATCCTCATTGAAGGCTCGACAGTTGATGAGGTCAGGATGTGTCGAATTTCTTGCACACGTAGTAGATGTTGTTCAAAGGCAAGGTGAGGTGAGACTTCAAAGTATTCCGGTAGTTCGGAACTTCCCAAAGGTCTTTTTAGACGACCTGCCGGGATTACAACCGGATCGTGAGATTGAGTTCGAGATTGAGGTGTGTCTTGGTGCTGAACCGATATCGAAGAATCCGTACCATATGGCGCCAACAGAGCTGAGGGAGTTGAAGACTCACCTAAAGGAACTAGTGGACAAGGGCTTTGTACGCCCTAGTTTCTCTCCGTGGGGCGCTCCCGTCTTGTTTGTTAAGAAGAAGGATGGGTCCCTACGCATGTGTATTGATTATCGTGATCTGAACAAGTTGACCATCAAGAATAAGTACCCGTTGCCGAGGATCGACGATCTATTTGACAGCTGCAAGAGGCTCGGGTATTCTCAAAAATTGTTTTACGCTCTGGTTATTACCAGTTGAAGGTCAGAGCTGACCATATTCCAAAGACCGCGTTCAGGACCCGATACGGACACTATGAATTCTTGGTGATGTCATTTGGGTTAACCAATGCCCCGGCGGCATTTATGGACCGGATGAACAGGGTATTCTAGGATTTTCTAGACAAGTTTGTGATCGTCTTTATCGATGACATCCTGTTTTATTCTCGGAATCAGGTAGAGCACAAAAAGCACTAGGCTATTGTGCTATCAACCCTGAAACAACACTAACTGTACGCCAAATTGTCAAAGTGTGAATTCTGGTTGAGCAAGATTAATTTTCTTGGCCACGTGGTGTCTGCAGAAGGTGTATTGGTGGATCCGGCCAAGATCAGGCTGTGAAGGAATGGCCTAGGCCGAGGAATGCCAACGAGTTACGAAGTTTTATCGGGCTAGTTGGTTACTACAGAAAATTTATTAAGGGATTTTCTGTGATAGCAAAGTATATGACTAGCTTAACGAAGAAAGATATCAAGTTCAAGTGGTCCGAAGCTTGTGAAGAGAGTTTTCAGACGCTTAAGCAGAAATTGACCACTGCTCCTCTGTTGGTATTACAGGTCGAGGACGACAAATTCAGTGTGTACTGCAATGCATCGAAGGTTGGTTTGGGATGCGTACTAATACAAGAAGGAAAAGTGGTGGTGTACGCGTCCAGACAATTGAGGAACCACGAGCAAAACTACCCTACTCACGACCTTGAGTTAGCGGCAGTTGTCTTTGCACTAAAGGTATGGAGACACCATTTATATGGACAGTCGTGTGAAGCATTTTCTGATCACAAGAGCTTGAAGTATATATTTACTCAGAAGGAGTTAAACATGAGGCAACGGCGGTGGCTTGAGTTTGTGAAAGACTATGATATCGAGATTAAATACCACCTGGGGAAGGCTAATGTGGTAGCCGATGCATTGAGCAGGATACCGGCTGCTATGCAACCAACTCTGTCAACTGTATCGATGCCCTTGAGGACAGAAATTCAGAAGTTCGGCGTAGAGATAGTTTCTGAGTTGTCGGCCGTACTGGCGGATCTATCAATACGACCAACCATTCTGGACTGGATTAAGGAATCCCAGAAGATCAATTCAAAGGAAATGGCCGATATAGTAAGCAAGTTGCCTATGGCCTCTTCCGAGTTCAGTCATTCGGGAGATGGTATTTTGAAGTTTAGGGGCTGGTGGTACGTTCCAAGAGATGAAGAGCTACGAAAGGACATTTTATCGGAAGCCCACTTGTCCCTGGAAGCACAAAAATGTATCAAGAATTGAAACTTCACTTCTGGTGGCCGAATATGAAGAACGAAGTAGCCAAATATGTGGAGTCTTGCATGGTATGTCAACAAGTGAAGGCTGAACATCAACGACTAGGTGGAACACTTCAGCCTCTTCCAATCCCCAAAATGGAAATGGGAGAATATCACGATGGATTTTGTTGTCGGCCTTCCAAGGATGGTTAGGGGCCATAACAACATATGGGTCATTGTGGACAGACTAACAAAGTTGGCCCATTTTCTACTTGTGAAGATGACGTTCTCTATGGACCAATATGTAGAATTATACATAAGCAAGATCATCAAGCTGCATGGGGTGCCAGTATCAATTGTATCTGACCGGGACCCTAGATTCACGTCGAGGTTCTGGAAAAGATTGCAAAACTCCTTAGGTACCAAGTTAAACTTTAGCACAACATTTCATTCACAGACGGACGGACAATCCGAGAGGACGATTCAAATACTGGAAGATATGTTCAGGTCGTGCGTATTGGAATTTCACGCTCCTTGGAGTAAGTATTTGCCGCTACTGGAGTTCGCTTATAACAATAGCTACCAGGCTACGATCGGTATGGCTCCATATGAAGCTCTTTACGACAGGAAGTGTATATCTCCATTGTGTTGGGATGAAGTTGGAGAAGCCAAGCTCGTCGGCCCTGAGTTAATACAGCAGATGTCCGAGGTGGTGACTGCTATCAAACAACGAATAAAGATTGCTCAGAGTCGACAGAAAAGTTATGCGGACCATAGGATGAGAGACTTGGAGTTTGCTGAAGGCGATGAAGTATTCTTGAAGGTGTCGCCTTTCAAGGGTGTGATGAGGTTTGGCAAGAAAGGGAAGTTAAGTCCAAGGTTTGTTGGGCCCTTTCCTATCTTGAAGAAAGTAGGAAGTCTGGCTTACAGACTGTAGCTGCCAGCGTCCATGAATGGAGTTCATAACGTCTTTCACGTTTCAATGTTGAGAAAATGTGTGCGAGATCCTACTCAGATCGTGGAATCGGTGGACATGGATATCATGCCGACGTTGACGTATGAAGAAAGACCCATAAAGATTTTGGACTCCTCACTCAAGGTGTTGCGCAACAGAGTGGTCCCATTGGTGAAGTTTTATGGCGCAATCATAATGTGGAGGAAGCCACTTGGGAGAGACAACAGGACGTCAATATCCGGAGCTATTTGCTTAAGCAAATTTTGGGGACAAAATTTTTGTTAAGGTGGGTGGAATGTAACACCCTGCATTTTAGCCATGTAAATATTCATGAATTATTAATCGGGATTAATTTGCCATTAATAAAATGTGTATTTTTCTAGAGTTATTGTGATGCTTTATGGAAAAATGAGTTTCGGAGAAAACCGAATCGATGAACTAAATAAAAATTTAGTTGGAAACCAATGGGGGGCAAATTAGAAAGCCAATTAAGGTTGGTGGGAGGAAGCCAATAGATGTGTGCCATGTGTCCAAGCTTGTGGAAGAAGACAAGCCTTCATTCTCTCTTCCTACCTTCTCTTCTCTCCTACGTGAAACCTTCCATTTACTCTTCTCTCTGTTTTCTCTCTTCCAGACGACGTGTGACCATTTTTCAAACTTCGTCTCGTCCTGTTTTCTTCCATTTTCTCTGTTACAGGTTTGTGAATCACCGAGGGCGTGCATGCAAGACTTTCAACTCTACGGACATCAGGTAAGTTCATACGCATAGGTTGGCCCTTAAGGCCCTACAATACGGAGGTACTAGGTTTTACGGTGTTGAGTTTGTCAGTGGGTAGATAGGTTGTATGTGGTGTACAAAGTTAAGTATGTGTGTTTTAAGAAATGTCCTGAGAACGTGTCTTTTATTCTGTGTTTTGATGTATTGTCTTTGCTCTATACACAATGAATGTTCATGCATACACGTTTTTTTTTTAAAGTCATGCAAATGTTTTATGCACGAGGTTTGAAGTTAAGAAAGATAAAACCTGTAATGTAATGTACGGTTAAGTGTGGGACGAGGATTGACATCCTGTTCTGTATTCCTGTTATGTATACCTGTTATGCCTGGTGCACAGTGCCTGATAGTGCACAGTGCCTGATAGTGCACAGTGCCTGATAGTGCACAGTGCCTGATAGTGCACAGTGCCTGATAGTGCACAGTGCCTGATAGTGCACAGTGCCTGATAGTGCACAGTGCCTGATAGTGCACAGTGCCTGATAGTGCACAGTGCCTGATAGTGCACAGTGCCTGATAGTGCACAGTGCCTGATAGTGCACAGTGCCTGATAGTGCACAGTGCCTGATAGTGCACAGTGCCTGATAGTGCACAGTGCCTGATAGTGCACAGTGCCTGATAGTGCACAGTGCCTGATAGTGCACAGTGCCTGATAGTGCACAGTGCCTGATAGTGCACAGTGCCTGATAGTGCACAGTGCCTGATAGTGCACAGTGCCTGATAGTGCACAGTGCCTGATAGTGCACAGTGCCTGATAGTGCACAGTGCCTGATAGTGCACAGTGCCTGATAGTGCACAGTGCCTGATAGTGCACAGTGCCTGATAGTGCACAGTGCCTGATAGTGCACAGTGCCTGATAGTGCACAGTGCCTGATAGTGCACAGTGCCTGATAGTGCACAGTGCCTGATAGTGCACAGTGCCTGATAGTGCACAGTGCCTGATAGTGCACAGTGCCTGATAGTGCACAGTGCCTGATAGTGCACAGTGCCTGATAGTGCACAGTGCCTGATAGTGCACAGTGCCTGATAGTGCACAGTGCCTGATAGTGCACAGTGCCTGATAGTGCACAGTGCCTGATAGTGCACAGTGCCTGATAGTGCACAGTGCCTGATAGTGCACAGTGCCTGATAGTGCACAGTGCCTGATAGTGCACAGTGCCTGATAGTGCACAGTGCCTGATAGTGCACAGTGCCTGATAGTGCACAGTGCCTGATAGTGCACAGTGCCTGATAGTGCACAGTGCCTGATAGTGCACAGTGCCTGATAGTGCACAGTGCCTGATAGTGCACAGTGCCTGATAGTGCACAGTGCCTGATAGTGCACAGTGCCTGATAGTGCACAGTGCCTGATAGTGCACTTCTGTTGCGCCAGTTCCTCTATAAGCTCCATTTATACCTTCTGTGCACTTGACGTAAGGTAATGTAATGTCCATATATTTTGAAAGTTCATGCATAGTATATGCATCACTGCATTGTATGTTCTTACTGAGCTCTAGGCTCATAGTTGAACTCCCTGTTGTAGGTACGGATCCCACGGATGAGGACTTTGTGCCTCAGGCCGATGAGTAGGTGTTGTTGGAGGGACGAGCTTGCGGGGGTTGGTTGTGGCAGCCAGACATATTTTGATCTTGTGAGGGTAGTTTGGAAATGTATGTCAAGTTTTGTATAGTTCTTGAAAATTCTGGATAATGTATAGGTTTTGGTGTTGATGTTTTTTTTTTAAAAACCAGTTGAATATATATTTTGAAATATTCTGGAACTGCTTGAAGTCTTTTCCTTTACGTTGTTTAAGATTTTAGAGCTATCCATGCAGTTAGATTTTAGAACTTCTGTCATGTTTTCTGATATGTCCAAACTTATGTTTTGAATCAGGTTTTGAAGTTTGAAGCTTTAGTGTCAAAAGAATTAAATCGTCAAAAAGAGAGGTAGCCGATCGATCGCCTGGGGTAGCCGATCGATCGGCGGTGTATATATGCCTTTCAAGTTTTTCTTTCAAGCTCCTCTGTTCCATTTGGCCGAATTTGTCGACCGAATGATGTAGAAATTAATTCCAGAGACTTAGTCTGTCGTCTAAGGCTAAGTGTTATCGTCCAAAGTTGTGGGCGATAACGTCGTCCAAACCTGTCGTCCATTCTGTCGTCCAAATCTGTCGTCCAAACTTGTCATCCGAATCTGCCATCCAAACTTGTCGTCCAAACCCAACGACCATTTCTGTCGTCCAAAACTTGTCGTCTAAATCTGTCGTCCAATTCTGTCGACCGATTCCAGTACCAAGGTCACTTCGACCGATTTCGTCACCAAGGTCACTTCGATCGAAACTCAGTCTTACTACTCTTTTGCACTTCGACCAATTTTGTTGTGGGTCATAGCCCTTCAAGTGCTGTGTTTTGTTGACCGAAAACCCTACTTATTGTTTTAAAACAGTCGTCCACAGCTTCTGTCATCCACTGTAGCCCTCCGCTGCATGACTTCTAGTTTATGCTTCCCATTTTATTAAGGCTTCCACTGCACGTCTGTCGTCCATTCTACCTTTTATTTTAAAATGTCCAAAATATTCTGTCTTCCTGTTTTCTTCTGTCATTTATTTCTGTAGTTCGATTTTAATTGTCATCCAGTTTTAAATGTGTCTTCCAGTCTTCAAGTCCAGAGAAGGTTTATACTCTGTGTAAAGTTTTAAAAGTTCAAAAAAAATATGTCACGTTTTAAATGTCTAGAGTGAGGCTCGCCGACCCCGATCGGGTCGGGGGTCGTCACAGATTGTGGGTTGAGTGGTCTCATCAAAATTGACATGCACGGATTCCTATACAACTATTGTTCTTTTGTTGAACACCCTATATGCTTTACTAGATAGAGAATAACCAAGAAAAATTCCAAGGTCAGATTTAGAATCAAATTTTTCCAAGTTATCCTTAGTGTTTAGAATGAAACACTTACAACCAAAGACTCTAAAGTATTTGACAGTAGAGATTTTTCATTCCAAAGCTCATAAGGGGTTTTCTCTAGAATAGGTCTTATGGAGACCCAATTTAGCACATAGCAAGCTGTGGAAACAGCTTCTGCTTAGAAATACTTTGGAAGAGAGTTCTCATTGAGCATGGTCTGAGCCAGCTCTTGAAGAAACCTATTTTTCCTCTCAACAACTCCATTTTGTTGAGGGGTTCTAGGGGAGGAGAAATTGTGCTCAATTCCATATTTGAGGCACATGAGTTCAAATTTCTCATTTACAAATTCTCCACCATGATCACTACGAATAGCAACAATGGTGAGCTCCTTTTCATTTTGAACTCTCTTCCTAAAGCTAGAGAAGGTGTCAAAAGTCTCATCCTTAGACTTTAGGAAGAACACCCAAGTAAACCTAGAGAAATCATCTACAATGACAAAGACATAATGTTTGCCTCCTAGACTAGCAATATTTGAAGGACCGAAGAGGTCAATGTGGAGTAGTTGGAGAGGTTTGGATGTAGAAATTACATTCTTTGATGCAAATGAGCTTTTGATTTGCTTGCCCATTTGGCAAGCTTCACAGACTTTATCCTTCTCAAAGGATATTTTTAGAATTTCTCTAACTAAATTATCCTAGTAATCTTAGCTAAGTTGTCCATACCTATGTGACCTAGTCTTCTATGCCAAGTCCAACTATCAACCAACAGATACACAGCAAGACATTTTTCATCAATATGTTCAAGGTTATCTAGATCAATAATATAAACATTCTCTTTTCTATATCCTTTGAACAGAATTTTGCTATTCAGACTATCTTTAATTATACAAGTATTTGATTTAAATGTCACTTTATATCCTTTGTCACACAATTGGCTAATACTAAGTAAGTTATGCTTTAACCCTTCTACTAATAACACATTTTCTATAATAGGGTTAGAGCCATTACCTATGTTACCAATGCCAATAATTTTTCCTTTTTGATTCCCGCCAAAAGTGACGTTTCATTTCTTCTTGTTGACATAGGCAAACTTTGTTGAGTATCCCGTCATATGCCTCGAGCATCCACTATCGAGGTACCATTGATTTTTCCTGAGAGTGCAATCAACCTACAAAACAGTAATCAATTTGTCTTCTTAGGTACCCAAATTTTTTTGGGTCCTAGTGTTAGGTTTGGTTTTCTTAAGAACCCATTGTAGTTTACTGCTTGATTTCTTACTAAATTTCAAAGGACATTCATATGATTTATGTCCTCTTTCATTACAAGCATGGCAGATAGTTGGTTTAACAAAGAAATTCTTATATGCTTTCTTTTTATTAAACTTTTCATATCCTAAACCTGCTTTATCAAAAGTCACCCTCTGACTGCCTAACAGCATGTTTAGGTTCTTGCTGCCGTTAGTAAATTTCAGAACAATGTTATTCAAATTCTCATTTCTACTTTTAAGTCCACTAATTTTCTTTTCATGCAAATTATACTCCTTAGCATGCTTTTCAATTAAATCAGCATTCTCTTTCTTTATCAGATTATATTTAGTCTTAAGCATGTTGTATTGTTTGACTAAATCATTGAAAGTATCAATTAAATCCCCTTCATCATCTTCACTATCACTAGAAGAATGACTAACCTCATCCTCCTTAGCCATGAAGCACAGATTTGCAACTTCTTTATTTTCAGACGAAGTGTCGCTCTCACTGTCATCCCAAGTGGCCTTCATGGCTCTCTTCTTGAATTTCTTGGGATTCTTCTTTGCTTGTGGACACTCAGCCTTGATGTGACCAGGTTTCCCACACTCAAAGCATGTGATTTTCTTCTCCTTTTGAGGCTTTTCTCCTTTTGAGAATTTCCTCTCATGCATCCTCTTTCTCTGGAGAAATTTGCTAAATCTTCTAGTAATGAGGGCTATATACTCATCTTCATCATCTTGCTCGGATTCTTTTTGTTTGCTTGAGGAAACTTTGAGTGCAATGTCCTTTCTTTTGGAGATCTCCTTGTCTTTGAGATCTTCCTTTTCATTGGCTCTCATAGTTATTTCATGCGTCATGAGAGAGCCAATGAGCTCTTCGAGCTTGAGAACTTTTAGATCTCTTGCTTCTTGAATGACCGTCACTTTCGGTTGCCATCCCCTCGGTAGACATCTCAGAATTTTCCCGACAAGTTCTTCGTTTGGATATATTCTACCAAGCACTTTTAGACCATTAGTAATGTTAGTAAAACGAGTAAACATAGAGCTAATTAATTCATCATTTACCATGGTAAATAGTTCATACTCATATACTAACATACTCAACTTACTCTCTTTTACTTGATTAGTTCATTCATGAGTTATCTCAAGTAAGTTCTATATTTCTTGTGCACTACCACACCCTTGAACTTTATTAAACTCGTCTTTGTTCAGTGCACAGTATAAGGTATTAATAGCCTTAGTATTTAAACTCAAATTTCTCTTATCAGACTCTGTTAATTCATGAGGAGCCTTAGGAACACTAATCTTATTTTCAGTTTTCATGGCTCTAAATGGTTCATTTTCTATAATATTCCATATATCATAGTCCATAGCCTGAACAAAAATTCTCATCCTAGACTTCCAATAAACATAGTCATTTCCATCAAAGAATGGAGGTCTAGTAATAGATTGGCCCTCTACGTGTGTGGTGTTGGTGTTGAATACCATCTCTAATTCTATTACAGTATAGACAAAATTAAACCTGCTCTGACACCAATTGTAGGATCGTGATTGTCTAAGAGGGGGGTGAATTAGAAATTTCTTAATCTAATCGATTTTAGATATACAAATTAGGTTTATTTTTTCTTCTCACTTTTTGGTGATATTGTACTAAACATCAAACAATATTAAACAAATAAAAGTAAGAGTGAGAGAGAGAAAAATAACACCAATGTTTTTAACGTGGTTCGGCCAATGCTGCCTACTTCCATGCTCCAAGGCTCCCTCTTGAAGATTCTTTCATTCTCCTCACGAGAAATCTAGATCGAACTTTACGGGCGTCGATCTACTGCCTTTACACTTCTGGATTGAACTTCACAGGCATCAATCCACTGCCTTATAGTTTTACAGGATGAAGATATTAAGCACAACGATTACACTCTCTCAAGACAAAATCTCAAGTTCTAGGGCAGAGAGATGTAAATTGTCGTAGAGTATTAGAGACACTTTTTGCTCGTGAGAATAAAGAGATAATTATAAAAATTGGCAAAAAGTTCTTTTCCCGAGCTTCAATCTTCTTTTTATACTCTTGTCTGAAATTTGCGTCTCATTAAAAAATGTGACCGTTGGAGAGCATCCGTACGCAAAAAAATAGCTGTTTAGTTCTGGAGTCACTATCGCTCGCAGTCTTTAATTCGGCGTTGTTAAGACTCTGGACGTTCGAGTTTGGATGAATTCGTTTAGTCTGATGTTGGACGAATGCTCGTCGGACTAATGCTTCGCATGAATTCGTTGTTTTGTCTTTGAACACGTGCTTGAACATTTTGGACGCTTGATATTCGGACGAGTACTTTGGACGACAGCGTTACTTTTTACTTTGGACGACAGCGTCTGTCTTGACTTTGGATGACTGCGTCAACTTGACTTTGGACGACTGCATCAGTCTTGTAAGTTTGGACGACTGTGTCTGCCTTGTAAGTTTGGACAACTGCATCGGTCTTGTAAGTTTGGACGACTGCAGTCTGCCTTGTAAGATTGGAGGACTGCGTCTTCGGACTAATAACACTTAGCCAAAAACGTCAGAAACATAATACCCTTTTCAAAGGGCATTTCTAGATAAATGCAATAAACACAATAATCCAATTATACAGTTTATATATTTATTTCATATTAATCACCATCATCAAAAACATATTTAGACTTAAACACCATTTAAGTCAACAAGGAGATCTCAAGTTCGAATTGTTGCTTCATCAAAAATTGTCTTTTCGAAAATTCAACATATTCTTAGGAAAGACAAATAAAACAAACTTCAAGCCCAACAAAACAAATTACTCTACAAGTATACATGTGAAGAAGTATGAATGACTAAAGTTATATAAACTCAACAATATATGATTTTGAGATCAATATATTAAAGTAAATTTTATGGTAAAATATTTATTTCATGAACTTAGAGGTAATTCATAGTTTACACCTTAAATTTCTTTTGAAAAATTTGCACCATGATCAAACGAAACTTACTATCAGAGCATCTTTTCAAAATCGTTACATGAATAACACGTAATTGTATAACTTTAACCTAAACATGAATCCAATTTCAAGTTGCATGAGTCATCAATTACGCACAAGCATTCTCCCTTCCAATAATCAAGAGCCTAGACGAAATAATCTTACATCTCAAAGTTATTTTCCTTCAATTTTGTCATCGAATTCTTCAACAGTAGCACAAATGTGATCCAATTTTGCAATAAACCCCAGAAACTTATTCCCAAACCCTCAATGAGTTTTGAGCTTTGAGCGAACCTTGGAGACCATCGATGGGTACCCAACGTTCTCCAATCCATCGTCTTTTAGGGTATTGAATGCAAGAGCAATATCCATTATCAAAAAAGAACAATGAAAACAAGATTTTGTAGAGAAGGAACATTCTTCAATGTATTATGTATACCACACGACGACTCACGACAATCAAAAACTTTCTTAATTCACTTAGATTGAGTTGTACGAGGTAGAATATTATCAATAAAAGCGAATAGGAAATTTTTAACACGATCTCAAAGATCGTGATAGTGTGTTTACAACATGTGACAACTCGAGTCCAGGTTCACATTGGGTCAGAAAATTAAACCATCATGTGAATGTGACATGATGATTTTATCAGATTATGTAAAAATAAGGTTTGTTTTGCTCATGGCCTAAAATTCAAGATCTAATATGTTTAAAAAAAAATTCAAGTTTGAATTACCTCTATGCTTGGAAATAAATTGCACTTAATCTATATTATAAGAATCAATATTCTAAGAATAAGTACAGATTTAATGATTATGTAATTTATTACAAACTACTTGATTTATATTTTTATCACTCATTTTATATAATAATAATTGACCAATAAATTAAGTCAAATATATTACAATAATCAATTAAAATTTATTATTTGGAATGTATTTTTAAAGAAAAATATAATTCATTACATATATTTTGAAATTACACATCTATTTATCAAAAAATAAAAATAAAAAATGAAGATCTAACTTTAAAATTAATCATTGATGAAAATTGCCAAAATGGTGACGATAGATGATGATCACATCTTAATGTTTGTGTCAAACACATTGTTCTCGTTGGAGGGTGGGTTCTAATTTTGTCCTAATGCTTCATAAAACAACAAAAACAAACCCTAAGTCTTATGGAAATGTGTGAGACGTTATTATTGTATGATGACATATTCATCAACTAACTGACACATGCATAATCTTACTGCTCTTATTAATACTATTACAATTTGTTAGTTTTAATTTATATAATAATCACTAATTTTTAAATTAGAAGAGTTATTCTATTAAAATTTCATTTATGATGAAATAATAGATGTTTATTTACCAATAATGCTACATTCTTGTAGTCTATTTTGATTTGAACAAGCGACACGTTATATTTACATATCATCCTCAATCAGTCTTTGATTTAATACAATATTTTAAATTATTATTTTATGTAAGATACTGGATTAGAGAAAGAGGCATCATTATTTCATATGTTAGTGTGAAATTATTCTCGCAACATAGTACAAACGCAATTCAAGGTACAACCTAAAAATAGTGCATACTTTGACCCAAAAAAGACGATATAATAATAGTGGGACCCACTTCCAAATTTGGCCCAATGCATAGAACAAAATTGTGCAACTTTCGGCATAAAGAGAACCGTATTATACTAAAGATACGAGACGTTACACTATATATGTACTACATAGACAAATATAAAGTAAGTAGGTGCTAAGAGAAGGAGAAGTAGCTGAAGTTGAAGAACATCACGTAGCTTCTGAAAAAGTCATGAGCTTCTTGCAAGTTTGGAAGTTGTAAAATGACAGCACCCTATAAAGTTTTGTTTCATCACGTTAATCATGCACCTTCATGGTTCTCTCTCTCTCTCTCTCTCTCTCTCTCTCTCTAAGAGAGGAACATGAAGGTTTCATTGGTACAAATCAATGAAGTCATTATTATTTTGACTTCAAAACTTAATCATAGGAAAAGTTTAATGCCCACTAAAAGTTGAGTAATTTCACTCCTGGAATGGACTACGTCAAACCTAGAATGAGTGGCTATTTTGTTGAAATAAGAGAGAATAAAAAGGGAAGAAGAATTCTGCTCTTGGATGAGATTTTACACATTTGAAGAAATATTATAAGCTTTGGCCTATAAACAATCTTATGGTTGTCTTTTTAAAAACTCTTCGAAGGAAACACAATATAAGCTACGAACTCTTGTTAAATATGACATTCATTTGAAAAAAGCGGTAAATATAATGTTAGATGTTGTATATGTTATTTTAAATTAATAAAATTTTTGAATAATTTTTTGCAATATTCGAAGTCAAATTGTTCCGTATTGAGAATTATTGTAATCTATTAACGTTTAACTACATGTGAATTTTTTATCATATGGTCAAATCTGTAAATTTTTTAGAGTTGTCATCCAGTTAAAAATCCAAATTCACATTGTGTATGTCAGAATCTCCTTTGATAAAGTACGGATCAAAATTTAAGAATTTATTTAATATATATTATATTATATTATATTAAATAAAATTTTAATAAAATAAATTTTACTTTAAGGGAGGAATTCCTCCTCCCATATGCCTTCTGCCGAGAGAAAGAAAGGAAGAAAGAAAGAGAATGGGAGAGAGAATCGAGCGTGAGGAGCCGCCAACATCCAACTTTGGTTTTTAGGGGTGAGCAAGAAACGACCAGAACCGAGCCTTTTGGTTATGTTCTGGTCGGTTCTGACCAAAAAATTAATAGATTTCGATTTTTTTTCGAGAACCAAAATTGTCGGTTCGGTTCTCGAGTTTGGTGACAAAAAATCCAAAGAACCGACCCAGACCGGTAGATTAAGTCTTTACCATAAAACCGTAAAACGTCGAACTCTTCGCTTGACAAAAGACGTTCGCTGTTTCTTTTTCCTTTGCTGTTTCTTCTTTGATCTTCGCTCGCGTCTCTCGCCTCACCGTGTCTCTTGCGCCAGTCGCCCTTGTCGTGTGTCTCGTCGTCTCTCGAGCCTCTCCCTGTCGCTCTTGCCCGGTGGCCTCGCCGGCTTGCTGTTCACAACTCGCACTTCATCTGAGCATCAACAAACGATTCAAACCACAAGTGTGGTTCTGCTCTCAATTTTCTATTGTTTTGTTTCGTTCTTCATATTATACGTTTAATTTCTGTTTTGGCATTTGAGCACTCCTTCGGCTTCATCGAGAGAGTGCCGACCCTGTACTTGTAGTATGTTTAATTTTTCTGTTGTGTAGTGTTATCTGTTTGTTTAAGTTTAGTTGAACAAATTTTAAAATTGTGCAGTGTTATCTCTTTCGTTCTTCATGTTCTGTTTGTTTAATTTTACTTTTTAGATTAAACAAACAGAATAGAACACCTAAGATGTTTGATGTTTGATGTGTTGTAAAGAAGTTTGCTGTGTTTGTTTGATGTGTTCATTGTTCTAGTTGGTAAGGATTATTATAGTGCAGCCCAGAAAAAAAAAAAAAAAAAAAAAAACTTGGGAGGACCAGAACCGAGACCAAAATTCTGGTCCAGTTATGGGAAAATTTTTATGCTTATTGGTGCAAAAATTTAAAAACCGAATTTAGTGGTCCGATCCTAATTTTTTCAAAAATCGGACCAAACCGGACCACGATCACCCCTGGTTCTTAAAACAGTCTTCAAGATTGAGTCAATTCTAGCCTGCGTTCATTAGTTTTATTTTGGTTTTTCGTGTTTTTTCATTTGGATTTGTTAACTATTTTGAAAAATTGAAAACTTCCTTTGAAATTGACATATGTGGTATAAACTTTGTGTCGAGTTTTTCCACTCAGAAGTCACAAAACGCAGTTTAAGTTGTAACGACCACTCTTTTTCAGTAAGATATTATCTGCTTTGTAACCATCCAGGATTTGCCTATACTCGGCTCTGGGATTTGCCTATACTTTCTAGGGGAGACATCCTTTACATATGTTTTATTTCCATCTCCCCCCAAGCGATGTGAGATTGCGCCCAACCCCCTCTCGGGTCGTCACATAATCTGTGACTTAGTAGTGAGCTATTTTGCGACCATTTGTTTCGCATCGTCTAGTGTGCGCACAACACATGTCGTGCCGTGGCGTAAAGGTGTTTTGCGTTGTCTAATGTGCATACACGACTTACACCAACTAAGTAGCGCCATAATTTAAATATTTGGTGCACGTCGAAACGTGTGCCATGCTGCAAAATTTGTTTTTTAAATCGCGGCATTGTCACCCTAGAGGTGCCATAGTGCTCCCTAGGTTGAGCTGTGACATTGTGTCATGGCTTTTGCGCCACAATGTTGGCCTTCTCAAGCCGCGATGCTAGGCTCTTTTAGACCATTTCGACCCATTTGGTTGGACCTTATTTTTGGTTCGTTCCATGGGTTTCATTGCGACCTATTAACGATTCATTTCGGCTCAGGTTCATATTCCTGATCAAGGACCCATCTATTATTCCTTGTGTTTTAAATTTGATATTAATGTTGTTTTTTTTAAGTTCCAACGACTTCATTGACTTCGAAGCAATTCTCAAGAGTATCTTACTTGTGGGTAAGATGGCCAACCATCGTAGATCTAGATGTTTCTTTACCGTACTTCATATGCATATTGGTTTTTGAAAATTTTATTTAGTGACATGTCATCTATAAAACCCAACAAGTCATGTGTAATAACATGTAACTTTTTACACTACATGTATGTCAGTTTTATACGTTTATTTTATGCATGCATTATATTTCATATTGTATACCCTAGACAAACCTCCAAGTTGTTTTGGGTCGTGTATTGAGCCATTTTGTTTGTTGCTCACCATGTGTTGCGTGAAGATGTTTTATGTTGTTACGTGAGATTGAGGCATTGGGATAACGATGGCGTTACCTTGAGCTCGAATCCCTAAATCTGATCAGTGTGTTTATGGTTTCGTATGATACACATTGACTAGTCTCTAGACAATTAATCTTCTTTCCTTACGTGCCTTTGTCATACGGTGTGCGAAGATTCGTGAGTGACCTTATTTTCACTGTAACTGTTTTCTACGAAAAACAGTAGTGACACACTATTTTGATATAGTTACCTACATTTGTAGCAAACTTCTCGAGATTGTCTCACTGATGGCTCATGAAGCCTATTTTTAAATTAATTAAAACGATTTTGATGAATATAAATCAATGTATTGTATTTGTATCAATGACTCATTGTTTTTCTAAAATGATAAAACTAATTCTCTCATGCATTGAGTATAACATATGATTCTCTATTGAGTTTTTCACTCATCTTAAAATATTCTTCTATTTTTCCTCGATAAGAATCTTGGTGGCTAAGAGTATATGTCCGTCCAGGTTCACTAATGCCTTTTTCTATTCTCTCTTGAAGTGTTTTATTTATTTTGGTGAGGACTCCACATTTTATTCGATATGTATAATTATTATTGAGTGTTGGATTTTACTTTACAGTACTTCATTTCTTGTATTATATAGCACTATCATTATATTTTGTGATCAATGTGTGGACTTCAATCTATCTTATGTGAGATATGACTTTAATTTTAGTTAAATCTTCTGCTGCAGACAAAGTTTAGAGTTGGACAATTAGACTCTCTTTAAAGTTTGGATCGTTCGACTCTGCGTTTCTGCTTAGGTCCGTCTCTGGGTCGTGACAGATTTGCACTTACATTTTTCACTTTGTCATGAAGTCTGTTAATAAAGCAAATTACAATAGATTACTTGAACTAAGAAATGAATAATACAAACAACACATCAGTTTGTAACATTATTATAGAAGATGAACTAGATAAAGAAGCCATGCATTAAATGAAATTGTCATAAAAATATTTTCTAAGAATAACAATTAAGCTTAATAACTATGCAAGTACTCTACGATACTTGAAATAACTTTGCTTGAACAACATATAAAAGGCAATGAAAGAGTAATTCTCGAATTATCATTTCAATAGCAAAAATTTCGATGTACGACGA
Organism: Begonia masoniana; assembly: GCA_022432975.1. Classification (NCBI taxonomy): domain Eukaryota; kingdom Viridiplantae; phylum Streptophyta; class Magnoliopsida; order Cucurbitales; family Begoniaceae; genus Begonia; species Begonia masoniana. The sequence continues at coordinate 4,779,184 of CM039510.1, read as the reverse complement.
AGAGAAGCTATAAGATAGTAGTTTCCATAGATACAATTTTAACAAATACTTGCAGACTAAAAATGATTTTTTAAATCTTTTGATTATTCGCTATTATTATTTTTCGCTGCATGAGACTAAATCTGAGTTCATCATTCCAACTACTATTGAATTTATGCACAATGAATAAATGTCACGTAAAATAAGAAATACTAAATCAAACGAAAGATTGTGCAATTAGTATATATGAAAACTGCGCCGCGATTTTACAAAAAAAAAAAAAAAAAAAAAAAAAAAAAGTAGGTGAAAGTACTTCACATCTTTAAATTTTGGCAACATAGTGCTTCATTGATTAGTTGATCATATCTTAAACAAGATTTAACCTAAATTATGGCGTATTATTTTCCTTACTCTTGTTAATGCATCTCATCTAGGGCAAACAGCCATAGGAGCTCAAATGATTGTTCCAAGCTTGTATCCCATTCCAGCTGCCGCTTGCAGGGTCATCAATGGCAGCCCCACCACCATTGGCCGTCGGGTATGAGCTTCCAAATAACCACTCCGTCGCTGTATCACCTTCTTTTCTTCCATTTCCGGGTTTTTCAATCTGATCTGGTTCGGAAAGATCTAGACTCTGGAAAAAGATGGGCTGGAGCTTCTGATCGGAAATTGTGGAAACACGGCCTGATAGTCTTTGTTGTTGAAGCTTCCAATGAAGATCTTGGTTAATGGAGCTCAACGACTCTATTGAAGATGTGAGACTAGTTTGAACATTTAGAGGGTCCTTAATCTGAATTGAAGAGCCGAATCGATTGCCATAGATTCCGGTGGGAGGAGAATAGTTAATACCCATTAAAGAGTTCGAGCTACTTCCCGGTGGGTGATTGTAAAAACCACCAAAGTGGAAATCCATCGCCGGAGAGAGAGCGTTAAAAAGCTTGAACCCGCCGATCTCAGGCGACAAATTGATATCTTTCATATCGGTTCCGCCAAGTCTTGCTGCCGTTTTTACTTTCTTACCTTTCCGGCATCCGCCACCGATCAGGAACGTTTCTTAAAGCACCGCCTTTAGTCCAGTACCTCCTGCAGGTCTTGCAGAAATGCCTCGGCTGGGAAAGGCTGTAGTTATTATAATAACAGAATTTGGTGTTCGGAGAGTCACACCGAGGGCACTTCATCACCTGTTCCGGCGAGTCTTTTCGATTCCTGCCAACCTGCTTTTCATGTTTCATCATGGGCTTTGCAGCCATGTTTTCCGGCGACATCATTGGGAAGAAGTAAAATAAAAAATGGACAAAATCTACTTAGGAATGATCGGAGAAAGAATTAGAAGTATAGAAGAAATCAGTTTCCGGTTGCAGAGGGAAAGACAAAGCTCTATTTTAATGGTTTCGTGCATAAGTTAGAGAGAGAAGAAACGGGAAGTTTATGGGTGGTCTTGTGAACTCCATCAAGAGAGAAGATTGTGATACATGATATCTGAGATGGATTTTGGTTCTTAATGGCTATGTAGTTTATATATTTAGAGAGAGAAAGAAGAGAGACAATGTCAGCAGAAATGGAAGTCGGTTGCTATATATGGAGAGAGAGAGAGAGAGATTCTACTAGAGACAAGAAAGCTCGATGAACTGAAACTGATTTGGAAGAGACAATATAAAAGAGATTGAGAACTACAAAAATTACAAATGGACAGATTTACTTTTTTTAATCATGTAATTAAAGTGATTACGTAAATTTATCATTATTTAGTGACTAAATCAAATTTCAACAAATCAAACCGAACTGAACCGATTTGAAAGAGTTCACAACAATACAAGCATGCTTCTGAATCAAATAAATCAAAGTTCGATCCAAACTGTTTTTTGGCCCAAACCGAACTTGATTCACAATTATTAGAAAAGATTGAAAAAAATCTCAATGTCTATGGTTTAATTTCAAATCCGTAAAAAATAATAAGATTCAAATAAAAACATGACAATTCTTATCTGGAAACCATCGAAAAAAACAACGAACTGTTCCATAGTTTACTCTCAAATCCATAGAAAAAGTGTAAAGTTCAAAGTAGAGTTTACAAGTATAGCACTGTTAAGTAAGTAGTATGGAATATTATTATTATAAGTTTAAAACGAATAAAAGGGTATTGTGAATTCAGAGAGCAGGATGGCAGAGAGAGAGAGAGAGAAGAACTGTTAGGGTTTGAGTCAGCGAAAGAGGCTGCAAAAGATAGCAGAGAGGGGTCTGCCATTGTTGCAGGCCAGCAGCTTCAGCTTTGTCTATTCTTCTCCAATGTTATGTCCCTTTTAAAACCCTAATTTAATAATCTTTTCTTTCAGAGAGAGAACAACAGTCTGAAACGTGTCACATTTCTTCTACCACTTACAGCTTAGTTTGGCAAATTATTTTCAATTATTATTACTATTATTTATCATTATATTACTATGTAATTAAGAGCCGTAAACTAGCATTAACACCAAACTTTCATTTATAGTTTTGGTCCCCTAACTTCAAATCATGTGTGTTCATTCTTCGAACATTTCTATAGGTTTTATGTTCTGTTGTATTCATTTCCGAATTTAGCTAACCCAAAACCAGACGACTTAAATCTTTCTTAAAATGAGCCAATAATTTTGCTTATGTTTCATTAGAGAAAGTGCTATTAGTTTGTTTAAATAAATGAATTCTAGTTGATTTATCTCTCCCCGTTATCTTCTAGCCTAGATTTTGGTTTATTGCCAAAAACCCTTATGTATCAAGTAACTTTCATTGACCTTGGTTGAATTGGATTCTGAGTCAGAGAAGCAGAATGAAGTACATCTCTCTCTTTCAAAGGACCTTGTTCTGTTAGAGAGAGAGAGCTTTTACTGGAGTTTTGTCTCAGATAAGTGATTAATGGTGAAACCAGGAAGAGAGAGAGAGAGAGAGAGAGAGAGAGAGAGAGAGAGAGAGAGAGAGAGAGAGAGAGAGAGAGAGAGTTTTTACCTGAGTGTTGCTTCAGATGTGTGATTAATGATGAAACCAGGAGGGAACAGCTGGTACATAGGTCGATGTGTTGAAGTGGAAAAGGGAGTAAAGAGTGAAATTTTGATAATTATTGTTTATTTCTGTTAAAATAAATGCTTTAGAAACAGTTTATAACGGTTCTTTAGAAACAGTTTATAACGGTTGCAAGTGGTTTTCTTTTTATGGTTATTTTAATGTTTTTTCTTCTGTTTTGTGTGTTGTATTCTGTAATATGGGTATTGCTTAATACTATTCTGCTTTGTTTTTCATCCTACAGAAAATTTCTCTTCTTCTTCTTCAATTTATTTCTTTTGTCTTTCGTAAACACCAACAATTGGTATCAGAGCATTCTTCTTAAGGGACCTGTGTTAATTTTTGATACTCATGGAAACCGAAGCAAGTTCAATCTCTATTGCTCCACCAGTGTTTGATGGAGAGAACTACCAAATTTGGGCAGTTCGAATGGAGACTTATTTGGAGGCTTTGGATCTTTGGGAAGCAGTGGAAGAAGACTATGAAGTTCCAGTTCTTCCAAACAATCCCACCGTGGTACAAATTAAAGCGCAGAAAGAAAAGAAGACGAAAAAATCAAAGGCAAAAGCATGTTTATTTGCTGCAGTTTCTTCTACAATTTTTACTCGTATTATGTCGCTAAAATCAGCAAAGGAGATTTGGGATTATCTCAAAAAAGAATACGAGGGAGATGAAAGAATCAAAGGGATGAAAGTTCTGAATTTAATTCGGGTCTTTGAGTTGCAGAAAATGAAAGAATCAGAATCAATCAAAGAGTATTCTGATCGATTGCTGAATATTGCAAATCGTATTAGATTACTCGGTTCTACTTTTACTGATTCAAGAATTGTTGAAAAAATTCTTGTAACAGTGCCAGAAAAATTTGAAGCATCAATTTCAGCCTTGGAAAATACCAAGGATTTGTCTCAGATTTCGCTTACAGAAATTCTTCATGCACTGCAAGCACAGGAGCAAAGAAGAGCCATGAGACAAGATGGTGATGTTGAAGGAGCTTTATTTGTCAAGCATAAAAAATTTGTGAACAAAAACAAGAAGAAAGATGTTGAAGGAAGTGGAGCAACTTCAAAATCAGCAAATGAAAAAAAGGGAAATGAATTTCAAAAGAAATCGTTTCCACCTTGTCGACACTGTGGAAAGAAGGGTCATCCTCCATTCAGATGTTGGAGAAGACCTGATGCAAAATGCACTAAATGCAATCAATTGGGACATGAAGCTGTTATTTGTAAAAATAAAAATCAGCAAAACGATGAAGATGCAAAAGTTGCTGATCAAGAAGATGAAGATCAATTGTTCGTTGATACATGTTTTTCGAGCATCGAATCAAGTGATAGCTGGCTCATTGATAGTGGTTGCACCAATCACATGACACATGACAAGGATCTGTTTCGAGAATTAAAAAATTCAGACACATCAAAGGTTCGAATCGGAAATGGCGAGTACATAAATGTAGAAGGAAAGGGAACCGTTGCAATTTCAACTTGTTCAGGTACAAAGTTCCTTGCTGATGTGATGTACGTTCCTAAAATTGATCAAAATTTGTTAAGTGTCGGACAACTGATTGAAAAAGGTTATCAAGTTGTGTTTCAAGACAAATTTTGCTTAATAAAGGATACTGATGGTAAAAATGTTTTCAAAGTAAAAATGAAAGGAAAAAGCTTTGCTTTGGATCCACTAGAGGAGGAGCAAACTGCTTTTCAAATGAAGGAAAATGTTACAGATGTGTGGCATAAGAGACTTGGGCATTACCATCATCAAGGGTTGTTACAAATGAAATCCAAGAAGATGGTGAATGATCTTCCTGAACTCGATGATAAAATTTTAAATTGCAAAGCATGCCAGTTTGGAAAGCAAAGTAGGAAATCATTTCCTAAGGTCACATGGCGGGCAACAAGAAAATTGCAATTGATCCATACTGACATCGCGGGCCCTCAAAGAACGCCTTCTCTAAAAGGTAGTCGCTATTATGTTGCATTTATTGATGACTTCACTCGCATGTGTTGGATTTTCTTTTTGAAATCCAAATCAGAGGTGGCTCAAGTTTTTTGGAAATTTAAAGCCAGAGTTGAAAATGAGAGTGGATTCAAAATTCAGACTCTTAGATCTGACAATGGCAAAGAGTACACTTCTGAAGAGTTTGATAAATTTTGTGAAGAGGAAGGCATTCAACATCAACTAACTGCTCCATACACTCCGCAACAAAATGGAGTAAGTGAGCAACGAAACAGATTCATAATGGAAATGACTCGCTGCATGTTGCACGAGAAGAATTTGCCGAAGCAATTTTGGGCTGAAGCTGCAAATACTGCTGTTTATTTGCAAAATAGGCTTCTCACAAAAGCAGTGAAGTATCAAACTCCTTTTGAGGCATGGTATGGTTATAAGCCATCGCTAAATTTTCTTAAAATATTTGGATGTTTGTGTTTCACTCATGTTCCACAAATCAAGAGAGATAAACTTGATAAAGAGCAGTGTCAGGCATCTTTATTGGTTACAGCTTGGTTGCAAAAGCTTACAAAATTTTTCAGCCACAAACTGGAAAAATTATTGTAAGTAGAGATGTGCATTTTATGGAAGATGAAGAGTGGAACTGAGATGAAGAAAAAAAAAATAGATCCAACCATAAAAGAGCCGAACTTCAAGTTATCTGAATTGGGGATTGAAGAGCAAAACATTGGAGATTGGCAAGATGACACGGTGGATCAGATTCCTATCAGAGGCACAAGATCACTATCTGATATTTATGACAGATGTAATATTGCCGTGTGTGAACCTGCTGATTATAAAGATGCAAAGATGAATCAAAATTGGATAGCTGCAATGGAGGAGGAGCTACTCATGATTGAAAGGAACAATACATGGGAGTTAGTGGATCGACCTCAAGACAGAAAAATTATTGGAGTCAAGTGGGTGTATCGAACCAAACTTAACTCTGATGGCTCTATTAACAAGCACAAGGCTAGACTTGTGGTAAAAGGCTATGCTCAGATTTTTGGAGTAGATTACTCAGACACCTTCGCACCAGTAGCCAGACTTGATACTATTAGATTGTTGCTTGCTGTAGCTGCACAAAAGAATTGGAAGGTATTTCAATTAGATGTCAAGTCAGCTTTCTTAAATGGTTTTTTGCAGGAAGAAATTTATGTTGAGCAACCAGAATGCTATATAAAAGAAGAAGAAAAAAACAAGGTCTATCGTCTTAAAAAGGCACTATATGGTTTGAAGCAAGCTCCACGAGCTTGGTATAGCAGGATTGATGAACATTTGCAGAAGTTGGGATTTGCTAAAAGCTTGTCTGAATCAATATTGTACATTAAGAATGAAGGTGCCAACATTCTTATAATCTCTCTTTATGTGGATGACTTGCTTGTGACCGAAAACAACACCAATCTTGTTGAGAAGTTTAAACAAGAGATAATGGAAGCTTTCGAAATGACAGATCTTGGATTAATGTCTTTCTTTCTTGGAATGGAAATTAAACAGAAGGAACATGAAGTATTCATCTGTCAGAAAAAATATGCCAAAGAAATTTTGAAGAAATTCAAATTTGAAGAATGCAAGGAAATGAGTACTCCAATGAACCAAAAGGAAAAGCTCTGCTCAGACGATGGAACAGAGAAGATTGATGAAACATATTTTAGAAGCATAATTGGTTGCTTAATGTATCTCACAGCAACTCGTCCTGATATTATGCATGCTGTAAGTATTCTGTCACGATTTATGCACTATGCAAGCGAAATACATCTTAAGGCAGCAAAGAGGGTGCTTAGATACGTGAAAGGAACATGTGATTTTGGCATAAAATTCACAAGGAGCAAGGAGTTCAAGCTGACTGGTTTTTCCGATAGTGATTGGGGAGGTTCGATTGATGATATGAAGAGCACCTCAGGTTATTGTTTTACATTTGGGTCTGGTATTTTCTCATGGAGCTCAAAGAAACAAGAAACTGTCGCTCAATCCACTGCTGAAGCAGAATTTATTGCTGCAACAGCTGCTGTTAATCAAACATTGTGGTTGAAGAAAATTTTAAAAGATCTCAATATGGAGCAAAAAGAAAGTACTGAGTTTTTGTTGATAATCAAGCTGCTATTGCAATCTCTAACAATCCAGTGTTTCATGGAAAAACTAAGCATTTCAACATCAAGTTATTTTTCTTACGTGAAGTACAAAAAGATGGAGCTATTGTTCTTGTCTACTGTAAAACTGAAGATCAAGTTGCAGATATTTTTACAAAGCCACTGCCTGTGAACAAGTTCGAGTTGCTGAGAGAAAAACTCAATGTTTGCAGATTCTAAAGCAAGGAGGAGTGTTAAAATAAATGCTTTAGAAACAGTTTATAACGGTTCTTTAGAAACAGTTTATAACGGTTGCAAGTGGTTTTCTTTTTATGGTTATTTTAATGTTTTTTCTTCTGTTTTGTGTGTTGTATTCTGTAATATGGGTATTGCTTAATACTATTCTGCTTTGTTTTTCATCCTACAGAAAATTTCTCTTCTTCTTCTTCAATTTATTTCTTTTGTCTTTCGTAAACACCAACAATTTCACTTAAAATTAATAAAACAATAAGAAATAGATTCAAGAATGATCAATTAGTTCTTCCTCTTTACCTCGAGAAAGGAGAACAATCCGATCATAGGAAGCGTCTGACTGTCCTATCTTTGATAAAATTAAATGGCTTGCAAGGAAGAACTTATAAACTAAACATTAATTAGAGAAGTCAAGTCCTAACAATGGTTGCCTTAATGATTGCTCAAATATTAACATTGGAACTAATGTAATAATAAAGTCCAAAATAAAATAGTATATGCAATAAGAATAATCATTATGATAATGAAATACAGATAATCCAAATTAAAAGAAAAACATAAATAAAACTACTACTGGAAAATATCTAAAACAAGAAATAAACTAAGTAGGGTGAGCAAGAACCGACCAGAACCGATAACCGTACCAGAACCAACACATTTGGTCCGGTTCTGGTCGGTTTTGAGAAAATTTTAAATAGGTTTTGGTTCTGCCAATAGCAGAATTGGACAAACTGGTTCGGTTCTTGATTTTGAAGGCAAAAAGCTAGAGGAACCGAGAACCGAACCAGTCTCTGGCTCTAATTCTAAATATCGAGCGTCGAGCGAGACGCTGAGTGTGAGTGTCTTTCATTACGTTCACCCCTACCCTCAGTAGTCAGCCGTCGCCGTCGCCGTCGCCGTCGCCTATCGCAAAGTGCTCGCCCTCGCCGTTACAGGGTTGTTCAACCTCCGTCATAGCATCACTCGCTCTTAGAAACTGTTTAGCCGACTTCTCCTTCGATTACAGGTTAGTCGTCCCGACGTAGAAATTGTTTTTGGTTTTTGGGGTACTGTCTCAGCTTAACCGAAAGAGTACCAACTATTTTAGCTTTGTGCTAAGCACATTAGTAATTGGTATTTTGTTCTAGATTTTTGGGGTACTCTCTCGGTAGAGCCGTAATCTGCTATTTTGTTCTGGATTTTGATACTTGTGCATTATGTATTTCTTTTTGGGGTAAAGTGCAATTTGGCCCCTACAACTAGGTGAAATGGACAATTTACACCGTAAACTTGGGTGAAGTGCAATTTGGCCCCTACAACTAGGTGAAATGAGCAATTTACATCGTAAACTTGAATAATAGGCAAGAACAACCTTAATGTATTGATAATGGGCAATATGGCCCCTACCGTCATATTTTCCATCAAAAAGTAATATTTTTTTACTTGTTTATTTTCTTTTCCCGAAATGCCCCTCACTGGACCGAACCGGACTGGACCGGTTCGACTAATTGCACTTTGATTTTTTATTTATTCTTTAATTCTATTCATCTGTCTTCTCTTTTCTGAGAAATAGGATTTAAAAAAAATAAATAAATAAGAGTGAAATTAGCTGAACCGGTCTGGTCCGGTTCGGTCCAGTGAGGGGCATTTCGGAAAAAAAAAATAAATAAGTGAAAAAATATTATTTTTTGATAGAAAATATGATGGTAGGGGCCATATTGCCCATTATCATTACATTAAGGTTGTTTTTGTCTATTATTCAAGTTTACGGTGTAAATTGCTCATTTCACCTAGTTGTAGGGGCCAAATTGCACTTTATTTAAGTTTACGGTGTAAATTGCCCATTTCACTTAGTTGTAGGGGCCAAATTGCACTTTATCCTTCTTTTTGCAACTCTTTTGTTACCATTATCCTGTTAACTTCTTTTTTCAGTCTTTTTATTTTATTTTATATTAATATGGTTATGGAGTTCTTAACGCTGCTAATCTGGGAGGAGAATTGGGTGACAACTTGGCACAGTTTTCTTCTATAACAGCAATGTGAGTATTACTCTTGGCTTCGTACGTTAAAGCTATTTGATACGTGCAAGTCCTTAGTTTTTGTAACTTGAATACCTTTTTTCCCACTGCAGAGCCCTTCATTCTTAAGAGGGTTAATGTTTATACTGATGTGGTTTCGACGTTTAGAATTTTCTGCTTTTTCCTAGAGATCTAAGGAATAATCAAATTGAAGGAAGTACACCATCCAACTTACCTGCAACATTACAGAACTTGTATGTCTTACCTTCATCTTAAGATCCAATTTTTCCGGATAATTTGTGATGAAACTAGTTGCTTAAGATCTATTAAACTAGTATTAAAAAAAAAAAAAAAAACGGGAGGATCAGAACTGGACCAGAACCGAGACCAGAATTCTGGTCTGGTTCTGAAAAAAATTTTATGCTTATTGGTGCAAAAAATTAAAAATCAAATTTAGTGGTCCGATCCTAAATTTTTCAAAAATCAGACCGAACCGGACCACGATCACACTTAAAACTAAGTACGTGTAGAACTCAGTGGTCACGCAACAATTTTCAAAATTTAATTACCATAAATTGAGGATATTTCAATTAGAAAATTTGCCATACATGGGCTTTGTCATATGGGCCTTTGGAACTATTAAATCTAATTTCTCTTTAAAGAAACCAAATTTTCTCTTGACTATTGAGAAGCAAGGACGACAGTGAGACATTGTTCGGGAAAGCAGGCGATCTACCGAAATCAACGAGTAATCGTGTTCGACGAGATTTAATCCAGTTTCTCAAAGATAAATTATAAGTAATAGAAGTTTTCATTAGTTTCGCAAACTTCATAAAATTCAGAATTTCATATGTAAAACTTGTAGTTCTGAAATCTTGTGAGAGTCTCGATTTAACCCTAATGTCCTTTTTCCAGTCAGATTTAAGATTTGTGTTAAAAAGTTTAGAGATTTACGTAAAAAAAAAATTAGATTTTTGCACAATACTAAGTTGAATCGTGTTTGGTATGGATCACAATTTTTTTGTGTTGAAAATTAGAAGCAAACCAAAGTTTTGTGAAGAAAGTATTGGCAATTCTTCAGAGATCGGTTGGCCTAATCATGAAGTTCGGTCGATCAAACTTTTAAGTTTGGTTTGCCCAATGCGTGGTCATTGGACCTTTACCTATGGTTGGCTGCTAGTAGTTTAAACCTTAATTTTTTGGGTTGGGCTTTCATGGGATTGTGTTTATATAATCCCTAGAGTTGGTTCCTATTATGATTGTGGGTTCTAACTAAGAGTTTTATAAGTTTGCTAATGACGACATTATGTATGTAATGAGATTTAGCGAGGCCATTCGAGTCATCGGTTGTAGGGATTGGATTTCAACTGTATTGTTTGGTATATATTAGTTGAGGTAGAGATTTATTTATTATATTTACAAAAGCATATATAGTTTTTTGAAACTTATTTTGAGATGTTTTCTCATATTTTTGTGAAATGTTATGCTTTACGACATGTTATCTTTTATATATGATCTTTACCAACATATTTATTAGAGCCTAGATTGTTTTTTAATTGTTATTCAACTTGGTGGCGTGCATCGAGTTTGATTGATCTGAGTGAGGGTCATTGTCTGATATGCACTTTTGACTATTTGAGAAATTGTTTTTTTGTAAATAAAGTAAAGGGATAACTAACTGTGTTGTGTGCCAGGATGTGAGTCCCTAAACTTGATCAGAGTTATTATGTTATAATGTAATCAACGAGTATCACCTTTCTCCCCTATGCATATGGCATAATTGATGTACAACGACTCAAGTCTAGATCTATTATTTTAATTTCTTGCATTGTATTTGTTTTAAGATAATTTTATTATATTTTATTTTAAAATTTGACTTATTTAAGGTTTTGCCATTAATGAGATGGCTATTGGAGTGGATTTAGGATTTTTGAAAAAAAAAAATTGGATATTGAAGAAAAATAGAATTTCTCTAGTGGATTCTTGAAGATAACCTCAGAAGAATTGTTTTTCTTATCCTTCAAATATGGTGAGCTTGAGTGTAGTGGTTAGGCATGTGTTAGTGATTTTCTACACTTTTACGCAAGTGCACGTATCGCTTCAAGTAGTAAAAATATCGATCCCACAAGGATATTCTTAATTCAGTTAATTACTATAAAAATCTTATGAGAATATTAAAATGAATAATGAAAATAATTAAAATTAAAATCCAAACGATGATGTAACAAAAGAAAACAAGATAAACTAGATAAAATCAGTAAATGGATGCCTTGACTATAATTGATTTCTCCGTTACAAAAATTTTACTACTGATGCTCTGGTAATACTCTGCAACATTGTCTATGAAAAACAAGAATAAATTAATTCTAGGATTCTTTCGAATTGCCTAGGTAAATTCAATTTAGAATTTTTCTCTACGTTGAAGGAAGGTAACTAACATTGAATCTCTATAAACCCAATTCTTATTGCCAATCGAATTAATGCTAACTATTTTGTAACAATTTAATCCGATTAATTATTCGTGCATCTTAGAATTTATATTTATCTTTCGATACAATATAAACATGGATCATCAACCTATCTATCGATATGATCTGAATTAAGCAAGGAATATACTAATAATTGTTCAATAAACAATCGCAACAACAAAACCAGGTCGTAGCAAAATCCGTAACGAATACTATCATCATAATCAAGTAATGGGTTTAGCTACTAGACATAATTAAATAAAACTAAAAACAATATTGTTCACAAAAACCATAAACAGTAAAAAGAAGAAAAGGGAGAAGATCAGAATAATGGCGTCGTCGGTCTTCTTTTCCAGATCCAGAACTCTCTGTAATCCTCGTCACTTTTTCTTCTTAAAATATATATTCCTTCTTTTTTTTTTCTTAAGTATTCTTTCTATTCTGATTCTCTCTCCAATCCCTGGAATCATGCATTCCCTTCCTTCCTTTTTGGGATTTGGTTCTTCTTTTTTTAATTTACAACTTCAGCTTCTGCCACTTCTCCCAGTCATCCACTACTCTCTATCGTCTATTTGCATTTATCGTCCTTTCTCTGTCAGTCGTCCACTTCTGCTCTGTCGTCCATTTGCATTTATCAACTATATAGGATTCTAACTGATTTCAAAGTCTCTAATATTGGATTACCTAGAGGACATTATGAGATGGGTACAGTTTGAGGTGATATTTTGTGACAAACTGCAATGCTGGTCACAGGGAGAATATTGTTGACTTAAATAGAGTTTAAGTCTAAATATGTTTTTGATGATGTTTTTTGAATGATAATTAAATAATTTGATTATGTTGATTATGTTTAAAAGAATGAGAATATTGAATTATACATTTGATTTTAATCCTTTGGAAATACCCTTGAAAAGGGTATTTTGGTGTTCTAATAATATTGGTTAAGTGTACAAGGCGTGCATCTGCCGATAGAGTACAAGAAAATACATCTGCCGATACAGTACAAGAAAATACATCTGCCGATAGAGAACAAGGCGTGCATCTACCGATGGTCTCCAAAGCCTGCATCTGCCGATGACATATCAACTTGCATCTGCCGATGGAGTCATCAAGCTGATGAAGTTCAACATGCATATGCCGACAATTTTTCAAGGTGCATCTACCGATGGAATTCAAAGCCCTCATCTGCCGATAACTTTTGAGATGCATCTGCTGATGGCCTTTCAAGCTGCATCTGCCGATAGCACTTTCAAGCTGTTCCTGCCGATGAACTCTCAAGGTGCATCTGCCGATGACTTTTCAGAATACATCTGCCGATGAAGTTTCAAGATGCATCAAGCCGATGAAGTTCAAAGCTTGCTCATGCCGATAGCTTATTCTTGTTGCATCTACCGATGGCGTTGAAGATACATATGCCGATGATGTGGCGATCTGTTTTGAAGCTGTTTAAACCGGTGATCTTCCGCCAGATTTTAAAATAGCCGCGAAGCTACAGTGACGTTGTTTTCAGCATTAACTCCAGAACTTTAATGGCGACGACGACTTGCAACTACAGACGGCAACGGCTACCTGAAATTGTACGAAAGCTGCTCCAACGGTAACAAAGTTTCTATTATTGGATAAGGAGCATTGAAGTCAAGCCGATTCTGAAGACAGAGTATTTAAGCCAAGGTTAGAGCACGAAGATACAACTTTTGCTAATTTGATTTCCTGAGCCCTAACCTACGAAATTCTATCATACTCTGTATTATTTTCCTACACCTCTCGATTTTAACTTGAGATTCAATTCTTGTGAGAGTGTAGTCTGAGCTTTCCATTTACAAACTCAACATTGTGTATAAGGCAGTGGATTGATGCCCGTGAAGTTCAATCCTGAATTGTAAAGGCAGTTGATCGGAGCCCAGAATTTCGATCTGTTTTTCTCACTGAGGAGAAGGTTAAGGATCTTCAAGGGGTGAACCTTGAAGCGTGGATGTAGACAAGGTTTGGCCGAACCACGTAAAAATCTGGTGTTGATTTTTTCTCTCTCTCTCTTACTGTTACTGATTGATTGCTTGTGTTTAGTAATTAAGAAAATTTTAAATAGGTCTAATTCACCCCCCTCTTAGACTATCTCGATCCTACAATTGGTATCAGAGCGGGTTTATCATTGTCTAAGCTCCGTTTAAACACTCTGTGTTATATTTGCTCACTATGGCATTCAACATTAACACCACACAAATAGAAGGTCAAGCAACAAATAGACTTCCATTCTTTGATGGTTGTGATTATGTCTATTGGAAGGCTAGAATGAAAATATTCATTCAAGCTATAGACTATGAGACTTGGTGTATTATAGAGAATGGTCCTTTTAAGGCCATGAAAACTATAGATGGGAAAAGTATCCCTAAGGACTCTTCTGAATTGACTGAGTCCGATAAGAGAAATCTGAGCCTTAATGCCAAGGCAGTAAACACCTTGTACTGTGCTCTAAATAGAGACGAATTTAATAGAGTACAAGGGTGTGAGAGTGCTCAAGAAATTTGACACTTATTAGAGATCACACACGAAGGCACAAACCAGGTTAAAGAGAGTAAATTAAATATGCTCATACACGAGTATGAACTATTCTCTATGCCTAAGGATGAGTCTGTTTCTTCCATGTTTACAAGATTTACTAACATTACTAATGGTTTGAAAGTTCTTGGTAAATCTTATTCTAGTGAAGAACAGATCAGGAAGATCCTCAGATGTCTTCCAAGAAGCTGGCAGCCAAAGGTGACTGCCATATAGGAAGCAAAGGATCTCAAGGCTCTGAAACTTGAGGAACTCATTGGATCTCTTATGACACATGAGATCACAATGAGGTCAAACGAGAAGGAAGACCTCAAGGAGAAAGAGGCTACAAAAGGAAAAGACATTGCTATGAAAGCTTCTTCCAGTAAACAAGATGTGTCTGAGGAAGAAGAAGAAGAAGAAGAAGATGATGAGGACATAGCCCTCATTACAAGGAGGTTCAACAAATTCCTCCAAAGAAAAAGAATGCAAGGAAAGAGATTTACAAAGGGTGAGAAATCTCACAAGGAGAAGGAAATCACTTGCTTTGGATGTGGAAAGCTTGGCCACATGAAGGCAGATTGTCCACAGACAAAGAAGTATCCCAAGAAGCTTAAGAAGAAGGCTATGAAGGCCACTTGGGATGACAGTGAAGGTGACACCTCCTTTTCAGAAGATGAGGAAGTTGCAAATCTGTGCTTCATGGCACACGAGGAAAAGGTTAGTACTTCTTCCTCAAGTATTTTAAGTGATAGCGATAGTGATAATGAAGAAGGTGAACTAATTGACGCCTTTAATGACTTGGTTGAACAATTTGACATGCTTAAGATTAAGTATAACATGTTGAAAAAAGAAAATGCAGGGTTATTAGAAAAGCATGCTAAAGAAGTGGACTTGCATGAAAAAGAAATTACTGAACTTAAGAAGAAAAATGAGTCGTTGAATAAACTTGTTCTTTGGTTCTCAAATGGTAGCAAAAACCTAACTCTGCTGATAGAAAATCATAGAGCTACTCATGATAAGGCAGGTATAGGTTATGATAAGTTCAATAAAAGGAAAGTTTTCAAGAATTTCTTTGTTAAACCATCCACTTGTCATGTATGTAACGAAGTAGGACACAAATTCTTTGAGTCTCCCTTAAAATCAAACAATATAAAATCTAGCAGTAAACTGCAATGGGTTCCTAAGGGGACCAGACTTAGCACTAGGACCCAGAAGATTTGGGTACCTAAGAAGACAACCTGATCTCTGTTTTGCAGGTTGACTGTTCTCCTGGGAAAAATCAATGGTATCTCGACAGTGGATGTTCGAGGCATATGACAGGAGACTCAACCAAGTTTGCAGGTGTCAACAAGAAGAAAGGAAGTGTTACTTTTGGTGGAAACCAAAAAGGAAAAATTGTTGGCATTGGCAACATAGGTAACAGTATTAATCCTATTATTGAGAATGTTTTATTAGTAGATGGATTAAAGCATAATTTACTTAGTATTAGCCAGTTATGTGATAAAGGATATAAAGTGATTTTTAAGTCGAATTCTTGCATAATTAAAGATGCTTCAAATGGCAAAATTCTATTTTCTGGCTTTAGGAAAGATAATATTTACATTATTGACTTAGATGATATTGCTGTGTCTGATGAAAAATGTTTTGCTGTTAATTCTTCCCATGATTCTTGGATTTGGCATATGAGATTAGGACATGTAGGGATGGATACTTTAGCTAAGATTACTAAGGAGAATTTAGTTAGAGGAATCCCTAAGATTTCCTTTGAAAAGGATAAGGTCTGTGAAGCTTGCCAAATGGGTAAGCAGATCAAGAGTTCCTTTGCATCGAAGAATGCAATTTCAACTTCTAAGCCTCTCCAACTCCTTCATATGGACCTTTTCGGTCCTTCCAATATAGCCAGCCTAGGTGGCAAATTCTATGCCTTTGTTATTGTAGATGACTTCTCTAGATTCACCTGGGTACATTTTCTGAAGTCTAAGGATGAGACTTTTGACACATTTTCTAGTTTTAGGAAAAGAGTTCAAAATGAAAAGGAGCTCACCATAATTGCTATTCGTAGTGATCATGGTGGAGAATTTGAAAATGAGAAATTTGAACTCTTGTGTCTCAAGTATGGAATTGAGCACAATTTATCTTCTCCTAGGACCCCTCAGCAAAATGGTGTTATTGAGAGGAAAAATAGGTCTCTCAAAGAGCTAGCTCGGACTATGCTTAATGAGAATTCCCTTCCAAAATATTTCTGGGCAGAAGCTGTGTCAACAGCTTGTTATGTGCTTAATCGGGTCTCCATAAGACCTATTCTTGAGAAAACTCCCTATGAGCTTTGGAATGGTAAAACACCTTCTGTTAAGTATTTTAGAGCTTTTGGAAGCAAATGTTTCATTCTAAACACTAAGGATAACTTAGGAAAATTCGATTCCAAATCTGATCTTGGAATTTTTATGGGTTATTCCCTTTCCAGCAAAGCTTATAGGGTATTCAATAGGAGAACTCTAGTTGTAGAGGAGTCAGTTCATGTTAACTTTGATGAGTCTCCTCAACCTACAATCAATGTGGATGAGGATGATATTTTGGATAAACAACTGGATTCTCTTTCCTTAGAAAAACCAAGTGATTCTCCTCAAGTAGAAAATCCAATAGAACCTTCTTCTACATCTCTAGAAATTGTTTCTGTCAAGGATGAAAATCCTGCTCTTCCTAAAGATTGAAAATATGTCAAAAATCATCTAATAGATGAAGTTTTAAGTGATCATTCTTTAGGAGTTAAGACTAGAGCTTCCCTTAAGAATCTCTATGCCAATGTGGCATTCATTTCACAAGTAGAGCCTAAGAAATTTAAAGAAGCCGGGGGTGAGGAAAATTGGATCTTGGCCATGCAAGAAGAGTTAAATCAATTTGAAAGGAGCAAGGTATGGGAACTTGTTCCAAAGCCTAAGGATCATCCCATTATTGGAACTAAATGGGTTTACAAGAACAAATTAGATGAAAATGGGATTGTGGTTAGAAATAAGGCTAGACTGGTTGCTAAAGGTTACAATCAAGAAGAAGGAATAGATTTTGAGGAAACCTTTGCACCTGTTGCGAGATTAGAGTCAATTAGGATGCTTCTAGCTTATGCTTGCTACAAAAACTTCACACTCTTCCAAATGGATGTGAA
Organism: Begonia masoniana; assembly: GCA_022432975.1. Classification (NCBI taxonomy): domain Eukaryota; kingdom Viridiplantae; phylum Streptophyta; class Magnoliopsida; order Cucurbitales; family Begoniaceae; genus Begonia; species Begonia masoniana. Next base: position 4,761,705 of record CM039510.1, on the reverse strand, counting down.
GAGTGCTTTCTTAAATGGTTATATTCAGGAAGAAGTTTATGTAGAGCAGCCATTAGGATTTGAAGATTTTGCAAAACCTGATTATGTGTATAGACTTAAGAAGGCTCTTTATGGACTTAAGCAGGTTCCTAGAGCTTGGTATGATAGGTTGAGGAACTTCTTTGAGGAAAGGAATTTCAAAAAGGGTAACACCGACTCAACTCTATTTACCATGCAAAAGGATAAGGATATTCTGTTAGTACAAATTTATATTGATGACATTATTTTTGGTTCTACTAATGTCAATATGTGTAATGAGTTCCTCCCTTATGCAAAGTGAATTTGAAATGAGTATGATGGGGGAGTTAAAATTCTTCTTAGGATTTCAAATCAGTCAATCTCCTAATGGAATTTTCTTCTGCCAAGAAAAATACATTAAGGAACTCCTTAAGAAATTTGGTTTAAAATCTGTCAAATCCTCTAGAACTCCCATGAGTACCACTACTAAATTGGACAAGGATGAAAATGGTATAAGTGTGGATATCAAGAAATATCGTGGTATGATTGGTTCACTGTTATATCTGACTGCAAGTAGGCCAGATATACTCTTTAGTGTGTGCCTATGTGCTAGGTTTCAGGTTGCTCCTAAGGAATCCCACTTAAATGTTGTCAAGAGGATTTTTAAATATCTAAGTGGAACCTATGATCTTGGTTTATGGTATCCTAAAGGCACTTCCTTTGATCTGATAGGATATTCAGATTACGATTATGCAGGAAGTTTAGTTGATAGGAAAAGCACCAGTGGAACATGTTAATTCCTTGGTGAATCCTTAGTTTCCTGGTACTCAAAGAAACAGAATTCTGTTGCATTGTCAACTGCTGAGAGTGAATATATTGCTGCAGGCAGTTGCTGTGCACAAATGCTTTGGATGAAACAGACTTTGGAAGATTATAATCTGTTTTATGATAGGATTCCTATTCGGTGTGACAACACCAGTGCCATCAACATTTCTAAAAATCCTATTCAGCATTCTAGAACCAAGCATATAGATGTTAGATATCACTTCATTCGAGATCACATTCAGAGAGGTGATATATCTTTAGAATTTGTCAATTCTGTTGATCAATTGGCCGACATCTTTACCAAGCCTTTGGATGAAAAGACATTCAATAATATTAGAATAAGGCTAGGCCTCATTCGGGTTGAGAAAAACTAAGTTTATTCCTCTGTTGGAAATTCCTGAGTGTTAGAGCATTTCCTTCTGTGATGGCATCGGTAGATGCTGAGTCTTCAATAGGCATCGGAAGATCATCGGAAGAAGCTGTGTTTTTCTGTAGGTATCGGAAGATGCATTTGCATTTTTAATCTGCCGACACGTGTGACCCATCAGGTTAATCTGTCTTACACGTGTGACTCCATCTTGTCGGGCGATGCCCTTTTTCATTTAAACTCTGCTTCTTTTCAAAGAGGCTTCACATTTCGCGCTCTTTCAGAAAATCCCCTGCCCTACCAGTTCTCTTTCTCTCGCAAGTTCTATTCCTTCAATGGAGTTTCAGGGTTCATCTTCCCGCGCCGTTTCCAAACCGGTTCAGAAGAAGGCCAAAACTTCAGCTCGTCCTCCACGCGTGATTCCCCGAGCAAAAGAGTGGCCCTCTTTCTACTTTCTCACTAAAGCTGCAGAAGTAAGGTATCATGAAGATTATCAGTTCAAATCTCTTATACCCAGTCGAGGGATTGATTTTGATGATTTAGCCGGGATGGACATTATTGAACCCTTGAAGGATCTCGGGTTATTAGGTCTGTTTAATGTAGAGTCCTATTATTATCCGGAAGCCATCAAAATGTTCTACGCCAATCTTAGTTTCACCTCTGATTTCTCCATCATTAGGAGCTATGTGTATAACAAACACATAGAAATCACTCCCCAGTACATTAATGCTCTTCTGGAAGTCTCCCATTTTGATAGCTGCCCTTATAAATATGTGTCCGGCACTGAGCTTCCTTTCTTTGGTACATCTGATGGTGAGAGCTTTCTACGGCTTATAGTAAATGACCCCAATCACACTCCTGATCCTCTTAAAGGTAAACACCTGACCATAAGGGCCAGGTTATTTCATCAAATGATTGGGTACAATATTGTCCCTAAGGGTGGTCATCATGATGAAATCAGTGCAATGGAGTTTTTTGTTCTGTTTGCCATTTACTTCAAGACACCCTTCAATCTTGGCTTCATTGTTGTTCGAAGGATGATTCAAGCAGTGTCATCATGGGCTACCTCTTTTCCCTACAATCTGCTGCTCATGAAGATATTTATGCAGCTTGAGGTTGTTTTTCCAGAGGATGAAGACCCCTTCCGTCTTCAACCTTCAAGTTACTATTCTCGAACCACTCTTAAGAAAATGGGCATCAAGAGAACAAGAACAGGGAATCTTGTTCTGGATGTTTCTAAGCAAGGTACTGTTAAGGCTGTTGCTGCCAAGAAAGGGAAGAGAAAACTTACCCTGCCAGAGGAGTCTACTGCTGAGGGTGTGGATGAATCTGAGATACCTGCATTCAATAATTTCCCTTCTCAATCTCAGGCGTCTAGTTTCCAACCTTCTCCTCTTGTGCGAAAGCGTCGTGCCCCTATCTCAAGAGCACCTGTTTCAGAGGCAATTTCTACTCCTTCATCTGTGCCTCGTCTCATTCCAGAAAATCCTCCATCTCCTCCACCTGCCCCTCTATTACCGGTTCTGCCTCCTGCTCCTCCATCTCCAGTCCAACTGGATATTGCTCCTCCATCACCAGTCCAACCACCTCCTTCAGTCCAATTATCTCCTCCCAGTACAACTACTTCTCAAGTCCCAATCCCTTCACCTCCTTCACCTGCACTCTTGATGCCTTCACTACCTGCCCTTCCACATATTTCCCTCACTCCTCAAGAACCAGTATTCTCACCCATTCCCTCTGTACCACCTACCACTCCTCTAACTTATCAGAGGAGATCTTCGATGGGTGCAACTCAGTTTAATGAGCTGAAGGCCTCTATTGACCGCATTGAGACTGCTCTTAGCTCCATTGAAAGTAGGATTGATCAATCTCTTGATGCCAAGCTAGCCAAGAATATCCAAGTCTTGCATACTGATTTAGATACTAGTCTTGGTTTGCTGACTCAGAAAGTGGATGCTGATAGGCGCATGGTTGTCAGGGAACTTGATTGATTCCGAACTTATTGTAATACCCGGTTTTTATATAGACCAATTCTCTATCTCTTGTAGCTAATGGTGCATTTTATATGGCAATATTAAATGTAGGGTTGGTGGATGACTAGACAAGGGCATATGAGTAATTGGAAATTTAAAAAGTGGATAACGTATTTAAGGAAAGAGGTTTTGAGTTATTTCACGGTAGCCGCCACCCTTTCCCTCATTTCCTCTCGGTTTTTCAGCTCGAGCAGCAGGATTCTCCAGGCGATTCCCCTGTTCGATTCTCTTTCAACCTAGGTGAACTCTCCTCGTCTTCTTGTGATTTTAGTAGTTAGATAGCTGAGGGAATACAATGTATGAAGTTTCGAGGAAAACGCTATGATTTGGTATAGATTCGGGTTTCTGTGAAATGGGAATGCACGAAGATCCGAACTCCATAATTTATTTCCTTAAACTCCTGGATTGTTTAGAATGAAGTATAACTAACATACTGCCTACGATTTTAGGTTTGAGCTAAACCGAAGTAGCTAGCAACCAAGTAATTCCAGGAGGGCCAGGTAAGTAGAGTTTGTATTTGCCTTCGGGCCTACATCACAAAACACTAGGATTTTCTTGTATGCATGAAAGTATGTTTCATTTCAATTGCCATGCATCATATTTTGGAAAGAAAACGAAAATGAATTTACATGAAGTAGCATGGTGAGTTGTGAACAGATTGAGACAATACATTTTTAAGGGAATTAATCCGCCCCTTAATCGAACATAACTGGATTCATACCTTGGGAAAAACCGATCCACCTCCCATTGTATCAGGGATCAATCATCTGTTAAGGGAACTAATCCACCCCTTAAGTGACATATATGTGGATTCATACCCTGGGAAAGCTGATCCACCTCCCATTGTATCAGGGATCATCAGACCGGTTGAATGAATGCAATATAACTGAGGAAGAGGAATGTAGAAATTTCATATTTAGGATTTGCATATCTCTGTACTTCCATCATTTCTTGCTCTGCTTACTTAGCATTAGGCTAATAGATGAGTTTTGTGATGTAGGTGTTGAGAATATAGCAGGTGATTTCCTTGATCGTGCAAATGAATAGATGTGGTTGGAGGAGTACTCTCATGTTCTGATTCGGCAAACTGTTGAGGCGGATTAACTGATGTCTGCAGATATGAGAAATTAATTGACAATGATTTAGTCTGAGTATGTTGAATTTTTATAACAGTAGAGATTGCAACCTTTTGAATACATTTTAGAATTTCTGATGTTAGTGTCCTGTTGAATTTCTAGAATGCTGATTTTACGGAATTTGAGTAATACAATGAATTGAGGTGTTTTAGAATGAGCTTTGGTAAAATGTTGAGTCCAATTGTTAGTCAAGTTTACTGTCAAATTGTTCAGTCCATCGATATGAAGTTGAGTAATACGTCTATTTGATGTTGTTTGGTAAAGTCTATCGGCAGGAGAAGAGTAGTTGTTTTGTTGTCCTACCGGTAGTTGATAAGCAGTAAACTTGCCTTCTATCGGCATACGTTTTAAAAGTCACGTGATAAGCACGTATCGGCAGAAGCTGGATAATTAAGTTATCCTGCTTACGTCATCGGCATAAGTAGGACATTCTGCTTAGCCGTTTAGCAATCGGCAGAAGTTAGATAATGGGTTTATCTGGCTGACGTCACCGGCAGGAGAAGCTGGATAATTAAGTTATCCTGCTGACGTCATCGGCAGAAGCCTGTTATTTATATATGGCCTATTCCGTTGACTAGTCGTCGGCAGCTGTGTTTGAGTCGTGACGTCATCGGCAGAAGCCTGTTATTTATATATGGCCTATTCCGTTGACTAGTCGTTGGCAGGGGCGTTTGACCTCTGTCACCCCATCGGTATTTAACGATTTAAACTTTTACTTCCTTCAACTAATTATTCCTTAACACTTCAACTGATTCTTTCAAACATTATTTTACAGTTTTTATTAATTCACATCTTGTCTAAATGATTTTCCGCTGCAAGTTTTAAACACTTTTAGGTTTTAATAAGCATCAAATCTTGATCCTCGAGTGAAATTGTAAATTGCTCCGAGAGTTCTTGGTGATGTTTGCGTTAGTGGTAACGAACCGGGTTCAGATAACTCGGGGCGTTACAGGTTGGTATCAGAGACATTCAGTTAAACCGTTCAAAAGATTACTCATCAGTGCCAATCATTGCATGGAAGTGCTCCAACAACTGTAAGTGTTTACCTTGACCTTAGTTATTAGATATTTACGAGCATACTTAACCCTGTCCAGGAATTTAGCATATGGCTAGACGACCAGGAAGACCGAGGATACCAAGAGAGGTACCATGTAACGACCCGGGGAGGATCGTCACGTGTCATGACTTTCCTTTAAACTTATCCGTACTTTTATACCTCTGTAATCGTAGTGTACCCTTTTTTTTTTCAGACTTATATCATATCTCATCTTAACTTAAATTCGCTGAATAACCGCGTTTAGCTTTCACTCCTGCCGATCGCTAAACGACAAACATCTAGTTGTTCTACCGGTCAGCACGTGCATCTCACATGATTCATTAAACATCTATCGGCAGGCACACATATTTGCATCTGCCAACAGTCACGTGCAACTCGTGTGACCAATTAAAACACCGTTCAATTATACAACGGAAGCCACCTACATCTACCGATGAGAGAACAATAGACGATGCTCTCATCTGCCGATGGCAAATACTCTATATCTGCCGATGACGTGGCATCACATCTTCCGGTAACTTAACTCACTACTCATACCGATCGCCAGATAACAGACATTGTCGTCATCTGCCGATGGCTTAAGGCAACTACATCTTCCGACAGATTAACTCACATCATCTGCCGATGACGTGGCACTACATCTGCCGATGGCAACACACAACATCTGCCGATGACATTTATACTACATCTTCCGATAGATTAACTCACATCATCTGCCGATGACGTGGCACTACATCTTCTGGTAGATTAACTCACATCATCTGCCGATGACGTGGCAATACATCTGCCGATGGCAACACACAACATCTGCCGATGGCATATCGTCTGCTGATGACGTCAGCCGGAAGACAAATACTTTTCCTCTTCCGATGACGTCCTCCGGAAGACAGACTTACCCGACTCCCATCACAATCCTCCTGTCGATTTCTACACTTCAAAATGACACATCTCCTGCCGATAGACAAGTACTTTCATCTACCGACTACTAAACATTAACCTAACATCTTCTTCTTCCGGTAGACAAGCAAACTTCATCTACCGATTTCTAAACTCCATAATAACACTCACACCTTCCGATAGACAAATACATTTCGTCTACCGGCAGCACAAACATCATAACTTCAAACTTAATACCGGGACACCAACAGAATAAACCACAGATTCATTAAAACTCATACAGCGGATGACGTCAGCCGGAAGACTAAACCAACAAACATCTACCCTTCGGCATCTGCCGATGACGTCAGCCGGAAGACTACCTCTTCCAGCTTCCGTCTTACGGTAGAGAACTCTAAATCATCAAATGACTCCTTCCAACAGAAAGAAAACACAACTCATTCAAAATGCATATAGCGGAAGACTTAAGCAACTGACCATTTATAAATCTATATAATCATTCCCTGACTCAATGATCCACTAGACAGTTTCAAAGCTCAACGTTTTAAATAATCTCATCCTACTTAAACTACCATATTCTTTAACATACTGTAACATAAGAGTCTTAACCAGGGGTCATAAATCGCCTCTCCAGTCCCGCACTGTCACCTTGAGCATCCTCCAGCAACCAGCCTTAAGCATCCTCTTTGAACATAACATCCTCACCTGAACCTTCTTCACCTACACCATAAGGTTTAACTATAAGCCTAATGCTTAGTAAGGAATGCATGCTGACAGATATACATGAGTACACAATTTTAAAGGGACATAAGTTCATAAACCATTCTTCATTCATGTTCATCTTTATCCTTTACATAACATGTATTAAGGCAGGGAACGAGGGAGGAAGACTGGGGTACATAGTCATTTGCCTATCGCGGCAGTCGTACATAATCATTTGCCTATCGCGGCAATCATGATACATCACTCGGCCTCCCCAGTGGGAGAATTCGCGAGCCATACATATCATTAACTCGGCCTCCACCAGTGGGAGATTTCGCGAGTCATACATATCATTACTCGCCTCCACCAGTGGGAGATTCGCGAGTCATACATATCATTACTCGGCCTCCACCAGTGGGAGAATTCGCGAGTCATACATAGCATAGTCTTTCCCCGTTCTGCACTTAATTATGGTTACATTTACTTTTCATGTTCTCTACTTAATCATAAACGTGGGCATAATGCATAGACATGAGGTTCACAGAGAAAAGTCATACCATAAGGACAAGTAGAACATCCTGTAACTTTACATTTACTTACACAATTTCTTCATGTCGTGGAAATAACAAATCATAGTCAACAAGTTAACATTTCAGTGATTTCCTAATACCCTTGCGGTGTAGGGCCCTAGTGGCCGGAAATCTTAACACATTCACTTACCTGGACTCCTTAGCAATCCGAGCTTCTTTCCTTTAAACTTCTTCACCTAAAACATGTACATTACAGTAGTTAAAACAAAGTCCTAATAGTCCTAATCATAAACCGTCCTAGGATCTAATAGCTAAAGTCATTCCGATTCCTCTGTTGACACACTGCAGTCTGAAATCCGAAACTAGGTGGACAGGTTTTACCATTGATTAAATCCGAGTTGGTTACTTAAAATGCTCAGAATCGATTCGGGATGACATTTCTACTCTCAGATTTTAAAAAGTCTAAAGCTACTCGGCCACTGCTAAAAATATCCGAACTCAGTGCCGAGCTGAAAACAGAGCTCTATTTACTAATGAATGACTACATTGTCCATTTCATACCTCGGGTGTGGATTTGCAGAGAAGAGCAAGCTCGAAACCGGTCTTCGGCAGAGGAAAGTTCTGGTAGCCGAGAGCAAGAACTTGGAAGAGAAGAAATCGCCGAGAGGGAATGTCGGCTACAGTGGCAATAAAATGAGATTTAAGGTTTCCATTTCCTATTTATACTAAATCCATCGATTTTAATTTACAAAACTGCCACCCAACCTAGTTTTACTTAACTTGTAATAATTTATCTTAACATTAAATTTTAAATCATAAAGGTTAAATAAGAGGGTGACAATGAAAATGGTCAGAAAATCACCTGGCCGAAACGTCGGGTGTTACATCCACCCCTCCTTAAACAAAATTTTCGTCCTCGAAAATTGCTCAAGCAAATAACTTAGGATATTTGTCCAACATCTCATGCTGTAGTTCCCATGTAGCTTCTTCAATACCATGATTCTTCCACAAAACCTTAACCAACAAGATTTCCTTATTCCTTAGAGTCTTCACTGCAGAATCCAAAATTTGTACTGGTTTCTCTTCATACACCAAATTAGGCTCAACTTCAATTTCCATTGGTTTAACAACTTGAGTCGGATCACGTATGCATTTCCTTAGCATAGACACATGAAAGACATTGTGAACCTTTTCCAAAGACGGAGGCAAAAGTAACCTATAGGCTGTACTGCCAATTCTTGCTAAGACAGGGAATGGTCCAACGAATCGTGGATTAAGCTTTCCCTTCTTACCAAATCTTAAGACTCCTCTAAATGGTGAAATCTTCAGGAAAACTTCATCACCAACAGAAAACTCAAGATCTCTTCTTCTTTGGTCCGCATAACTCTTCTGTCGACTTTGTGCAGTTAACATCCTTTTCCTAATGACCGAAATTTTATCTGACATCTGTTGTAGAATCTCAGGGCCCAATAGCTTCGCTTCACCAACTTCATCCCAGTACGAGGGTGACCTGCATTTCCTACCATACAAAGCTTCATAGGGTGCCATACCAATTGTGGACTGATAACTGTTGTTGTAAGAAAACTCAATCAGAGGTAGGTGTCTACTCCAAGATGTCTGAAAGTCAAGTACACATGCTCTCAACATATCTTCGAGTATTTGAATCGTCCTTTCTGACTGGCCATTGGTCTGTGGGTGAAAAGCTGTGCTGAAAGATAACCTTGTACCCAATGTACCTTGCAAACTTTTCCAGAATCGAGAGGTGAACCTGGGGTCACGATCAGAGACTATGGATACGGGAATCCCATGCAACCTGATAATTTCTTGGACATAAAGGTTAGCAAGTTGGTCCATCGTATAGGTGGTCCTTACAGGTAAGAAATGGGCCGATTTTGTCAGTCTATCCACCACAACCCAAATACAATCATGCCCTTTTGTCGTCTTAGGTAGTCCTACTACGAAATCCATAGCTATGTGTTCCCACTTCCACTCGGGAATAGGCAACGGCTGAAGAGTACCTCCTGGACGTTGGTGCTCGGCTTTGACTTGTTGACATACTAAACAAGACTCTACATACTTAGCAACATCCCTTTTTAGGTTAGGCCACCAGTACTGTAACTTCAGGTCTCGGTACATCTTGGTGCAGCCAGGATGTACGGAAAAGGAAGAGGAGTGCGCCTCAGCCAAGATCAACTTACGCAATTCCACATCATTAGGAATGCACCACCGATTTCTAAACCTCAGGATCCCATCCTTGGAGAGACTGAACTCGGAGGTGGCGTCCTTCAACTTATCCATCATGCTGATATTTTCCACTGAATCCTTCTGTTGTGCATCCTTGATCTTTTCCAAAATTGTTGGTTGAATAGTTAACTCAGCGAGCAAGACTGATAACTCTGGAACTATCTCCAAGTCAAATTTCTGAACTTCTGTTCTTAAGGGCATAGACATGGTTGAAACCACGGGCTGCATTGTTGTTGACATCCTACTCAACGCATCAGCTACAGAGTTAGCCTTCCCGGGGTGATACTTGATCTCAAAATCGTAATCCTTGACAAATTCCAACCAACGTCTCTGTCTCATGTTTAATTCCTTCTGTGTGAAGAGGTACCTTAGACTTTTATGGTCAGAAAACACCTCACATTGTTGTCCATATAAATAGTGTCTCCAAATCTTCAAGGCAAAAACAACAGCAGCTAATTCTAGATCATGAGTGGGGTAATTTTGCTCGTAACTCTTTAGCTGCCTAGAAGCATACGCTATAACTTTACCCTCTTGCATCAGAACACAACCTAAACCGACTTTAGAAGCATCACAGTAAACACTAAATTTTCCTTCTTCGGTTGGGAGGGTCAAAACAGGAGCTGTTGTTAACTTCAGTTTTAACGTCTGGAAGCTATCTTCACAGGCTTCAGTCCAAGAATACTTAATGTCCTTCTTTGTCAAACCTGTCAGGGGTTTAGCTATCATAGAAAATCCCTTGATGAATTTTCTGTAATAGCCTGCCAATCCAAGGAAGCTGCGGACTTCACTGGCATTCTTAGGTTGAGGCCAATCTTTTACTGCCTGAATTTTGGTTGGGTCCACAGATATGCCATTAGCAGAAACTACATGGCCAAGGAAATTAACCTTATCTAACCAAAACTCACACTTAGACAGCTTGGCGTAAAGTCGATGCTCCTTCAATGTCGTCAAAACTACTTTCAAATGTTCTTCATGGTCAGCCACAGTTCGAGAATATATCAAGATATCATCTATGAATACAATCACAAACTTATCCAAATACTCACGAAACACACGGTTCATTAGATCCATAAAAGCGGCAGGGGCGTTTGTCAAACCAAACGACATGACTAAGAATTCATAATGTCCATAGTGGGTTCTGAAGGCTGTCTTTGGTATATCTCCTTCTTTAACCTTCAGTTGGTAATAACCCGAACGTAATCTATCTTTGAAAATACCTTAGCTCCTTGCAATTGGTCAAACAAATCGTCAATCCTGGTAAGGGGTACCTATTCTTGATTGTCAACTTATTTAGTTCCCTGTAGTCTATGCACATTCTAAGAGAACCATCCTTCTTCCTTACAAATAAGACTGGTGCACCCCAAGGAGAACTGCTGGGGCGAATAAATCCCTTGTCAACCAATTCCTGCAGTTGAACCTTCAATTCTTTCAACTCAACAGGTGCCATACGGTAAGGATTTTTGGATACAGGTGATGCCTCGGGGTATGTATCAATCACAAATTCTATTTCCCTATCAGGTGGTATACCCGGTAAATCATCTAGGAATGCCTCGGGAAACTCTCGGACTATAGGAATATCCTGTAGCTCAATTTATTCTTCACCCGGTCATCTATTACACTAGCCAGGTAGCTCTCACAACCACCTCTCAGCATTCGGTATATTTCTAGTGAGGATATAATTGGTATCTTACTTATTTTAGGAATAGCTTGGAAGGAATAATGGTTATCATTTGGGGGTCTAAAATCAACTATTCCAGATCGACAACTTATCGTGGCATGATGTCTAAATAACCAATCCATCCCTAATATTACTTCATACCCTCTTATGTCAATGACAATTAATTCCGCATAGAGATTCTTATCCCCTAAGGACACGACGTCACCCTTAACAATCTGCTCTGAATGTAGGGACCTCCCTGATGGCAACACAACACTATATAACCTTTCAGCTGGTAAGGGTCCTATGCTATGTTTGCATACAAACAAGGTTGATATAAACGAGTGTGTGGCCCCTGTATCTATGAGTGTATAAGCAGCAAAACCACAAATCATGATGGTACCTGATATGACTGTATGTTGATCAGCTCCCTCATCTTCCATCAATGCATACACTCTGGGTACAACCCTTGCACGGTTCGGGTCTGGCGGCATGGGGCAATCTCTGACCATGTGTCCGGTCTTATCACACCTGAAACAGCGGCCAGAAAGCAACTTGCACTCACCAGGGTGGTTCCTCTGACATGTAGGGCATAGAGGCGCCAGAGGTCTCTTTCCTTTTCCCTGGTCATCATTCTGGTTGAGGGGCCTCTTCATTCCATGCTGTTGTTGCTGTGGTCCCCTGTTCTGTCGTGGCTGCCAACCCTTGTTCTGACGTGGTGGCGGCTGAGCGTCCTTCATGAGTTTCTTTGGCTGTTCGCGTTGTGCATATGCTGTCATTTCTGCCTCTTCTAGCTCCAAGGCCTTAACCGTCACTTCACCATAAGGTACATTATGTATCCCGGCAGTCTTCACTTTCATGTACAGACTTGGCTTCAGTCCTTGAACAAACTGGTAAATCTTATCTTCCTCATCCTCAATCATACGGGGAGCAAACCGTGATAAAGCATCAAATTCACATATATAATCCGTCACAGAGCCAGTTTGTCGTAGATTCATAAACTCCTTCTTCTTGTTGGCCCGAACAGTCCTATTGAAGTACTTGTCGAAGAAGGCAGTCTTGAACATCCCCCAGGTCATAGCTTCGGCATTAGGGGTGCTCTGGATCGAGTCCCACCAATGCCTTGCACTTAACTCCAAATGAAAGACAGCATAGGTGACCTTATCCCCTTCGTCAACCTTTGTATACTTAAACATGTCTTCAATCTTTCGGATCCACTCCTCAGCATGGACAGGATCTGAAACATACCCATTAAACACCGGGGGTCGAAGCCGGTGAAAGCGCTCACCCCCGTGATCATGAGTTGCGTTAGTACTGGAGTTGCCTTGTTCTTCTCTAGCTGTCATCAGTCGTTCTATCTGGTGAGACTGGCGCATGACCAACTCAGTCAACTGAGCAATAGCATTGCTATCCTCATTGGCCTCTCTCTGTTGACCTCTAACCATCTTGGGATTCCTGGCAATTCATTACAGGCATAACTTAACTTAATGACATACATGAAATCATAAACACTTACAGTTGCTGAGGTGTGCTCAAGTGACAGTCAGTGCTGGGAGGCAGTCTGCAGAATCGGTTTTAGAACCTGGTTTTGCTCTGATACCATAATTGTAACGACCCGGGGAGGATCGTCACGTGTCATGACTTTCCTTTAAACTTATCCGTACTTTTATACCTCTGTAATCGTAGTGTACCCTTTTTTTTTTTCAGACTTATATCATATCTCATCTTAACTTAAATTCGCTGAATAACCGCGTTTAGCTTTCACTCCTGCCGATCGCTAAACGACAAACATCTAGTTGTTCTACCGGTCAGCACGTGCATCTCACATGATTCATTAAACATCTATCGGCAGGCACACATATTTGCATCTGCCAACAGTCACGTGCAACTCGTGTGACCAATTAAAACACCGTTCAATTATACAACGGAAGCCACCTACATCTACCGATGAGAGAACAATAGACGATGCTCTCATCTGCCGATGGCAAATACTCTATATCTGCCGATGACGTGGCATCACATCTTCCGGTAACTTAACTCACTACTCATACCGATCGCCAGATAACAGACATTGTCGTCATCTGCCGATGGCTTAAGGCAACTACATCTTCCGACAGATTAACTCACATCATCTGCCGATGACGTGGCACTACATCTGCCGATGGCAACACACAACATCTGCCGATGACATTTATACTACATCTTCCGATAGATTACTCACATCATCTGCCGATGACGTGGCACTACATCTTCTGGTAGATTAACTCACATCATCTGCCGATGACGTGGCACTACATCTGCCGATGGCAACACACAACATCTGCCGATGGCATATCGTCTGCTGATGACGTCAGCCGGAAGACAAATACTTTTCCTCTTCCGATGACGTCCTCCGGAAGACAGACTTACCCGACTCCCATCACAATCCTCCTGTCGATTTCTACACTTCAAAATGACACATCTCCTGCCGATAGACAAGTACTTTCATCTACCGACTACTAAACATTAACCTAACATCTTCTTCTTCCGGTAGACAAGCAAACTTCATCTACCGATTTCTAAACTCCATAATAACACTCACACCTTCCGATAGACAAATACATTTCGTCTACCGGCAGCACAAACATCATAACTTCAAACTTAATACCGGGACACCAACAGAATAAACCACAGATTCATTAAAACTCATACAGCGGATGACGTCAGCCGGAAGACTAAACCAACAAACATCTACCCTTCGGCATCTGCCGATGACGTCAGCCGGAAGACTACCTCTTCCAGCTTCCGTCTTACGGTAGAGAACTCTAAATCATCAAATGACTCCTTCCAACAGAAAGAAAACACAACTCATTCAAAATGCATATAGCGGAAGACTTAAGCAACTGACCATTTATAAATCTATATAATCATTCCCTGACTCAATGATCCACTAGACAGTTTCAAAGCTCAACGTTTTAAATAATCTCATCCTACTTAAACTACCATATTCTTTAACATACTGTAACATAAGAGTCTTAACCAGGGTCATAAATCGCCTCTCCAGTCCCGCACTGTCACCTTGAGCATCCTCCAGCAACCAGCCTTAAGCATCCTCTTTGAACATAACATCCTCACCTGAACCTTCTTCACCTACACCATAAGGTTTAACTATAAGCCTAATGCTTAGTAAGGAATGCATGCTGACAGATATACATGAGTACACAATTTTAAAGGGACATAAGTTCATAAACCATTCTTCATTCATGTTCATCTTTATCCTTTACATAACATGTATTAAGGCAGGGAACGAGGGAGGAAGACTGGGGTACATAGTCATTTGCCTATCGCGGTAGTCGTACATAATCATTTGCCTATCGCGGCAATCATGATACATCACTCGGCCTCCCCAGTGGGAGAATTCGCGAGCCATACATATCATTAACTCGGCCTCCACCAGTGGGAGATTTCGCGAGTCATACATATCATTACTCGGCCTCCACCAGTGGGAGATTTCGCGAGTCATACATATCATTACTCGGCCTCCACCAGTGGGAGAATTCGCGAGTCATACATAGCATAGTCTTTTCCCCGTTCTGCACTTAATTATGGTTACATTTACTTTTCATGTTCTCTACTTAATCATAAACGTGGGCATAATGCATAGACATGAGGTTCACAGAGAAAAGTCATACCATAAGGACAAGTAGAACATCCTGTAACTTTACATTTACTTACACAATTTCTTCATGTCGTGGAAATAACAAATCATAGTCAACAAGTTAACATTTCAGTGATTTCCTAATACCCTTGCGGTGTAGGGCCCTAGTGGCCGGAAATCTTAACACATTCACTTACCTGGACTCCTTAGCAATCCGAGCTTCTTTCCTTTAAACTTCTTCACCTAAAACATGTACATTACAGTAGTTAAAACAAAGTCCTAATAGTCCTAATCATAAACCATCCTAGGATCTAATAGCTAAAGTCATTCCGATTCCTCTGTTGACACACTGCAGTCTGAAATCCGAAACTAGGTGGACAGGTTTTACCATTGATTAAATCCGAGTTGGTTACTTAAAATGCTCAGAATCGATTCGGGATGACATTTCTACTCTCAGATTTTAAAAAGTCTAAAGCTACTCGGCCACTGCTAAAAATATCCGAACTCAGTGCCGAGCTGAAAACAGAGCTCTATTTACTAATGAATGACTACATTGTCCATTTCATACCTCGGGTGTGGATTTGCAGAGAAGAGCAAGCTCGAAACCGGTCGTCGGCAGAGGAAAGTTCTGGTAGCCGAGAGCAAGAACTTGGAAGAGAAGAAATCGCCGAGAGGGAATGTCGGCTACAGTGGCAATAAAATGAGATTTAAGGTTTCCATTTCCTATTTATACTAAATCCATCGATTTTAATTTACAAAACTGCCACCCAACCTAGTTTTACTTAACTTGTAATAATTTATCTTAACATTAAATTTTAAATCATAAAGGTTAAATAAGAGGGTGACAATGAAAATGGTCAGAAAATCACCTGGCCGAAACGTCGGGTGTTACATACCAAGTCCAAGACGTGAGGAGGACTCTAGTGTGATCAGACAACTGACTGAGTTGATGCGCCAACAGACTGACATAGTGCGTCAACAATCTGATCAATTAGGGGTGCTGTTGAATCGAGAAGCACAAGGAAGTGCCAACTCGGGTCCTGGTGGTGAGCATTCTGGAGATAGGTTTAGGAGACTTAGACCACCCACATTTGATGGACAGTCAACGAATCCAGTCATAGCTGAAGGATGGCTTAGAAAGATTGAAAGTATGTTTAGGTGTGCCAGCATAGGAGAAGAAGACAAGGTCACGTTGGCAACCTTCCATCTTGCTGGTGAAGCTCAACTCTGGTGGGAGACAATAGAGACCACCACAGATGTTCTGACCATGCCTTGGTCACAATTCAAGGATGCTTTCTATGAGAAATATTTTAACAGTACTGTCCAAACCGCAAAAAAATTGGAGTTCCTCAACTTGAAGCAGACAGGGTCTGTGGCCGAGTACAGTAAGCAGTTTGAGTCTCTGTCCAGATTTGCTGGACATTTTGCCCCCAGGGATGAAGATAAGGTGTTTAAGTTTGTGCATGGATTGAAGCCAGAAATTTACCGAGGAGTAAAATTCTGCGGTATAAAGGGTTTGACATTAAGTGAAGTAGTGTCCACTGCTCTGGAAGTGGAAGAGGCTGAAAGGAAGTGTGCTGGACCAAAGGAGACCCCGCAAAGGTTTAACCAGCCACACCAGCAGAAGGGAATGAAGAGGCCAAGTGAAGGCCAAAATAGCAAGGAAGCAGGAAGAAAAATACAGAAGGTCAAGAATTTTCCCCAATGTCCAACGTGTTTGAAGAATCACCCGGGGGAGTGTAGGTGGACTTCTAGAAGGTGTTTCAATTGTGAGGAGGTCGGGCATTCGTTCAAGGACTGCACCAAGCCCAGAGTCCTTCGATGCTTCAACTGTAACAAGACAGGACACATGGTTAGAGACTGTCCAATCCCTAAGAGTGGCCCTGCTATGGTTAAACCGAGGATATTCTCAATGGTAGAGTCAGGAGAAGAGAAACAGCCTGCTGTAGTGTCAGGTACTATATTGATCAATTCAGTACCTGCTTTCACTTTATTAGACTCTGGTGCAACGCACTCATTTATAGCATCTACTTTTGCCAATAAATTAGATGTACAGTTTACCCCTTCCATGCATGTGTTTAATGTTGCCTTACCCTCTGGGGAAAACATGCACTCTGACCAAGTGATGCTAGATAGCAATGTGTTAGTAGGGAATGTAAGTCTACCTGCTGATCTTATAATTATGGATATAATAGGATTTGATGTAATCCTAGGTATGGACTGGTTGTTTAAACACCACGCCACAATTGATTGTAGAACCGGAGTAGTTAGTTTTCAACCCCCTGGTAAGTTGAAACATACCTTTCAAGCTTCAAAGAAGAGTAAGGAAATGTCTGTGATGACTTCTATTGCCACTAGACCTTCCCTGTGTAGGGAGTATTCGTGCTTCTTAGCTAGTGTTTTAGACACACAGCATATAGGAAAATCGAGTCCTCGAGATGTTTTAGCCGTCCAAGATTTTCCTGAGGTATTCCTAGATGACCTTCCTGGCTTACCGCCAGATAGAGAAATTGAATTTGTTGTAGATGTATACCCCGGAGCCGAGCCTGTGTCTAAAAATCCTTATAGATTAGCTCCAACTGAGCTCAAGGAACTAAAGAAACAATTGGAAGAACTATTAGAGAAGGGGTTCATACGCCCTAGCTTTTCACCATGGGGTGCACCTGTCCTTTTTGTCAAGAAGAAGGATGGATCAATGCGCATGTGCATTGATTACAGAGAATTGAATAAGCTTACAGTCAAGAACAAATACCCTTTGCCGAGAATTGATGACTTATTTGACCAGCTTAGAGGTGCGAGAGTTTTCTCAAAAATTGACCTTAGATCCGGTTATTACCAGCTTAAGGTTAAAACTGAAGATATCCCGAAGACTGCCTTTCGTACTAGGTATGGACATTATGAGTTTCTGGTCATGTCTGTTGGTTTGACAAACGCACCAGCAGCCTTTATGGATCTTATGAACAGAGTGTTTCATGAGTATTTGGACAAGTTTGTCATTGTATTTATAGATGACATTCTAATCTATTCCAAAACCAAGGAGGAGCATGCAGAACACTTAAACTTAGTGTTAGGATTACTGAAACAGCACCAATTATACGCCAAGTTTTCTAAGTGTGAATTTTGGTTGGACCAAGTTCACTTTTTAGGACATGTCATTTCTGGAAATGGATTATCTGTTGATCCAGCTAAGGTTCAAGCAGTTAGGGAATGGCCCCAACCGAAGAATGCCACCGATATCAGAAGTTTTCTTGGACTAGCAGGATGCTATAGAAAGTTCATTGAAGGATTTTCAAAGATTGCTACACCTCTCACTAAGTTGACTAGGAAGAATGTAAAGTACACATGGACCGATGAATGTGAACTTAGTTTCCAAACTTTGAAACAGAAACTGACCAATGCTCCTATTTTAACCCTTCCAGTTGAAGGTGGTAAGTATAGTATTTACTGTGATGCATCCAAGATTGGACTGGGCTGTGTCTTGATGCAGGACGGGAAAGTTATAGCTTACGCTTCCAGGCAGTTGAAAACGCATGAGAAGAATTACCCCACGCATGACTTAGAATTAGCTGCAGTGGTGTTTGCACTTAAGATTTGGAGACATTATCTGTATGGACAATCTTGTGAAATATTCTCAGACCATAAAAGTCTGAAATATATTTTCACTCAAAAAGAATTAAATATGAGGCAACGTAGATGGTTAGAATTTGTAAAAGATTATGACTTTGAGATCAAGTACCATCCCGGAAAAGCAAATGTTGTGGCAGATGCCTTGAGCAGGGTAGCAAAATCAGCCCCGACTATGAGTTTCAGTATGCCGTTAGCCTTAGAATCTGAATTTCGAAGGTTTAATCTAGAAGCAGTATCTAGCGTATCAGCTATACTTTCGGCCATAACCTTAAGACCTACTATTCTTGAGAAGATAAAGGAAGCTCAGTCGAACGATGATGACTGTAACAAGTTCAAGTCAAGCATAGACTCCACGGACAAATTGGATTTCAACTATTCTTCCGATGGAATCCTTAAGTTTAGGAATAGGTGGTTTGTTCCTGCCATTAAAGAGCTTCGTGATGAGATTCTTTCTGAGGCTCATTCCTCTAGATTCTCAGTTCACCCTGGGTGTACGAAGATGTATGAGGATCTGAAACAGCATTATTGGTGGCCTGGAATGAAAAGAAGTGTGGCAGAATATGTAGGATCATGTTTATGTTGTCAACAGGTTAAAGCTGAACATCAGAGACCTGCAGGAACATTACAACCTTTGCCAATCCCCGAATGGAAATGGGAACAAATAACCATGGACTTTGTGGTAGGATTGCCTAAAACAGTAAAAGGACATGATGCAATTTGGGTAATAGTTGACCGTTTAACCAAATCAGCCCACTTCCTGCCTATGAAGATGACATACTCAATGGATCAACTTGCTGAGTTGTATGTGCACGAAATTGTCAGATTGCATGGAGTTCCAAGTATTATAGTCTCAGACCGAGATGCTAGATTCACATCTAAGTTTTGGAAGAGTTTGCATAAGGCAATGGGGACTCAGCTTAGTTTCAGTACAGCTTTCCACCCTCAAACAGATGGACAATCCGAAAGGACTATTCAGATTTTAGAAGATATGCTTCGTGCTTGTGTTTTAGATTTCCAAGGTTCCTGGAGTAAGTACCTAGCTTTAGTAGAATTTTCTTACAATAACAGTTTTCAGGCAACAATAAGAATGGCACCGTATGAAGCACTGTATGGACGAAAATGCAGATCACCTTTGTACTGGAATGAAGTTGGTGAAGCGCAGTTGCTTGGTCCTGATATTGTGCAACGGACTGTGGAGAAAGTTGCTCTTATCCGACAAAGAATCTTGACAGCTCAAAGCCGACAGAAGTGTTATGCCGATAAGAGACGCAGAGAATTGGAGTTTGAAGTTGGAGATGAAGTTTTCCTTAAGGTGTCACCTTTCAAGGGAGTTGTAAGATTCGGAAAGAGAGGGAAGTTGAATCCTAGATTTATTGGACCATTCATAATCTCGAAGAAGTTTGGGAAAACAGCCTATCAGTTACAGCTGCCAGTCTCTATGGATGGAGTCCATAATGTGTTTCATGTTTCCATGTTGAAGAAGTGTGTGCGGGATCCGTCTCAGATTGTGGAACAGCAGAGTATTGAAGTTCAACCAACCCTTTCTTATGAAGAGAAACCAGCAAAGATCCTAGACTTTGCTGTAAAAGTATTGCGGAACAAAGAAATCCCACTAGTTAAAGTCTTGTGGCACAATCAAAACCTTAAAGAGACAACTTGGGAACGCCAACAAGACATGATGGATCAATATCCCGAATTGTTCAGGTACTGAATTTTGAGGACAAAATTCTTTTAAGGAGGGTAGATTGTAATACCCGGTTTTTATATAGACCAATTCTCTATCTCTTGTAGCTAATGGTGCATTTTATATGGCAATATTAAATGTAGGGTTGGTGGATGACTAGACAAGGGCATATGAGTAATTGGAAATTTAAAAAGTGGATAACGTATTTAAGGAAAGAGGTTTTGAGTTATTTCACGGTAGCCGCCACCCTTTCCCTCATTTCCTCTCGGTTTTTCAGCTCGAGCAGCAGGATTCTCCAGGCGATTCCCCTGTTCGATTCTCCTTCAACCTAGGTGAACTCTCCTCGTCTTCTTGTGATTTTAGTAGTTAGATAGCTGAGGGAATACAATGTATGAAGTTTCGAGGAAAACGCTATGATTTGGTATAGATTCGGGTTTCTGTGAAATGGGAATGCACGAAGATCCGAACTCCATAATTTATTTCCTTAAACTCCTGGATTGTTTAGAATGAAGTATAACTAACATACTGCCTACGATTTTAGGTTTGAGCTAAACCGAAGTAGCTAGCAACCAAGTAATTCCAGGAGGGCCAGGTAAGTAGAGTTTGTATTTGCCTTCGGGCCTACATCACAAAACACTAGGATTTTCTTGTATGCATGAAAGTATGTTTCATTTCAATTGCCATGCATCATATTTTGGAAAGAAAACGAAAATGAATTTACATGAAGTAGCATGGTGAGTTGTGAACAGATTGAGACAATACATTTTTAAGGGAATTAATCCGCCCCTTAATCGAACATAACTGGATTCATACCTTGGGAAAAACCGATCCACCTCCCATTGTATCAGGGATCAATCATCTGTTAAGGGAACTAATCCACCCCTTAAGTGACATATATGTGGATTCATACCCTGGGAAAGCTGATCCACCTCCCATTGTATCAGGGATCATCAGACCGGTTGAATGAATGCAATATAACTGAGGAAGAGGAATGTAGAAATTTCATATTTAGGATTTGCATATCTCTGTACTTCCATCATTTCTTGCTCTGCTTACTTAGCATTAGGCTAATAGATGAGTTTTGTGATGTAGGTGTTGAGAATATAGCAGGTGATTTCCTTGATCGTGCAAATGAATAGATGTGGTTGGAGGAGTACTCTCATGTTCTGATTCGGCAAACTGTTGAGGCGGATTAACTGATGTCTGCAGATATGAGAAATTAATTGACAATGATTTAGTCTGAGTATGTTGAATTTTTATAACAGTAGAGATTGCAACCTTTTGAATACATTTTAGAATTTCTGATGTTAGTGTCCTGTTGAATTTCTAGAATGCTGATTTTACGGAATTTGAGTAATACAATGAATTGAGGTGTTTTAGAATGAGCTTTGGTAAAATGTTGAGTCCAATTGTTAGTCAAGTTTACTGTCAAATTGTTCAGTCCATCGATATGAAGTTGAGTAATACGTCTATTTGATGTTGTTTGGTAAAGTCTATCGGCAGGAGAAGAGTAGTTGTTTTGTTGTCCTACCGGTAGTTGATAAGCAGTAAACTTGCCTTCTATCGGCATACGTTTTAAAAGTCACGTGATAAGCACGTATCGGCAGAAGCTGGATAATTAAGTTATCCTGCTTACGTCATCGGCATAAGTAGGACATTCTGCTTAGCCGTTTAGCAATCGGCAGAAGTTAGATAATGGGTTTATCTGGCTGACGTCACCGGCAGGAGAAGCTGGATAATTAAGTTATCCTGCTGACGTCATCGGCAGAAGCCTGTTATTTATATATGGCCTATTCCGTTGACTAGTCGTCGGCAGCTGTGTTTGAGTCGTGACGTCATCGGCAGAAGCCTGTTATTTATATATGGCATATTCCGTTGACTAGTCGTCGGCAGGGGCGTTTGACCTCTGTCACCCCATCGGTATTTAACGATTTAAACTTTTACTTCCTTCAACTAATTATTCCTTAACACTTCAACTGATTCTTTCAAACATTATTTTACAGTTTTTATTAATTCACATCTTGTCTAAATGATTTTCCGCTGCAAGTTTTAAACACTTTTAGGTTTTAATAAGCATCAAATCTTGATCCTCGAGTGAAATTGTAAATTGCTCCGAGAGTTCTTGGTGATGTTTGCGTTAGTGGTAACGAACCGGGTTCAGATAACTCGGGGCGTTACACTTCTATTGACAATCTGACTCCTGCACCCGAACCTGATCCATCCTGTTCAATCGATGTCTCAGAGGCTTGCTATGAAGATCTCTTTCTTCCATTTTCCCTGTCTGAAGTTTATGAAGATGTGCGTTTCACGTCACTGGATCTTCAGGAGACTGAATTTGTATTCTCTCCTCCTGATGCGTCTACTGCTGCTCCTCCTGTCGAAACTCCTCCATGTATGGACATGGTGGTATATCAAGGTCCCTCTTCCTCTGTTGCTCCTCAGCCATAGACTACTCCATGCCTGGAACTCGTGTCTTATCAGCCCCCTCTCTCTCTTGATATTCACTCACTTCCAGCACTTGTAGATGCTTATCTTAATTCAAACTGTGAAGTGCCTGCTTGGATTAGCCAAGCTTTTTGGACACATTTTGTAGCTTTCTTTAAATAAAAGACTTGATTTAATGTATACACCTTTCTTGATTCTCTAAAGCAATTACTCTGATGTTTTTCTGAACTGTGTTGAATCCATTATTTCTGTTGTCTCTCTGATTGTTTTTGATAATGTCAATGGGGGGAGAATATATTTGATTGTTGGATGATATGCATGTTTCAGATATATGTTTGATTGCTGAATGATATGCATGTTTCAAATATATATTTGATTGCTGGATGATATGCATGTTTAAGATTTATATTTGATTGCTGGATGATATGCATGTTTCAGATTTATATTTGATTGCTGGATAATATGCATGTTTCAGTTACTATGTTTTTGGAAATCTGAAAAAAATCTCGATATATGCATGGTTGTGAAACTCTGGTTGCTCCGTGTTTGTTTTTAGAATATATGCATGTGCTATGGGAGAGCTAGAATTATGGGGGAGAGTAACCATTAATCAAATTTACATAAGTATCTTGTCATCATCAAAAAGGGGGAGATTGTTGACTTAAATAGAGTTTAAGTCTAAATATATTTTTGATGATGTTTTTTGAATGATAAGTAAATAATTTGATTATGTTGATTATGTTTAAAAGAATGAGAATATTGAATTATACATTTGATTTTAATCATTTGGAAATACCCTTGAAAAGGGTATTTTGGTGTTCTAATAATATTGGTTAAGTGTACAAGGCGTGCATCTGCCGATAGAGTACAAGAAAATACATCTGCCGATACAGTACAAGAAAATACATCTGCCGATAGAGAACAAGGCGTGCATCTACCGATGGTCTCCAAAGCCTGCATCTGCCGATGACATATCAACTTGCATCTGCCGATGGAGTCATCAAGCTGATGAAGTTCAACATGCATCTTAGGGGTGTGCAAAACCGGTTTCGGTTCGGTTTTGGGAGGAACCGAAACCGAACCGATCGGTTTCGGTTTCGGACTTACCGAACCGAAACCGGTTTTGGAGCATACCAAAACCGAACCTAAACCGAACCTAAACTTTCGGTTCGGTTTCGGTTTTACAACATATTTTTCAAAAAATAAAAAAAATACTTGCTCTGGTTTTTATCCTTCCCACAGAGCTGTTCACATATATTTTTCAAATATAAGATTTGGAACTTGGTCACCAAGAATCTTTATAAGTTCCAGAGATAAAATACCAACCAGGATATGCCTGCAGTGCTTCATTCGCAGCAGCTATGCTCAAAGGGTCAGCTCCAAGCATGATAGCATGACCACCTATAAGTTCATCTTGTTTATACAAATTTGCAAACTCGGCAGCTGATTTGTCAAATTCGAAGTTCGTAACAAGAACTGATCCATCTTCTTTTGAATCTCTGAGTGTCGAACCCACAATTTGTTTTTACTTTCCCCTGGTATTCAAAAAAGAAACACTGGAAATTCTTCCAGTTAAGCCAATCACGCGAGAAGAACTTTAAAGTTCAACTCCAACTATAAACACGATTGAAATAAAATTATCTATAGAGAGATTCCCATGAATGATTTTGCTTACCTTGTGTATATCAATGCAAGGGCGGAAGCGAACTGAGCATCGGATCGTCGAAGTTGAAAACTCTACGCAAAAAGCGAAAAAAAAACACAAAAACAAAAAGAACTTGGAACGTTAGTCGAATCAGGTGAAACACGTTAGCCCATACCAAAAATAAACCTGAAGATAAGCTCACTGGAGGTAGCAGCTTTGTGGGAAGAATAGAACATACCCGAATCGCCGGTGCTGCTGTGAGCTGTCGTCGGTGCTGCTGTGAGCTGTCGTCGCCTCGCCGTCGCGGAATCGCCTTCGTCTCTGGAGGAGAGCTTCGGAGATGAAGATTGAAGAATGAAGACACCAGAAGCCCCGACGATTTAGGGCTTCTGGTTTTTATTTTTTTATTTTTTTGTTTTTTAGTTAAGGTTTGGTTCGGTTCGGTTTTGACCGGTTTTGACTGGTCAAAACCGAAAACCGAACCTAAATCACCGGTTTCTATAAAATGCAACCGAACTGAACCTATACTCAAAACCGATCAAAACCGAACCTAAATCACCGGTTCCGGTTCGGTTCCTCGGTTCCGGTTCGGTTTGCACACCCCTAATGCATCTGCCGACAATTTTTCAAGGTGCATCTACCGATGGAATTCAAAGCCCTCATCTGCCGATAACTTTTGAGATGCATCTGCCGATGGCCTTTCAAGCTGCATCTGCCGATAGCACTTTCAAGCTGTTCCTTGCCATGAACTCTCAAGGTGCATCTGCCGATGGCTTTTCAGAATACATCTGCCGATGAAGTTTCAAGATGCATCAAGCCGATGAAGTTCAAAGCTTGCTCATGCCGATAGCTTATTCGTGTTGCATCTACCGATGGCGTTGAAGATACATATGCCGATGACGTGGCAATCTGTTTTGAAGCTGTTTAAACCGGTGATCTTCCGCCAGATTTTAAAATAGCCGCGAAGCTACAGTGACGTCGTTTTCAGCATTAACTCTAGAACTTTAATGGCAACGACAACTTGCAACTACAGACGGTAACGGCTACCTGAAATTGTACGAAAGCTGCTCCAACGGTAACAAAGTTTCTATTATTGGATAAAGAGCATTGAAGTCAAGCCGATTCTGAAGACAGAGTATTTAAGCTGAGGTTAGAGCACGAAGATACAACTTTTGCGAATTTGATTTCCTGAGCCCTAACCTACGAAATTCTATCATACTCTGTATTATTTTCCTACACCTCTCGATTTTAACTTGAGATTCAATTCTTGTGAGAGTGTAGTCTGAGCTTTCCATTTACAAACTCAACATTGTGTATAAGGCAGTGGATTGACGCCCGTGAAGTTAAATCCTGAATTGTAAAGGCAGTTGATCGGAGCCCAGAATTTCGATCTGTTTTTCTCACTAAGGAGAAGGTTAAGGATCTTCAAGGGGTGAACCTTGAAGCGTGGATGTAGGCAAGGTTTGGCCGAACCACGTAAAAATCTGGTGTTGATTTTTTCTCTCTCTCTCTTACTGTGACTGATTGATTGCTTGTGTTTAGTAATTAAGAAAATTTTAAATAGGTCTAATTCACCCCCCTCTTAGACAATCTCGATCCTACAAATATGATCAACACATATCATGATATGGAATGCAAAGAGCTTATTGTCCTTGAGCATCATGTCAAGTTTGTTTGGGCGGTCTTAAAATATTAAGTAATCTAGTGGAAAATATTACAATGTTTAGGAAGAATATGAGGCCTAAGATTGTTTCATGCCTTTCTACAATGGAAGTTAATACTATTTCTAAGATTGCAGTTGCTGCTCAACATGTTGAGACTGACATTGATGAGTGTTCAGAGAGTATGAGGGGAATGGTAAGAAGAAACAACTTGTTGAAGAAAAGATGAACATGAAAAATAAGAGGAAATGTAAGAATATAAGTGACGCACTGTGGACAGTAGTAGTGGACAATCCAATGTTGTATCTCATGATGGTGGACATATAAACCATTATTATTGTCATACTTGTAGATAACTGGGGCATTTGAGGAAGAATTGTCAGAGAGACCTACTTTAGCTAGTTCTGCATTAACACCAATAGTGACATATGACCTAATTTTGGAGTTAGTAGAGGTTATAACAGCTAGGGTCAGTGCAATTTTTTGGGGTCACAGACATTTTCTCCACCTCAAGCAGCAAGTTGTAGGCTATCACCATTTGTATCAGCCTTCCAGTAGTGACTTTTAGAGGTATTCAAGTAACCAACAGAGTTTTGTGTCCAACCCTACTTTTTCAAGATCTAATAGTCGGATTGTTGGATCTAACTCCAACACATTGAGTGGAGCGGTGATCGTAGTAATCTTTAACACTATTGCACTTGTTTTATTTGACACTAGAGAAACACACTAATTTGTTTCAGCATTATTTGTTATTTGCATGCGTGTTTAAGTAGAAAGATTTGGAAAATCCCCTATCATTGAAAACTCCTTCGAGCAAGAGTTGGAAGATGCATTACATTTGTCGGTCTGCTGCTCTTATCGTTGGTGAGCGTGAGCTATTAGTGGTTGATAGTGTACCTATGGATCAATTCAATGTGATCATAGGTATGGATTGATTGAGTGTGTATAAAAATTGATTGTTATTGGAAGAGTGTGACTCAATGGCATGTTCTTGTACATCCATGTAATGCCATTTTAAGTTGATATTATAACTTCATATCGTTACATAAAGATAATCCTTCTTGAATACAAATACTTATGAGATGACCATAAGTACAGTTTTTCCAAGGAATATTTTGACCATGATTTATATCAACTAATCTTTGTTTAACTTTTGTAGCAAATTGAGGAGGTAAACCATCAATATTTCATTCATAAATAGTTTTAGCTGAGTAGGCTGTTTGTGACGCCCCGAGTTTTATAAACCCGGTTCGTTACTCATAAACCCGAACATAACTAAAAAAAAATTTCGAACCAAATTTAAAACTTCACTAGAAAGTCAAATTTGAACGTTTGCTAAAAACACAAAAACTTGCAGCGGAAAATCTTTGAGCAAAGTGAAGTTAAGCAAAACTATAAAACAGTGTTCGAATATTCAGTTAAAAATATTAAAAAAAGGATTCGGCCGGAAGAGACGAAGGCTTACGCGTGAAATACTTAAAGTTCATAAAACTCAAACACATCATCCGCTGAACGAAGTCAACAAAAGGGCAGAAATAAACCGAAGGTTTCCACCGATGACGTCAGCCTGATGAATCGTTCATCCAACCTCTGTTGATCGCAAAACGACAAGTTTTGCTACCCACTCTACCGATGACATCAGCCGGATGAATCTGTTCATCCAACTTCTGCCGATCACAGACGACAAATCTTTTACTCACGTCTTCCGAAAGAACAAACTGCGTACACCGATCACTAAACGACAAAACTTCTACTACATCATCCGATAGGTTTAATACACGACATCCGCCGATCACTAAACGACAAAACTCTTACTACATTATCCGATAGGTTTATTTGAAGACATTATCCGATGGCTTTTACTGAAGACATCATCTGATGACAACAGAATAACAACTCTACGTCTGCCGATAGACATCATCTACCGATAGAGTAAAAATACTCGACGAAAACAGCATAGCAACAATTCCACTCTAACAAGAAAACTCCTACTACCTAGTAGAACATGAACATTTTACTAAAAACCATTCAAAACTGTTTAAATCAGTGCATTACTCCGAATATGGTAAAACCACTATTAAATCGACCGAGTATCATTAACAGAAAAGCCTCAAGATGTATTCCAAAAACATTAAAACTACTACTGTCATAAAAACTCAACGTACTTAAATTGAAACATTGTCAACTAAACCTTCACGACTACTGACATCAGTTAAACCGCCCCGTCAGCTGTCAGTTCGATGCATGAATGTACCCCTCCAATCTGCCTAGCTCTCAACGAACTCAGAGAACACACCTGCTGTCTTTTCTTCACCTACATCACAAAACTCATCTATTAGCCAAATGCTAAATAAGTGAAGCAGTCATGAAATGAAATGCTAAAATGTAAATCTTAATCATGCAGTTTCTACTTTTTCAGCTCAGTTGCATTCACATTCATCGTAATATGATCTCAATATTCCATTGGGAGTGAGATCAACTCTCCCAAAGTCTTAAATCCTCTTCATCAATTAAGGGGCAGGATTAATTCCCTTAACAGCTATCATGATCTCCAGGTTCTCTTGGGAGTGGGATCAACTCTCCTAATGTTATAAATCCACTTCATCAATTAAGGGGCGGATTAATTCCCTTAACAGCTATCATGATCCCCAAGTTCCCTTGGGACTGGGATCAACTCTCCCAATGTTATAAATCCACTTCATCAATTAAGGGGCGGATTAATTCCCTTAACAGCTATCATGATACGTTCTGTTCATGCCTTACCATACATTCCATGTAAATTCATTTTCGTATTCTTTTAAAACATGATGCATGACCAAACTGAAAACATTCAACATGCAGAAAACCTACTGTTTTGTGATGTAGGCCCGAGGGCACAAGCACACTTCACTTACCTGGCTTTCCTAGAAATGCTCGGTGTTGCAAACTACTTTGGGAGCTTACTCAACCTAAAACCATGGACAGATTATCGATTAGATTTTACTAAACCTCATTCTACACCATCCAGAAGCCTAAGGAAACTAGTTTAGGAGCTTAGTTCATTATACATCTCCGATTACCACAAAACCCGAGCTAGTTCGCTCACAGCATTCTCGAAACTCACATTTATCCACTCCCCAAATCATCGATAGTTACCAATGCAGCAAGGAATCAAAATAGAACTCACCTAGTTTGGAGAAAATTGGATGGAAGAATCGCCTAGAGAGCTCTGCTGCTTGAGCTGAATACCGAGAGGGGAGAGTAGGGAAAGATTGGCGGCTACAGTGCATTTAATCACAAAGCCTCTTTCCTTAAATAGGTTATCCATTATAAGTTCTCAATTTACCACTATGCCCTTACTTAGTCACTCATTAACCTAATTAATACTTTCCTCAATTTTTTTCCACAACATGCTTACTATTAAATAACAGAATAGAAATTTGTTTAATAGAACCGGGTGCTACACTGTTTGACTTTTGAAAAAGTTTTCTTCCCATAATAGATCAGGAGGAGTGGGTCTAGGATAGTAAGTTCTTCTTAACAAATCTCCACCTGAAGTATCCTTATACTTTACTTGATTAACGGATAAATTTTGAACAGGAGAAGATGATTCTTCTATTTTTGAAAAAGAATTTTGCATTTCTTGAATTTGTTCTAGATCAGAATCATAACTTTTGTCACTAGATGATTTTGAGGATTGTTTTTGAGTAAGAGTTGTAATATTGAGAGTTTTTAATCTCTTAACTAATTCATCCATAAACTCATTATCTTTATTTGGGTTTTTGAAATTAAAATTTGATAAAAATATTAGAGGTTTTAAGTCAGGTTGACTTATTATTAAATCTTTTGTTCCAGAGGTAGATGCTAAATCTTTTAATTCCTGTTTGTTAATTTATCAATTTGTTTTTCAATTCTTTGAAGTTGATTACCAACTATTTTAAGATTTATATTGGTATAATTAATTTATTTAATTATAGTATTTTCTTTCTCATTATCCGAATGAGTAATATCTACAAGAGGAACGACTTTAATTGTAGATGTTTGATTACTCAATTTGATTGGTTCTAAAGGAGGATGCACCGACTTTGAAGAACCTAATTTTTAAATCCAAGTAATTTGAAATTTTTCATATTCTTCTAATATATTAATATCAGTTGGATATTTGGAAGCAATGTATTCTTTTCAATACCATTCTTGGAAAGTATTAATTCGTTGTTCTTTTTGAAGAATTGAATAATATTTTCCTTTTAGTAACTTGAATTGGAAAGAGTTATATTTTGTAGTTAACCATTCTCGGAACTTTTGATTTGAAGGATTTTGAAATTCTAGACTTAAAGCTTGCCTAGCATCTGATCCTGGTGAAAAATCCATTTGATTATATATTAAATGCCATTTCAGATGCTGTTGGTGAATCAGCATTTTGTTTGTAAATTCCATGAGAAATTTGTTGATTAGAAATTTGTATTTCTTCGATGTTCAGAGAGCCAGTCACTAATTTTGTATTTCCTGAAATAGAATGTCTAGAGCTAGAATGATCCAATACTCTAGATGGAGGAAAGCTTGATCTAGATGACATACTTCTAGACAAATAAATTCTCCTAGTTATTTCAGGAGTAAATTTGATCTCAATATTTCCATCTTCAGTTTGGATAATTTGATCAATTTGATTATTAATAATTGGTTGAGGAATTATAGCTTTTGGAATCGTCCAAGTTGAAGGAAAAGTAACTTCTTCCCAATCAATTAGACGAGGAATAGCAACATTGGTAGATAATAGATTAATTTCTATTACCATTGTTTTTCCTGAATTTCTCTAAGGATAGCATTTGGACACAAAGTATTCATAACTTTGTAATTTATCCTATAAATAACTGCAATGGTTTCCGATTCTGCAAGGAAATCATAACCATGAGTTTGAATATTTAAGGTTATAGCCTCAAATAGATTTGGATCTGTCAATGACAGATTTAAATTGGGAAAAACATTAAAATATATTGGTCCATGACAAAGTCTTGTTTGAATAACTCTCATAAGGGAATTCTTCCAATTTTGACTTCTTGCATCTCTAAGATTTGCAAAAACACTATCATTTAAACCAGGTAGAGTTAAAGGTTTAAAAGCGATTTGAATTAATCCTATATGAACATATTTATATTTTGATAAATATCTTTGAATATCATTTAAACATAAAAGTTTAATTGTCTTGTCAGTTGAATCTAAACAAATAGTTTGTTCAGATGCTTTGATAGCACTTTTGAAAAGGAATTCAAATCTTCCTACTTCGTAAATTTCTTTTGATTCGACTTCAGGAATAGTATATTGGTTTAATTGTTGTTTTTTGAGAGAATTCAATTATTTGTTCATTTTTAGTAGAAATATTTGATAAACTATCAGAAAAATTCATATTTTCCAAAAGTTAATTCATTCATGAATAAGCAAATAAACCTTTTTAAAACTAATCTTTAAAATATAATTTGAAATAAGATAATAGACCTTATTGATAACAGATTTCCATCGTATTGATTTCTTTGATAATACCTTATTGATTTATTGATAACACCGTATTGTTCCTCTAACTTTTCCTAAGTAAATCTATGAATTACCCATATTAACACAACCTATCTCAAAGAGACTAATTTCATAATACTTTAGAATAATTCTTCCACATCACGTAATTGGGCATAAACGCCTAACAACCTATCATGGCAACAACGGCAACAACACCGACGTGAGTCAAGAAGACCAATTCTAAAGTATTATCAAACTTTAGTGTTGATATTGTACACAGATTTACACAGAAATCTTTAGAAGACTTATTAGTGAAACCAACTCCTCTTATTGGTAAAACCAAATCATCGTATTGATAGAAATAAATCATCGTATTGGCTATTACAAATATCAAATTATATTATAAAGATTAACTTTAAAACCCTTTTGCATTATTCACTCCATGAATTAATAATTATTTAGCCTGCCATACCAGGCTCTGATACCAAATAGGGGGAGGATCTTTAAACGCAGACAATTAATGAAAACTTAACTTTATTAAACAATAGAGAAAACTTACAAATGAAAACTTAACTTTATTAAATAGTGGAGAAAACTTACAAGTAGGAGAGCGCACAATCACACTAGAGTTTTTACAGGAGAGAGAAGACAAACTCTAAAAAACTTGAAAAGAAAATGCAATAAGTGCTCGTTAAATAAAGAAGCTATAGTAAAAAGACAAAAACAAATTCGTCATGGATGACGATTTTGATAACTAGTGGATGGTTGAAGTGGGTCCTCCTTTTGCTTTTGATTTTTGTTGGCAAGCTCTTTAGCTTTAGCTTTGTATTTTGCTTTTACAGTTGATTTGACAAGCCACCAATTCAATAATTCCCGGTTTGATGGGAGCTAGAATCACCTTTTGATAAGGTTCCCATATCTTTGAAACTGTCTTTGCTGAGGTTGTGGATCGTCTGTTAAAGTTTGATTAGTGGATGTTGTTGGATCCACCACTGTTGATACTGTAGAATCCACTTCTACTCTTTGAATTCTTTCTCTAAAATGAACTCTTTCTGCTATAGAATCATACTCTTTTTCGTAGGCTTAATACTCATATAGCCATTTTGGAAAATGCCTTTTAAGCTTAGTTGGTCGATTTCTTTTTGAAATAGAAATATTAGATGGATTAAGCCAATTACCTATCATGTAGAATTTTACTGTTGTCTCATAGAAACCCAGAGAGAATAATCTTTAGGGGTCCACATTTGTCTACGAATCTTATCCATTTTGTACTCTACATACTCTTCATGACTTTTTTTATTGATTTTACACCATTTATTTCTCTTTTTGCACCACTTGCGATACTTTTTCACACCTTTAGCGGCTACAGCTTTTGCTTCATCCAAACCCATTTGTATGACTGGATGATTTCTGATTGAAAAAGGATGACCAAGCCAAGGTCTCCAATATATTAATCTTTGAAAAGGTCGTAAATTAACCTGTCGTTTATTTCTTTTGGAAATAGGAAATTCTCTTCCCCAAAAAGGATTTTGATTAGCTGCGGCTTGAAGAACTCTGTTTCTCACTGCTTCTTCCCACCTATCCATTATTGGATTTTCTTTTTTGCCTTTTCTTTTTGAATGATATCTTTGAGTGAACTCAATAAAAGAATCCCAAAGATCCTCTTCTGTTGGAATAATATCGTCTTCTAGATTTTGAGATTCACCAGGTAAAACAGAATATGCACCTGTACCAGATCCTGTACCTGATTGCACAGAAGAGTCCGAATCACTATCCTCTTCAAGCTCATTTGTTGCAAAAATCTGATTTTTGATATTCTCTAAAAGCTTAATATGATATTCCTGAGAAGATAATCTAGGAAACTGCTGTTTGAGATCTAGCTTCATTTGGTGAATGATGTTGATAGAGTCTCGATTACTCTGTTCTTTGTCAGATTGAGCTTTTTGACTTTTGTAAAGCAAAATAACTTTGGTAATTTTTGAAAAACAGGATTCTGTATCAAATCGAGCCCACCATTTGACATAAAAATTTCTTTGAATTTCACGAATTCCCAAATGATCTTTATCAAGTTCAAGATTCCATTGCCAAATCCAATTTATTTGAAATTCAGTACAAAACTAGAGTAAATTTTGGCCAATAAAAAATTTTTATTTTGATAAAAATCGAGATGGTATTCAGACCATGTTAAATAGGTCTCTTGGATTTTCTATGGAAAAATACCAATTTCAGGAGAGTGGCTTTGTCACCAGTGTAAAAATCAGTTCAAAAATTTGTCTTCCTTTTGTAGAATCTCAGGATTCATATAAAAAACCATGAATGATTTCTCTTTGGATTTTGATATAGAAACGCATGAGACCATGCAAAAATATAATCCCAATTGTTGTATTTTTGCTCATTGTTTTTGTAGATTTCTTTGGATGAATAACTCTGATGATATAGCATTTTGAATGAGTCATTGAGCTTTTGAAATTGCCTTCTTCAACATAATTATGTTGAATCTGGATTGAATTTGTTTCTGTCAGAATAGCTTCATAGTAATAACGAAGCTTTCCTTTAGTTACTAAATGATGCTGGCTTCCCATATATCTCTCTTTATAGAACCAAACATTTTTTTGATTGAGATAAATATCTTTTATAGACAGTGTGAGTATCGACTCAACCACTAATTTTTTGATAAATTGAGGTCCACTTTCAAGGACTTCTTTTGCAGTTTTCTTTTGCTATGTTTTCTTTTGAAAATCATCAGAAGATGATGTTTCCCATAAAGTGGGAAACTCTTTTTGAAAAATTGATTTTGTATGTCGCCCACGACCGCGACTTCTGCCCCTAACCGGGGTAAACATCCTGCAAAAATTCTCTTGTGAGAAAATCTGGTAGTGCATTGTCACTGCCTTTGATATACTTGATAGAAAAATCAAAAACAAAAAGTTCTGATTGCCATCGAGCAAAAATTTGTTTGGAAACTAAATTTTATACATCTTTAGTTAAAATATGTTTTGCAGAAGAACAATCAACTCTCAAAAGAAACTTTTTGTTAAGTAAATAATCTTAAAATTTTAAAATACATTTAACAATAGATAAAACTTCTTTTTTGACAGTAGAATAATTTTGTTGTACTGGTTTCCAAACATCAAAAGTAAATCTTACTAATTCTTCTTTTGAAGTTTTAGGATTTAATTGTTTTAGAATACCTCCATAACCCTTGTCAGAGGCATCTATTTCAACAATTTTTTCCCAATAAAAATTTGCTAAAGAAAGATATGGTAAAGTTTGTGCTTTTACCTTAATTTTTTGAACAGCTTCTGTATGTTGCTGTGTCCAGGGAGTTGGATTTTTTCTTAATCTTTGATATAAAATAGCTTTATCTTGGGCTAATTTTTGTAAAAATCACCTAAGTAATTTAAACTTCCTAAAAATCTTTGAAGTTGAGTTTTGTCCTTTATTTCATCAGGAAATTTTGAAGCGAATTCAATACTTCTATTAATTGGAATGATTGTTCCTTGATTTATATTGTGACCAAGGAATCTTACTGTAGTTTGAAAAAGTTTTATTTTTGGAGCAGAAATGACTAAACCATTTGTTTTAATAGTATCTTTCAATATTATAAGATGTCTAAAGTGTTGATCTATATATGTTAAAAAAACAAGAATATCATCTATATAGACAATACAGAATTTTGAATATTTTGAAAAAATATCATTCATAATATTTTGAAATTCTGAAGGAGCATTTTTTAATCCAAAAGGCATTACTTTCCATTCGTAATGACCGAAAGGAACTACAAATACAGTTTTGTATATATCTTCTTTTGCAATCTGTATTTGCCAATATCCAGATTTTAAATCAAATTTTGAAAAGATTAAAGCATTTTGTAATCTATCTAATAAGTCTTTTTTATTTGAAATTTGATATCGAATCCATTTTAAGACATCATTTAATGGTTTGTAATTGATAACAAGATGAGGGACTCCTCGTTCCTTTTCTGCACTATTGTTGACATAAAAAGTTGTGCAGCTCCAAGGGGATTTACTTGGTTGAATAAGATTTTTGTCTAAAAGACTTTGTATTTCATTTTGACATAATTTTAAATATTCTTCTTTTATTTGACTAGGTCTAGCTTTTGTTGTAACACCCGGGATTTTTTTAAATTGGAGAGAAAATAAAAGAAATAATAAAATAGGTTGTTTTAATTAAATTAAACGAAAAGTGAATAGTTTTAGGTTCGGGTATT
This sequence comes from Begonia masoniana, assembly GCA_022432975.1. Lineage (NCBI taxonomy): Eukaryota > Viridiplantae > Streptophyta > Magnoliopsida > Cucurbitales > Begoniaceae > Begonia > Begonia masoniana. The sequence continues at coordinate 4,725,843 of CM039510.1, read as the reverse complement.
TCCTGTGAAATTAAGCCGTAGGTTATAATTTAAGAACAAGATTTAATGAAATTCGAAATGGTCGAAAACACGGGAGGTCAAAACAGTAAATGAGGATTTAATTAATGGTTAGTTTTAATTATTATTATTATTTAATATAATTTACTTAAACAAAAAAAAAAAAGAAACATAACACAAAATGGCTTCGAGGAAGCCATTTTGCGCTCGGGTGCCGAAGGCAGGGGAGGGGAGAACGACGGGGGCGATGATCACCGACCAAAAACCGCCGCCGATTTCCAGCGATTTCCGGCCAGACGACGTCGGCGACTCCAAGGCTGCCAGTTCCGGCCGTCGTCGCGCACTGAACTGAACGGTAAGTCTTTCCCTTCCTGCTCCCCTGTTTTGGTTTTGTTGGTGGCCGAGGGTGAGGAGCGAGTTTGAGCTCCGATCACCGGCCTAGATTGGCCGCCTCCGGCATGGGTTTGCCGACCCTGGTCCGGTTTTGGTTGCCTGGCTGTGAAGAGCCCTTTTTGGGCGAAAATACAGTGAAGCCCTCTTTAGGGCATTTCGGATTTTGCTTGTAGTTTGGGATTTTTGGTTAGATTATGTTAATTGAGGGTATTTGTGGTTGATTAGTGAGGAATTGAGTGAGAATTTATGGAAAATCAGAATGGGGGATTTTCCGGGTAAAGGGGCAGTTCGGGTTTTTGCCATTTTGTCATAGCTAGGGTTATTTGTTTTGAAATTTCTTTTGGCAGGTTAAAATAGGTTAGTAGAGGAGTACGTGGCCGCTGAAATCGTTCGATTCCGATATCCGACGCAAAAGTTACGCGCGTTTGAAGTTCGGGTCAGTTTTTACCGAACCCAAATTGGTGACCCATTTAGTTAGATTTTAGTTAGATTAGGCTAGAAATAGTAGTTTGAGAGTAATTGAGGAATGTAGGATTGATTGTAATGAAGTTTGACTATTTGTCGTAGGTCGAGCCGTACGTGGATAGGGAACCGAGAATCCTCAGTAAGCTAGGACGCCAGGTAAGTAGAGGACGTTATGTTTTGCCTTCGGGCCTACACCACGGAACGGTAGGGAATTGTTGTTGGGTGATTGCTTTACTTTGTTTGAATTGTTAGTTGGTTGCTTTACTTGGTTTGAATTGTGAATTGGTTGCTTTGCTTTGTTTGTTTTGGTTAAGCATGGTTTGGTTGTATGGTGGCCCTGTATTGTTTTGGTTGTGTGGTTGACTTGTATTGTTTTGGTTGTGTGGTTGACTTGTATTGTTTTGGTTGTGTGGTTGCTTGTTGTTGGTGTTTGTATGAGTCGCCTCGTCGCGAATTAGTGTCTGAAAGTATGACAGTTCGGGAGGCGTCTGGGTGAATCACCTCGTCGCGAATTAGTGTCTGAAAGTATGATAGTTTCGGGAGGTGTTTGTGTGAGTCACCTCGTCGTGAATTAGTGTCTGAAAGTATGACAGTTCAGGAGGTGTCTGGTTGAGTCGCCTCGTCGCGAATTAGTGTCTGAAAGTATGACAGTTCGGGAGGCGTCTGGTTGAGTCACCTCGTCGCGAATTAGTGTCTGAAAGTATGACAGTTCGGGAGGTGTCTACCAGTGAGTTGATAATGAACGAGGTTCATTGATCGACGTGGGAGAAGATCATGTATGGCCGTGTTGTGAGTTGCATTGTTGTGTGGTGTGGCATTGTCTGGCATGGCAATGAGTGAGGCACTTCGGTGCGGTGCGGGCAACTAGTATTGTTTGGTCGTGTCGTCGTGTTGTGTTGAGACGGTTTGTTGAGTTGCCTTGGGGTGTTTGTGTTGTTGTGTTAGGGTTGTTGTGTGTGCATTGTACTTGTCTATAATTGTTATCCCCTACTTGCTAAGCGTAAGCTTACGTGTGTGTGTGTGTTCTGTGGTGTAGGTAACGATGCGGTTACAGGTGAGCTGAGCGAGTGAGCCATGACTTAGGAGCCGTCGGAGAAGTACGGGGCATGCCGGTGCAGGCAGTTGTCGGGGCGCCTCGACCATGGTCATCTGGGAATGTGGGTTTTGTAATATTGTAAATGTCTGTTTGTGGAATTGTTGGAAATGCGTAATGTTTTGGTTGACAGTTATGGGATAGCTATGTGTATTTGGTGTTTATAATTCTTCACTTAGGAATGTTAATTCTTTAGTTTCCTCTTTACCCTATATTGGAGGTTTCGTAGGTTGGTTAGATGGTTAGGAATATTCTGGATTGGTTGAGATTTGTTTGTGTGCAGGTACCTAGCATTTTGGAGGCGCCATTTTCAGGCGTTACTTTGCCGAAATTTTCGGGAAGGTCGTCGTGGTGCTGAAAGGTTAGGGGTAAGGGAATTGATGAGTCTAGGCAGCTAGTTATGAAGTGAGAGAGTTTCGGGAGTTTAGTTTTAAATTCAGCTGTGTAAGTTTCTTTTATGTTTGGGAGTTTATATTTTAACGTGGGATCGGTTAGCAAAGTAGTGCTCCGAGCCAGGGTGGGTTCGGGGGCGTTACATTTGTAGAGATGAATTATTGTGATGATCCGGATGTGTAAGTATGTGTACGATGGCTGCACGAACCAGAACCCGGATGGCGGTACGTCTGCGCGGGCAAACCGAAATGTGACGGGTCGTAAAAAGGGGGTCGTCACAATCCCACATCGCTGGGGAAGTATGTGGAAATGAAACATATGTAAAAAGACCATACCAAGATAGCAAGACGCGTTTTGGAGCACGATTGAGAACGGATCCCATAAGAACTCGAAGTTAAAAGTGCTTCGGCGAGAGTAGTACCAGGTTGGGTGACGATTGGGAAGTCCTCGCCAAACAAAGCCATGAAGGGAGGATATTGGGCTGCAGCCCAATCCTCAGAGCGGACAATATCTTGCTGGGAAAAGAGGTCGTTACAAATGGTATCAGAGCTTGTACCTAACTGGAAATGTGGCCAACGAGGACGTTGGGTCCCTGGGGGGGGGGGGGTAATTGTGATGATCCGGATGTGTAAGTATGTGTACGATGGCTGCACGAACCGGAACCCGGATGGCGGTATGTCTGCGCGGCCAAATTGGAAGGTAACGAGTCGTAAAAAGGGGGTTGTCACAATCCCACATCGCTTGGGGAAGTATGTGGAAATGAAACATATATAAAAAGACCATACCAAGATAGCAAGACGCGTTTTGGATCACGATTGAGAACGGATCCCATAAGAACTCCAAAGTTAAAAGTGCTTCGGCGAGAGTAGTACCAGGTTGGGTGACCGACTGTGAAGTCCTCGCCAAACAAAGCTGTGAGGGGAGGATATTGGGATACGGCCCAATCCCCAGAGCAAACAATATCTTGCTGGGAAAATGGGTCGTTACAATTTTTCATTATAATTGGGAATATAGGGTAAAGAAACAATATGCTTCTTTCTTTCCCAAAAAGCATTTGGAGTTATATGACACACTTCATTTTGAAATTGTGATTCTAATATTTTTATTTTGTTAATTATTTTGGGATCTTTTAATTGTTCTTCAATTTTTAAAGAACTAATTTCAGATTTAAGAAAATTAATGTGTTTTTCTTTGTTTTGATAAAAACATTTTATTTCATTTATAATTTTGAATTCTGGATCCGAAATAAACAGATAAATTACTTTTTGATTATGAACAGTGGCATGTATACCATGTTCATTAATCATGGTGATAGGCATAATTTGATTTAGAAAAGGAGTGCCTAAAATAACTTTGTGATTTAGATTTTTGACTAATAAAAAAGTTGTTGATAAACATGTCCTATCATTATAGATAGTAACTTTAGATAATTTGTAATTAACTTTGAGTTTACTTCCTCCTGCGGCAGTTAAAGTTTGAGTGGTTTTTTCAAAGTATTTTGTTGGAATAAAACCTTATTGGATACAATTAATATCAGCACCACTATCAACTAGGGCAATGATATTAGAAATTTCATATTCTTGGTTTATAATTAAAGATATATCAATAAACCATTTTTGAAATAATATTCGATTAATATTATTTAAAGATTCTATTTCTGGAATTATTTCTGATTGTGAATACGGAGTATCCCATTTTGAAAAAACATGTTCTTCTAATTTTGAAATTTTTTCTTCTGAAATAAGTTGATTATTTCAAAGATGTTTTAATTCATATTTTAGATCATTTACTTCTCTATTCAAATCTTGAATAGTTACTGTTGTGCGAAAAGCACACTACGCAAGTGCACGTTATCGTTACCAAGTAGTATATAAAAATGTCGATCCCACGGAGATAGAAACTCTTATATTCTACTAATTTATGGAATATCAACAAATAATTAAAATGGAATTAAAAGATGATTGGGTGACTCAAATTGACCTAAACAAAATATTCAACGAAGAAAATTAAAATAAGCTAGCACAAAGAATTACGAGAACACAAATTGAAAATATGATTCGGTTTCGATTTCCCTTGCTATTAATTTCCTATGGGTTAACTCAAGTTACTTTTGATTGACTAGAATTTCTAATTAATTACGGAGATGACGTCACATAATTTAGTCGTTTTTCCTATTGCTTTTACAATTCAAGAAAAGCCAACATGATGAAACAACTAAAATCAGCCCAACTCTCAACGTGTCACAAGGGTTTGAGTGAACATGACAAAACACTCGGACTATTGTCTGTCACGCACAATAATCCCCCAGGTAACTTGGCACACGTCCTAACAACCACTTATTGACGTAAACATGGCGTCCTAGACTCTATATTATGGACAAGCATAACATAAAGTAAACAATCAGCACATGCCAAATTAATCAACAATAAAAAGAGAATAACCCTTCGAAAATCAATAACTCAGTACTCTCTAATCGAATCAATTGAAAGTTAGTTCATAATTGTGCAAAAACAAATCATGAGATTCAAAGAATTCATAAAATAACACAAAGAAATAATAATATTTTTTGTTCAGAGAGAGATAGAGAAGAAGAAGAAGAGCTGAAGTCGTTCAGAATTGCCGCCCCCGGTACGTGATATTTTGTCTTCTTCCTCCTTTTATTTTTCAAATTTTTCCCTTTTTTTTTTAATTGATCTCCTAGCTTGCTGCCACATGTGTGCCACGTCAGCCCTAATCGGATCAGATGGTTTTTAAGCAATCTTTCCTGATCTTTCTATATTTGAATTTGCTAAAAAATCTTGCCAAAGATCTTCTCTTTCAATCAACGGCTAGATGTGGCTTTATTTTGCCCAAAATCCTGTGAATCAAATAAATAAAATGCCAAGCAAAAATTCAATGAACATATCTGTCAAATTTCATACAACTAAAGGCATGGAAACCGTATTTCCTGGAAAATGCAGCAGTGCTACTACAATGCTGTGGCATTGCTCCAATATCGTTTTAAAACGTCGTTTCAGCATTCTTTTCAGTACATTTTTCCTATCATTTGCACATCCAAATGAGTGTATAATAAGTCTTTTTCAAGACTTAACAGTTACCGGAGTAATTTTTTGAATTTTTTCAATCCTATCAAACACTTCATTCATACTATAATATTTTGGTTTGATAATAGATTCTGGTTCTTTTGGAAACTTATCTTTTTGAATTAGAGTTTCAATTATTTTAACCCTAATAGGAATTTGGTCTAGAACTTTAATTAGTTCTTGTTGTTCATTTGATAATACATTTATAGATAATTTTTGAATTTTATTGCAACATTGATTTAGACAATCTTCTTTAGAGGAAGAAGAGAAATCATCATAATGTTGATTAGACTCTTCTGAGCTAAAGACTTCTTCAGAGGAATCTAGAATTAATTTTGTTATTTGATTTTGTAAATTTTTATCTTGTACTAATTCATTTAGTTTTTAAATTTTAGAACATTTGTTTGCATAATGTCCTAATTGATCACATTTATAACACTTAATTTTTTTTGGGTGTTTTAGTAAATTTTCGTTTTTTAGATTTATTTTTTGTTGGATAATTATTCCATTCTTTGGATTGTTGTGCCTGTTGCTTTTTAGCTTTTCTTTTATTTTTTGTGTAAGTTTTGTATTGAAGTGATTTGTGATGTTTTGTTTTATCCTTTTGTCTTTTAGGATATTTAACAGGGATATTATAGGCAAATTGTTGACAAAATTCACCTATTTCTTGTTTTCCTGTAAGATTTTGCTTTTTAAGTTGATATTGTAACTTCATATCGTTACATAAAAATAATCCTTCTTGAATACAAATACTTAAGATGTAACTGTAACGCCCCCGAACCCGCCCTGGCTCGGTGTGCTACTTTGCTATGCTATCCCACGTTTAAAACGACGTTTAAAAAAAATTCTAAAATTTTTACCACTTTATCTCGGCACCCAAAACTTCATGACTCGTAAAAATCTAAAAAAAAACCGACTCAAAATAGTCATTGAAATCATATAGCAAAACAACCCGACGTTATTGACTTTTTAACAAAAACCGACAATATAACGCCTAAAAGTTTCTAATCCAAAACCTGAAAAAAAAAAAACAAACGACATTTAAAGCCACAATTCAAACCCAATTTACTCCAGAATAAATCCACAATTATCTACACTAAACAACTCTCACAAAATCAACCATAAATCTCAAAATTTCAACCATAAACCACACCAGTATCACCTAATTCTATATACACCAATCTAGCCTAATCAACTAACCAAAACATCTCCAACTACAAAACAAAATATACACAAACTATCTACCAAATATCCAATCCCAACAACCACACACCCCCAAGAATCAGGTCGAAGCGCCCCGACAAATGGCCTGCACTGGCGAGCTCCGTGGATCTCCGACTACCCCTAGTTCTGTTCCTCGCTCTCCAGCTCACCTGTAAATGCTCCGTCACCTACACCACAGAACACACACACACGTAAGCTTACGCTTAGCAAGTAGGGGATAACAGATAAAAACATGCACAATTCACCACAACTCACACACGTAACCCTAACACATTCAGTCACTACACTTTCTGTTGTTTCGATTCATTTATCATGTTATTAATCTTTTGCCCGTGCATCTCTCGTAGAGACCCTCCCGAGGTGCTCCACGAGCACTACTCCTCAGCGAGGCAACTCTATTTGATATCACGGTTCAATCTTATAGAGACCCCCCCGAGGTGCTCCACGAGCACTACTCCCCGGCGAGGCAGCTCTATTCGATATTACGGTTCAATCTCATAGAGACCCTCCCGAGGTGCTCCACGAGCACTACTCCCCGGCGAGGCAGCTCTATTCGATATTACGGTTCAATCTCATAGAGACCCTCCCGAGGTGCTCCACGAGCACTACTCCCCGGCGAGGCAGCTCTATTCGATATTACGGTTCAATCTCATAGAGACCCTCCCGAGGTGCTCCACGAGCACTACTCCCCGGCGAGGCAGCTCTATTCGATATTACGGTTCAATCTCATAGAGACCCTCCGAGGTGCTCCACGAGCACTACTCCCCGGCGAGGCAGCTCTATTCGATATTACGGTTCAATCTCATAGAGACCCTCCCGAGGTGCTCCACGAGCACTACTCCCCGGCGAGGCAGCTCTATTCGATATTACGGTTCAATCTCATAGAGACCCTCCTGAGGTGCTCCACGAGCACTACTCCCTAGCGAGGCAGCTCTATTCGATATCACTGCCTAGTGCAATGCATCCCTTGTAGGGACCCTCCCAAGGTGCTCCATGAGCACTACTCCCCGGCGAGGCAACCCTACTCGGGATCACGATGCATTTCTCTTTATTTCTATACATTTAATGCTCACTCCTTAAACCCGTGCTCACAACTCATCTTTCATGGTTCAAAACCCCTGACGCATGCCACACAATGCACAACATAAAATAAAACACAACAAGCAAACAACCAAACAAACAAACATCCCTACCGTTCCGTGGTGTAGGCCCCGAAGGCAACAAAACACACAATCCTCTACTTACCTGAATGCTCGGCTTCCAATTGCTCACTTAACCCGGTCAGTTTACTCGTTCGACGACCTAAAATCACAAAAATTTAGCTTGATAAGTCACCAATAAAGTCTAAGTGATTTTCTAACTAAAACTAAACAATACTTAAAGCACATTTCACTCTCAAAACACAAAACCCGATTTTTACCCAAAAATTGACCGTCCAACTTCAAACGGTCATAACTTCCTCGTTTTTCAACGGATTTCGACGTGCCACCCCAATCCGTAAACCTCTACACGTCTACTATCCATTGAAATACTCAAATCCACCAAACAACTCACTTGGCCAACCCAAAATTGCAGAACCAGAATCGGGCACCCTAGTGTTCCAACCCGATTTTTGTGTAACACTCCTCTAATTTTCAATCTATCCACTCAAACAATCTAATCTATCCATTCAACAACTAAACCAACCAATTTGGAAGGAAAACAACCAATTGAAAGTCAAAATTCGGAATCCCTAACCTAGGGTTTTCAAACATTCACAAATTCCAAATAAAACTCCCTAAAACACTCACAAACTTTCACTAAACTTATAAAAATCAAAATCCATAAAGTTTTACCTTAAAATCTCTGGAGAAATTGAAGAAATGGAGAGGAGAGGCATCGGCTATGGAGGAGAGGGAGAGAAGTCGATGAAGATGAAGAAAAATGAAATAAACCCACTCTTTTATTACACCTTTTTCTTCTTTAATTTCCCCCCTTTTTATTCAATTATTTTCTTTACAAAAATTTCCTATTGGTTGTTTGACTATTCAACTCTCTCTTTGGAAGTTTGACTTTTCAAAATGGTTTGGTTTGAATTGTCAAACAATTTCTCTGCATGACTTAATTCCAATCCTTTTACCCTTTAACAATAAACCCTCCTAACCGTATATTCTAGGACATACGTGCGTTACAGGAAATTCTCGGGTGTTACAGTAACGCCCCGAAAACCCACACGGGTTCCCCGTTCGCTACAGGGACTACTCTGAGCTAAACGACTCCCTTTGACTACTATCTCATTCACGTAACCACTAATGCAAAGAATTCATTTTAATTAAACGGACGCAGCAAAATTTAAAGCTAAGTCTCCTGAAGACTTCACTCTTGCCATACCTGGTTTCATTAACTCACTAAGTTCTCCTAATCCCATTCGCTTAAACTTTCAACGCTGGAAATACCTTCCAATAAAACTCACGCAACAAAATTAAAACTAATATTCCGAAGCTCTCTTATGTCTTACCTAGCTGCTTAACTTCACTAATTTTCTCTTAATCCTAACCATCAAGCACCACGGCGTCCTCCCCAAAAAATTTCGGCAGAGTAACACCTAAAAATAGCGCCCCCAAAATGCTAAGTACCTCTAAACGAATAAATCCCAACCAATCCAGAATATTCCTACTCAACTATCCAGCATACGAAATCTCCAAATAGTAGTAACGAGGGAAAGTCAACTACTATCATCCATAAGCGAAGAAAATTCGCAGTATAGGCCGACACATCACCCTTAACTATGAATATATACAACAAATACAAACTACCTCCCCCCCCCACAAAAGACAAAAAGTCCTACTCCCGATCAACACCATACAACAGCTCCATGGGTCGGGTTGCCCTAACACTGCCATCAACTGGGGCCCTGGTCGCACGCCACCAACTACCACCTACTCCTGGTCAGGCTCTCGGTACTCACCTTCTCACTCAGTAGTACCTACACCACAGAACACACTATAAACTCAAAGCTTAGCAAGTAGAGTGCTAAAAATAAACATGAAGCATGAAAACTGATTATGCAATCCTCACACATGCACGTCTCTACACACGTTGTCATCACCTCACCGCATCGCATCTCACCGAGGTTTGGAATGTAACCGCACTGGGCAGTCAATCCGTACACCGCACTGTTTACCGGCACGTCACCGCCGTCCTGGTTTCTCCAGGAACGGGGTCCATATGTCACACCCAAAATCCTCTCAACCTGCACAAGACTCACAACCTGCACAAGACTCACAACCTGCACAAGACTCACAACCTGCACAAGACTCACAACCTGCACAAGACTCACAACCTGCACAAGACTCACAACCTGCACAAGACTCACAACCTGCACAAGACTCACAACCTGCACAAGACTCACAACCTGCACAAGACTCACAACCTGCACAAGACTCACAACCTGCACAAGACTCACAACCTGCACAAGACTCACAACCTGCACAAGACTCACAACCTGCACAAGACTCACAACCTGCACAAGACTCACAACCTGCACAAGACTCACAACCTGCACAAGACTCACAACCTGCACAAGACTCACAACCTGCACAAGACTCACAACCTGCACAAGACTCACAACCTGCACAAGACTCACAACCTGCACAAGACTCACAACCTGCACAAGACTCACAACCTGCACAAGACTCACAACCTGCACAAGACTCACAACCTGCACAAGACTCACAACCTGCACAAGACTCACAACCTGCACAAGACTCACAACCTGCACAAGACTCACAACCTGCACAAGACTCACAACCTGCACAAGACTCACAACCTGCACAAGACTCACAACCTGCACAAGACTCACAACCTGCACAAGACTCACAACCTGCACAAGACTCACAACCTGCACAAGACTCACAACCTGCACAAGACTCACAACCTGCACAAGACTCACAACCTGCACAAGACTCACAACCTGCACAAGACTCACAACCTGCACAAGACTCACAACCTGCACAAGACTCACAACCTGCACAAGACTCACAACCTGCACAAGACTCACAACCTGCACAAGACTCACAACCTGCACAAGACTCACAACCTGCACAAGACTCACAACCTGCACAAGACTCACAACCTGCACAAGACTCACAACCTGCACAAGACTCACAACCTGCACAAGACTCACAACCTGCACAAGACTCACAACCTGCACAAGACTCACAACCTGCACAAGACTCACAACCTGCACAAGACTCACAACCTGCACAAGACTCACAACCTGCACAAGACTCACAACCTGCACAAGACTCACAACCTGCACAAGACTCACAACCTGCACAAGACTCACAACCTGCACAAGACTCACAACCTGCACAAGACTCACAACCTGCACAAGACTCACAACCTGCACAAGACTCACAACCTGCACAAGACTCACAACCTGCACAAGACTCACAACCTGCACAAGACTCACAACCTGCACAAGACTCACAACCTGCACATGACCAACTAACGACGACTTCACATCCACATCACATCACACACGTACCTATAACTAACAACCTACATACCATGACCAACTAACGACGACTTCACATCCACATCACATCACACACGTACCTACGACTCACAACCTGCACAAGACTCACAACATGCATACAACTGACCCACAACCTGCACAAGGCTCACAACATACCACTAACGACGACTTCACATCCACATCACATCACACACGTACCTACGACTCACAACATACGCAAGACTCACAACCTACATACCATGACCAACTAACGACGACTTCACATCCACATCACATCACACACGTACCTATAACTAACAACCTACACAAGACTCACAACATGCATACAACTGACCCACAACCTGCACATGGCTCACAACATACCACTAACGACGACTTCACATCCACATTCGTACCTACAACCCACAACATACGCAAGACTCATAACCCACATACCATGACCAATTAACGACGACTTCACATCTGCATCTGTACCCACGACCCACCACAAACGCAAGACTAACAACCTACATACCATAAACAACTAACGACGACTTCACATCCACATCACATCACACACGCACCTATGACGCACAATCTGCATCCCATGACCAACTATCGATGACTTCACGTCCACATCACATACAGACTACTCACGACATACACACGACTTACAATATGCTAACAACTCTGGTGTAGGCCCTTCTGGGTGACTCTCAGACATTTACACACACACTACTACTTACCTTGCGTCCTAGCTCGCTGAGGATGCTCGTTTCCCTGTCCACCTATGGCTCGACCTAAGACAAATATTCAAACTTCATTAAAACCAAGATTACATTCACCAATTCACTCTCAAACTACTAGTTCTAGTCTTACCCAACTAAACGGGCCACTAATTTGAGTTTGGTAAAAACCGTCCCAAAACTTCAAACACACGTAACTTTCGCGTCAGCTAACGGAATCAAACGATTCCAGCATCCACAGACTCCTCTAATAACCTAGTTTAACCTGCCAAAAGGAAATTTAAAACAAATAGTCGTAGCTAGGTCAAAAATGGAAAAACCCGATTCTGCCCTAAACCAGAAATTTTCCCCTTTCCTGTTTTCCATCAATTCTCACCAATCAACCACATTTACCCTCAATTAGCATAATCTAACCAAAACCCCGAGGCTACACATAGCAAAAACTCAAAATGCCCGAACAGGGCTCTTCATGGCCAGGCGACCATAGCCGGTCTAAGGGTTGGCAAACCCATGCCGGAAGTAGCCAATTTCGATCGGTGATCAGAGCTCAAACCAGCTCCTCACCCTCGGCCACGGACAGAACCGAAACAGGGCAAAAAAGGGACTTACTGTTCGGTCCTGTGTGCGAAGACGGCCGAAAATGGCAGCCCTAGAATCGCCGATGTTGTCTGGACAAAAAATGTCAGAAATCGCCGGTGAATAGCGCCGAACATCGCTCGCCTCTCCCTTCTCTGTTCGGGCTGTCAGCGCTCAAACGACAGAATAGCTTCTTCGAAGCCATTCTGTTGTTTTTAATAAAAAAAATAAAACTAAAACTATTTCCTATTAAAACATTAAGAACAATAACATTTATCGTTTTGCCCTCCCGTACATTCGGCCTCTTCGAAACCTCGTTAAATTTCATCTTTAAATTATAAATTTTCGTAAATTGACTCTCACCCTGTACTCGGCTTAAGTTCTCCAATGGCAATACCCGAACACAAATTAATTAACCGATTAGTTCAATAGAATTTATTAACTTAAATCGCTAAAAATTTTCTGGGGTATTACATACGAGATGACCATAAGTACAGTTTTCCCAAGGAATATTTTGACCATGATTTATATCAACTAATCTTTGTTTAACTTTTGTAGCAAATTGAAGAGGTAAGCCGTCAATGAATTTTGATTTCCAATATATAGCATTGGCATCAGTTCTTTGTATAACTTTTGTGATAAACACATCTTTGTACCATCTAAAATTGGTTAAAGAGACACATTTAAGATTTTGTAATAACTCATTGCCTCTTTCATGACGTTGTTCTATTGATCTAACGAAATGAAAAAGAATAGCTTGAATTAGTGTATAAACACTATTTTCAATTTGAGAAGTGGTTTGTTGAGTATGACTTCTACCTGTAGAGTCAACAGATTCGGTAGTATGACTATCTAATTTGACAACATTTAGAATTTCATTTTTCTGTGTTTGAGTTAAAAAGTTGACCCACCAACCTTTAAGACTTCCTGTGAAGCCACTAATGATGAAGACAGCTATATCTCTATCTTTATTTTGAGATGCTCTACATACACTAGAATACATCATCATTTTTTTGAGTACTTCGTAAATTTGATATTAAGATAAACCATCAATATTTCATTCATAAATAGTTTTAGCTGAGTAGGCTGTTTGACTTTTGAAAAAGTTTTCTTCCCATAATAGATCAGGAGGAGTGGGTCTAGGATAGTAAGTTCTTCTTACCAAATCTCCACCTGGAGTATCCTTATACTTTACTCGATTAAGGGATAAATTTTGAACAGGAGAAGATGATTCTTCTATTTTTGAAAAAGAATTTTGCATTTCTTGAATTTGTTCTAGATCAGAATCATAACTTTTGTCACTAGATGATTATGAGGATTGTTTTTGAGTAAGAGTTGTAATATTGAAAATTTTTAATCTCTTAACTAATTCATCCATAAACTCATTATCTTTATTTGGGTTTTTGAAATTAAAATTTGATAAAAATATTGGAGGTTTTAAGTCAAGTTGACTTATTATTAAATCTTTTGTTCCAGAGGTAGATGCTAAATCTTTTAATTCCTGTTTGTTTTTCTCCACCTCGGTTAACTTATCAATTTGTTTTTCAATTCTTTGAAGTTGATTACCAACTGTTTTAAGATTTATATTGGTATAATTAATTTGTTTAATTATAGTATTTTCTTTCTCATTATCCGAATGAGTAATATCTACAAGAGGAACGGCTTCAATTGTAGATGTTTGATTACTCAATTTGATTGATTCTAAAGGAGGATGCACCGACTTTGAAGAACCTGATTTTTAAATCCAAGTAATTTGAAATTTTTCATATTCTTCTAATATATTAATATCAGAAGGATATTTGGAAGCAACGTATTCTTTCCAATGCCATTCTTGGAAAGTATTAATTCGTTGTTCTTTTTGAAGAATTGAATAATAATTTTCTTTTAGTAACTTGAATTGGAAAGAGTTATATTTTGTAGTTAACCATTCTCGGAACTTTTGATTTGAAGGATTTGAAATTCTAGACTTAAAGCTTGCCTAGCATCTGATCTTGGTGAAAAATCCATTTGATTAGATATTAAAGGCCATTTCAGATGCTGTTGGTGAATCAACATTTTGTTTGTAAATTCCATGAGGAATTTGTTGATTAGAAATTTGTATTTCTTCGATGTTTAGAGAGTCAGTCTCTAATTTTGTATTTCCTGAAATAGAATGTCTAGAGCTAGAATGATCCAATACTCTATGAAATGACCTCCCCCCGAACCAGGGCCAGGCAAGTCGTCCAGTGCCCCTCGATGGGCCCGCTACCACGTGGGGTCCCGAAGGCATTACCACGTGTACTCACGATCTTCCCCCCCTGAAGGGAGCTTTCTCCTTCCCCCCCACTCCAACCCAAGACCTCAGGGATTAGTACCTGGGGTACAAGTGAGGAGTACCACTTGAGCTAGTACACGTGGTACTGCCTTCGGAATCCCACGTGGCAGCGGGCCCATCGAGGGGCACTTCACGACTTGCCTAGTCGAGGTTCGAGGGGAGGTCGTTAAAAAAAAGGCGCCTGTTTTGGAACGACCTCCCCCAAAATCGGGGCCCGCTACCACGTGGGGTTCTAAAGGCTAGTAGCTCAAGTGGTACTCCTAACTTATACCCCAGGTACTAATCCCTGAGGTCTTGGGTTCGAGTGGGGGGAAAACAAAAGCTCCCTTTAGGGGGAGAGAAGATTGCGAGTACACGTGGTACTGCCTTCGGGACCCCACGCGGCAGCGGGCCCATCGAGGGGCACTGCACGACTTGCCTGGCGTCGGTTCGGGGGGATGGGCCCGCTGCCATGTGAGGTCCCAAAGGTAGTACCCCGTGTACTCATGATCTTCTCCCCCCTGAAGGGAGTTTTTGCCTTCCCCCCACTCGAACCCAAGACCTCAGGGATTAGTAGCTCAAGTGGTACTCCTCACTTGTACCCCAGGTACTAATCCCCGAGGTCTTGGGTTCGAGTGGGGGGAAGGCAAAAACTCCCTTCAAGGGGGGGGGGGGGGAGAAGATCGTGAGTACACGTGGTACTGCCTTTAGGACCACGTGGCAGTGGGCCCATCGAGGGGCACTGCAAGACTTACCTGGCCCCGGTTTGGGGGGGAGGTCGTTACAAAAAAAGGCGCCTTTTTTGTAACGAGCTCCTCCCGAACCGGGGCCAGGCAAGTCGTGCTTTGCCCCTCGATGGGCCCGCTGCCATGTGGGGTTCCGAAGGCAGTACCACGTGTACTCACGATCTTCTCCTCCTTTGAAGGAAGTTTTTGCCTTCCTCCCACTCGAATCCAAGACCTCAGGGATTAGTACCTAGGGTACAAGTGAGGAGTACCACTTGAGCTAGTAGGAAAAAACTCCCTTTAGGGGGGGAGAAGATCGTGAGTACACGTGGTACTGCCTTCGGGACCCCACGTGGCAGTGGGCCCATCGAGGGCACTGCACGACTTGCCTGGCCCCGGATCGGGGGGAGGTCGTTACACTCTAGATAGAGGAAAACTTGATCTAGATGACATACTTCTAGACAAAGAAATTCTCGGGAGAACAAAGGAAATTAAAGCACTATGAAAGTATTTTTTCTGGTAGCAATGCCTTTGTGACAGTCATGAATGAGTATCCTGATCTTTTTCTTGATGATTTGCTACGGTTACCACTTGATTGCGTATATTGCCCCATAACATAAATTGTCTTTATTTCTATTTTTTTTCTTAAAACATTACATACATCTTTTACTTTAGAAAATCATTAATGCATTTTAAAATATCTTTTAATGTGCTTTTTAAAACTTTAAACACAACTGATGACTTTTAATTAACACCAAACTAACTTTTACTTAAACACGTTCATACATTCCAAAATAATTGATGTTTTCAAATTAATTTTACAAAAGTACCTTATACATTTGTTTATCATATTTAAGAAAAAAAATTAATTAAAAACTCATATTTTTACACCATTTCCATTACTTAAAGAACCTTTAATATGCTATATTCTACTAGTCTACACAACCGCAACAAGCCAATCATATATCGAGTGAAACACTTCATCAACGTCTGCGTTAGAAAAATCAAATTGTAAGTATATTGTCATCTTCCTCTTCCTCTACTTCACAAGATTTATCTATGAGTCAAGATTTATCTAATGCTCAATAAGTAATGTATAACATAATATGAACATAAACATGAAGCACAATGCCATATTCTTTTTATAAAATGGGAAATGTCATGTTTTTTTATTTTCTTTAAACTTGATCAATGATCATTTGGGAAACCATCATGAGGGAATATGCATAGTTTGATTCACCTCTTGGGACAACCTAAGTTGAGTTCTAGGGAGAGTAGACACCATTTGGTCTGATTCTCAAGACAACCCGACTAAACATTACTCACAACGACCTATTACATATTTTATTTACATTTCAGTTTTTCTTAATGAAAATATATGCATGAAAACCTTTTTTGTCCTTTCCAAAACAAGGTTCATGCTGCATGTGAAATGCTCGTGACCATACTCGCAAGGATGATTCAATCATGTCAACATCACATGCATCATAGCATGTCATCAACAATATCATCACATTACTTCTATCATAACACATCAAAAATTCCTATTACATTGATTATATCACAACATGTTTAAAACTAATATGTAACACCCAGTTCTTTAGAACTAAGTCTTATTTCTTTCTAAAATTAATGACATACTTTAAATGGTGATAGTAAGTGTAGGGTTATTGAGTGACTAGGCAAGGGTATAAGGGTAACTTGAAATTTAAAAGTGGATAACCTATTAAAGGGAAGAGATTTAGTGATAAATGCACTATAGCCGCCACTGTTTCATCTTTACTCCTTTCGGTATTCGACTCAAGCTTAACAGAGCTCTCGGCGATTCTCCCACCCGATTTCCCTTTCAACCTGGTAAGTTTTCCTCATTTCTCTCGAGTTTAAGTAGTTAGACAACTGAGGGAGTATAATGTGGGGATTTCGCAGATATTGTGAATGAGAGTAGATTCGGGTTTAGTGTAAAATTTTGGGATGCTCAGTGAATAGAACTCCTAACTGTTCACTTAGGTTTTCTGAATGCTTTAGAATGAGGATTTGTAAGGATTGGCTTAATGCTCTGTTTATGGTTCTAGGTGAGAAATTTCGAAGCAACTCCTAACCGAGTATTCACCAAGAATCCAGGTAAGTGAAGTATTGTGTGTGCCTTCGGGCCTACATCACAAAACAGTAGGGTTATGCATGTTTGAGTATTTTCTTTATGTCATGCATCATGTTTTTGAAGAAACACGAAAATGAATTTACATGGAATGAATGGTAAGGCATGAACAGAACGTGTTATGATAGCTATTAAGGGAACTAATCCGCCCCTTAATTGATGTAATGGATTTATAACATTGGGAGATTGATCCCACTCCCAAGGGAACTGAGGGATCAGATTAGCTATTAAGGGAATCCATCCGCCCCTTAATCGAGTAGAGAATGTATAACATTGGGAGGATTGATCCCACTCCCAAGGGAACCGAGGGATCAGATCAGTTATGAATGAATGTGAATGCAACTGAGATGAGAAAGTAGAAATTTGCATGTTTAGGAATTTTGTGTTTCAGCATTTCAGCATCTCATTTTCTTACTGCTTTACTTACTTAGCATTAGGCTAATAGATGAGTTTTGTGATATAGGTGTTGAGGATACTGCAGGTGATTTCCTTGTGTGCACAGATGAATAGATGAGGTTGGAGGAGTACATTCATGCTTCGGTCTAGTAAACTGATGAGGCGGGTTAACTGGTGTCAATAGTATGAAGGTTTAGTTGACAATGTTTCAATTTAAGTGTGTTGAATTTTCATGACCGTAGTGGTTTCAATGTTTTGAATACCCTTTTTTTGAGATTTACTGATAATAGTATTCTGTTGGGATTTTACGTTGGTATTCACTGGATTTTAGTAATGCAATGGTTTGAATTGTTTCTGAATGGTTTCAGTGAAGTGAGTAAATTCCTTTCCGTAGTTAGAGTTGTTGTTCTATTCTCTGTCGGTAGATGAAGTCTATCGGCAGATGTTGAGTTGTTATTCTGTTCTCTATCGTTAGATGAAGTCTATCGGCAGAAGTTGAGTTGTTGTTCAGTTGTCTATCAGAAGATGTCCTCAGTGGAAGCCATCGGATGATACAGAATGTAATTTGTCGTTTAGTAATCGGTATATGTAGCTTGTTTTACTAGTGGATGTATGATAAAGTCGATCGGATGAATGAATCATCCGGCTGACGTCACCGGTGGATGTATGATAAAGCCGATCGGATGATGGCTGACGTCACCGGTGGATGTAGGAAGTGTTTTGTCGTTTTGCGACCGGATGATGGCTGGCGTCACCAATGGATGTAGGAAGTGTTTTGTCGTTTTGTGACCGGTTGATGTAGCCAAAGTTTTGTCGCTTGTCACCAGGGAAGCCTTCTGGTTCCAGTTTCAGCCTCTTCCGTTGACTTTGCTCGGCGGTAGATATATTTGACTTCTGTAACTTTTTGAGTATTTCACGATTTAAACCCTTATTTCCTTTGGCCGATTGTTTCTTACTATTCCAACCGATTATTCAAACATTTCTTTTATATAGTTTTGTTTAACTCTATTTTTGCTTAAATGATTTCCGCTGCTAGTTTTTTTTAAATATTTCGAGGTTTTAGAAAATGTCAAATTTTGACTTTCGAGCGAAATTTTAAATTATCCAAAGTTTCTTAGTTATATTCGGGTTAAGTGTAGTGAACTGGGTTTATATAATTCAGGGCGTTACAGTTTGGTATCAGAGACATTCAGTTAAACCGTTCAAAAGATTACTCATCAGTGCCAATCGTTGCATGGAAGTACTTCAACAACTGTAAGTGTTTATGTTAACCTTAGTTAATAGATATTTAAGAGTGTAAATAACCCTGTATAGGAACTTAGTGCAATGGCCAGACGCCCAGGAAGACCTAGGATACCGAGAGAAATGCCAGACTTGAGGAGTGAGGAGGAATCTAGTGTTATTAGACAGCTGACAGATTTGGTACGTCAGCAAACAGACTTAGTACGTCAGCAGTCCGATCAGTTAGGAGTGTTGTTGAACCGAGAAGTACAAGGAAGTGCCAACTCGGGTTCTAGCAATGAACATTCAGGAGACCGATTTCGGAGGCTTCAACCGCCCACGTTTGATGGAAAATCATCTAACCCGATTGTTTCTGAAGAGTGGCTTAGGAAGATTGAAAGTATGTTTAGGTGTGCCAACGTCGGAGAAGGAGACAAAGTCACTCTGGCGACATTTCATTTTGCTGGAGACGCTTAACTTTGGTGGGAGACAATTGAGACCACCACTTATATTCTGACTATGGCTTGGTCTCAGTTCAAGGACATTTTCTTTGAAAAGTATTTTAACAGCACCATCCAGGCCACAAAAAAGGTGGAGTTCCTGAACTTGAAGCAGTCAGGATCTGTGGCTGAGTACGTCAGACAATTTGAGTCTCTGTCCAGGTTCGCTGGACACCTTGTTCACAAGAATGAAGATAAGGTGTTTCTATTTATGCAAGGACTGAAGCCTGATATGTACAGAGGGGTCAAGTTTTCGGGTTTTAAAGGTTTACCTTTCAGTGAAGTTGTGTCCACAGCTTTGGAGGTGGAAGAAGCTGAAATGAAATGTTCTGGACCGAAGGAAGCCCCACGAAAGTTCGTCCAACCACAACAACAGAGAGGAATGAAGAGGCCAAATGAAGGCCAGAGTAGCCAAGGATCAGGGAGGAAGGTACCGGATAACAAGAGGTATCCCCAGTGCCCGAAGTGTCTGAAAAGTCATTTGGGCGAGTGCAGATTCGGGTCAGGTAAGTGTTTCAACTGTGAGGAGTTTGTACATACACACAGAGATTGCCCGAAGCCTAGAATCACCCGATGCTTTAATTGTAACAAAGTCGACCATATCAACAGAGACTGCCTAGCTTTGAAGAGCAGCCCTGCTTTGATTAAACCCAGGATATTCTCCATGACGGAGTCGGGTGAGGAACAACCTGCTGTTGTGTCAGGTACTATATTAATCAACTCTGTGCCTGCTTTTACTTTAATAGATACTGGTGTAACACATTCCTTTATAGCATCTGCTTTTACTGTTAAGTTAGATGTGCAGTTTACCCGTTCCATGCATGTGTTTAGTGTTGCATTACCTTCGGTGAACGCATGCACTCTAACCAGGTGATGCGTGACAGTGTTGTATTAGTAGGAAACGTAAGTCTACTTGCTGATCTTATTATTATGGACATAATGGGATTTGATGTCATCCTAGGAATGGATTGGTTGTTTAAGCATTATGCCACAATAGATTGTCGGACTGGAATTGTTAGTTTTCAACCCCCTGGTGGTTTAAACCATACCTTCCAAGCTCTGAAGAAGAGTAAGGAAATGACTGTAATGACTTCTATCGATTGTAGACCCTCCTCATGCAGGGAGTATTTGTGCTTTTTGGCCAATGTTTTAGACACACAACTAGTAGAAAAATCAAACCCCAAGAATGTTTTAGTTGTCCAAGATTTTCCGAAAGTATTCCTAGATGACCTTCCTGGCTTGCCACCAGATAGAGAAATTGAATTCGTTGTGGATGTCTACCCAGGCGCTGAGCCTGTATCCAAGAATCCATATAGACTAGCGCCAACAGAACTTAAGGAATTGAAGAAGCAGTTAGAGGATTTGTTGGAGAAAGGGTTCATACGCCCTAGCTTTTCACCATGGGGTGCAACTGTCCTTTTTGTCAAAAAGAAAGATGGATCAATGCGTATGTGCATAGACTATAGGGAATTGAATAAGCTAACTGTCAAGAACAAGTATCCACTGCCGAGGATTGATGATTTATTTGATCAGCTTATTGGTGCAAGAGTTTTCTCTAAGATTGACCTTAGGTCCGGTTATTACCAGCTGAAAGTTAAATCTGAGGATATTCCAAAGACTGCTTTTCGCACGAGGTATGGACATTATGAGTTTTTGGTCATGTCCTTTGGATTGACAAATGCACCAGCAGCCTTTATGGATCTCATGAATAGAGTGTTTCATGAATACTTGGATAAGTTTGTCATAGTGTTTATCGATGATATTTTAATCTATTCCCGTACTAAAGATGAGCATGCCAGGCATTTGAGTTTGGTGTTGGGAATACTTAGGCAGCACCAACTTTATGCCAAGTTTTCTAAGTGTGAGTTTTGGTTGGACAGAGTTCACTTTCTTGGTCATGTGATCTCTGGAGATGGGATATCTGTTGATCCAGCTAAGGTTCAAGCAGTTAAGGAATGACCCCAACCAAGGAATGCTACAGATATTCGAAGTTTCCTTGGATTAGCAGGATATTATAGAAAATTTATTGAGGGATTTTCAAAGATTGCAACACCCCTTACTAAGTTAACTAGGAAAAATGTGAAATATATATGGACTGATGAATGTGAGCATAGTTTCCATACCTTGAAACAGAAACTGACCAATGCTCCAATCTTAACCCTTCCAGTTGAAGATGGTAAGTTTAGCATTTACTGTGATGCCTCCAAAATTGGTCTTGGTTGTGGTTTAATGCAGGATGGAAAGGTAATAGCTTATGCCTCTAGATAGCTGAAAACACATGAGAGGAATTACCCTACGTATGACTTGGAATTAGCTGCAGTAGTATTTGCACTTAAGATTTGGAGGCATTACCTGTATGGACAATCCTGTGAGATATTTTCGGATCATAAGAGCCTGAAGTATATTTTCACACAGAAGGAACTAAACATGAGGCAACGTCGATAGTTGGAGTTTGTAAAGGACTATGATTTTGAGATTAAATACCATCCCGGCAAAGCAAATGTTGTGGCAAATGTTTTGAACAGAGTTACAACACCAACCCCAACCATGATTTTCGATATATCACTAGCCTTAGAGTCAGAATTTCAGAGGTTTAATCTAGAAGTAGTATCCAGTGTATCAGCTATACTTTCAGCCATAACCTTAAAGCCTACCATTCTTGAGAAAATAAAGGAAGCTCAGACGAATGATGATGAGTGCAACAAATACAAGTTAAGCATGGATTCTACGGACAAGTCAGATTTTAACCATTCTACCGATGGAATCCTTAAGTTTAGGAATAGATGGTTCGTTCCTGCCATTAAAGAACTTCGTGATGAAATTCTTTCAGAAGCACATTCTTCCAGGTTCTCTGTCCACCCTGGGAGTACAAAGATGTACAAGGACCTTAGACAACATTATTGGTGGCCAGGTATGAAAAGAAGTGTGGCGGAGTATGTGGAATCTTGTCTGGTCTGCCAGCAAGTCAAAGCTGAACATCAGAGACCTACAGGAGCATTACAACCCTTACCAGTTCCCGAATAGAAATGGGAACAAATAACTGATGGATTTTGTTATAGGATTGCCTAGAACAGTAAAGGGACACAATGCAATTTGGGTTATAGTCGACCGACTAACCAAATCAGCTTATTTCCTACCAATAAAGGTGACTTACTCGATGGATCAACTTGTTGAATTGTACGTGCAGGAAATTGTTAGGTTACATGGAGTTCCAGGTATCATAGTTTCAGACCGAGACTCTAGATTTACATCTAAGTTTTGGAAAAGTCTGCATAAGGCTATGGGAACGCAGCTTAGTTTTAGTACAGCTTTTCACCCTCAGACAGATGGACAATCTGAAAGAACCATCCAAACATTAGAGGATATGCTTCGTGCATGCACATTGGATTTTCAAAGTTCTTGGAGCAAGTATCTATCCTTAGTAGAATTCTCTTACAACAACAGTTTTCAGGCAACAATAGGAATGACACCGTATGAAGCATTGTATGGACGAAAATGCAGATCACCTTTGTACTGGGATGAAGTTGGGGAAGCACAGTTGCTTGGTCCTGACATTGTGCAGCAAACGGTTGAGAAGGTTGCCCTCATCTGATAGAAAATTTTGGCAGCTCAGAGCCGACAGAAGAGCTATGCAGATTGCAGGCGTAGAGAATTGGAGTTTAAGGTAGGTGAAGAAGTTTTTCTCAAGGTGTCACCATTTAAAGGAGTTGTGATATTTGGAAAGAGAGGAAAGTTGAGCCTCAGATTTATTGGACCATTTACTATTCTGAAGAGAATTGGGAAAACAGCATATCAGTTAGAGTTATCAGTCTCTATGGAAGGGATTCACAATGTGTTCCACGTCTCCATGCTTAAGAAGTGTGTACGAGATCCATCTCAGATTGTGGAACTACAGAGTATTGAAGTTCATCCTACTCTTACATATGAGGAGAAACCAATAAGGATCTTAGACTATGCAGTGAAGGTATTGCGCAACAAAGAGGTTCCACTAGTGAAAGTCTTATGGCGTAACTAGAACTTTGAGGAGACGACTTGGGAGCGCCAGCAAGACATGATGGACCAACATCCAGAACTATTCAGGTACTGAATTTTGAGGACAAAATTCTTTAAGGAGGGTAGAATGTAACACCCGGTTCTTTAGAACTAAGTCTTATTTCTTTATAAAATTAATGACACACTTTAAATGGTGATAGTAAGTGTAAGGTTATTGAGTGACTAGGCAAGGGTATAAGGGTAACTTGAAATTTAAAAGTGGATAACCTATTAAAGGGAAGAGATTTAGCGATAATGCACTATAGCCGCCACTGCTTCATCTTTACTCCGTTCGGTATTCGACTCAAGCTCAGCAGAGCTCTCGGTGATTCTCCCACCCAATTTCCCTTTCAACCTGGTAAGTTTTCCTCATTTCTCTCGAGTTTAAGCAACTACACAACTGAGGGAGTATAATGTAGAGATTTCGCAGATGTTGTGAATGAGAGTAGATTCGGGTTTAGTGTAAAATTTGGGGATGCTCAGTGAATAGAACTTCTAACTATTCACTTAGGTTTTCTGAATGCTTTAGAATGAGGATTTGTAAGGATTGGCTTAATGCTCTGTTTATGGTTCTAGGTGAACAATTTCGAAGCAACTCCTAACCGAGTATTCACCAGGAATCCAGGTAAGTGAAGTATTGTGTGTGCCTTCGGGCCTACATCACAAAACAGTAGGGTTATGCATGTTTGAGTGTTTTCTTTATGTCATGCATCATGTTTTTGAAGAAACATGAAAATGAATTTACATGGAATGAATGGTAAGGCATGAACAGAACGTGTTATGATAGCTATTAAGGGAACTAATCCACCCCTTAATTGATGTAGTGGATTTATAACATTGGGAGATTGATCTCACTCCCAAGGGAACTGATGGATCAGATTAGCTATTAAGGGAATCCATCCGCCCCTTAATCGAGTAGAGAATGTATAACATTGGGAGGATTGATCCCACTCCCAAGGGAACCGAGGGATCATATCAGTTATGAATGAATGTGAATGCAACTGAGATGAGAAAGTAGAAATTTGCATGTTTAGGAATTTTGTGTTTCAGCGTTTCAGCATCTCATTTTCTTACTGCTTTACTTACTTAGCATTAAGGCTAATAGATGAGTTTTGTGATGTAGGTGTTGAGGATACTGCAGGCGATTTCCTTGTGTGCACAGATGAATAGATGAGGTTGGAGGAGTACATTCATGCTTCGGTCAAGTAAACTGATGAGGTGGGTTAACTGGTGTCAGTAGTATGAAGGTTTAGTTGACAATGTTTCAATTGAAGTGTGTTGAATTTTCATGACCGTAGTGGTTTCAATGTTTTGAATACTTTTTTTTTTAGATTTACTGATAATAGTATTCTGTTGGGATTTTACGTTGGTATTCACTGGATTTTAGTAATGCAATGGTTTGAATTGTCTCTGAATGGTTTCAGTGAAGTGAGTAAATTCCTTTCCGTATTTAGAATTGTTGTTCTGTTCTCTGTCGGTAGATGAAGTCTATCAGCAGATGTTGAGTTGTTATTCTGTTCTCTATCGGTAGATGAAGTCTATCGGCAGAAGTTGAGTTGTTGTTCTGTTGTCTATCGAAAGATGTCCTCAGTGGAAGCCATCAGATGATACAGAATGTAATTTGTCGTTTAGTAATCGGTATATGTAGCTTGTTTTACTGGTGGATGTATGATAAAGTCGATCGGATGAATGAATCATCCGGCTGACGTCACCGGTGGATGTATGATAAAGCTGATCGGATGATGGCTGATGTCACCGGTGGATGTAGGAAGTGTTTTGTCGTTTTGTACCGGTTGATGTAGCCAAAGTTTTGTCACTTGTCACCAGGGAAGCCTTCTGGATCCAGTTTTAGCCACTTCCGTTGACTTTTCTCTGCGGTAGATATGTTTGACTTCTGTAACTTTTCGAGTATTTCACGATTTAAACCCTTATTTCCTTTGGCCGATTGTTTCTTACTATTCCAACCGATTATTCAAACTATTTCTTTTATATAGTTTTGTTTAACTCTATTTTTGCTTAAATGATTTCCACTGCTAGTTTTTTTTAAATATTTCGAGGTTTTAGAAAATGTCAAATTTTGACTTTCGAGCGAAATTTTAAATTTTGTCCAAAGTTTCTTAGTTATCTTCGGGTTAAGTGAAA